>JAHYIQ010000010.1:6600000-7109963 GCA_030673865.1 Melipona bicolor | reverse complement strand
TTCGAATACGGTTATCCGAGGAATAATAGATAGTAATTGCGGCAGAGGCGTGCGCGTGTGAAAGAGTAAAGTGCAAATACGTACGGTGAGTGCGCGGGTGAATGGATTGCGGGTGTTTACGCGTTGTGCAGAATTCACGCAACGTACACGGGAAATGTGAGTAGAGAGCGAACAAAAGGTCGTTGCATTTCGTTCCTTTGTGCATTCGTTGCGACCGTATTATTTTGGTAATAAAAAGAGAAATTTGAAAGATTGTCAAGGTGACCAAAAAAATGCTATTTTTATTTCTATCTTTTATTAATTTAAAATAAATAAATGAATTTCAAGAAATTCTACTAAAAAATAATCTGAAGTACTCAAAAAAAAATTACTTTGGATCATTTTTTCTTCGTTTTTTGTCTATAAAATTTTCCTTGAACTAAAATCTTCCTCTCTCTCTTTTTTAGGTAATTTACAAATCATAGAATGAATAAAACGTCGTTTTATTTTCGTCCCTCTATGCATTTGTTGCAAATTTTAGATGCTATCCCACGATTGCCAAAAGACGCGTCTTTTTATTAAAAAATGTAAAATTCCAACAAACTGAAGCTCTCTAAGAAAAAACCACTTTAGATCATCCTTTCTTTATCCCCTCCCCGCTCTTTTCTATAAAATTTTCCTGAAATAAATTTTCTCTCTCTCTCTCTCTCTAGAAATTTACAAATCAAACCCAAAACTTACAACCTCCCCGAAATCGTTACAACTCGCGAAACATTCGGAAATTGAAACTTACCCCCGCCGGGAGCACGGCAATTACTTTTCTCCGCCGATTATTTAATAAAGCGCGCGTATAGACAGCTGAGACAATAGACAGCATTTAGCTAGCGTTTGATGTGAATCAAGGGACCCCTGCCCCGCCCTCCCTGTCGCACTGGCAACGGATGAACGGACAAACGGACGGACCGACGGACGGCTTGTCATTTGCATAATACGATGAACCCGCAGCGGCGTTAACTGCTTCGGGGACGCGGAACGAGCTACAAGTCACCTGGTACCGGTAATTGAAACGAGGGTAGCTTCCAGCGAGGGTCGATCCAAAGAGACAATCAGTATAGGAGAAAGTTTCTTTCATCGGTCGAGTAATGACGAGGCCGGTACCTTCCCATCCGTTTCGAGGGAAAGAAAGCGCTGATTAACGCCGCTACAATTTCCAGCGTGTCCGTTTTACACCATTACTCCCGCGGTTTCGCTCCGTTCTCAACGAAGCTCGCGTCTCAACTTGTTAGTCGCGAATTTTGTTATTGCTAAACAAGGGAAATATTTGCTGTTGATGGGGAAAAGCACGTGGTGCAGAAAGGTTATCATCTTGTCGCGGGTCTTCTTTTTGAAAATTATTTTGAATTTGAGACGAGTGTAACGAAATGTTTTTTTATAGTTTGAAGACTTCGTGGTTTGGGTTTATTAAGCGTGGAACGTTGCTGTCATTGTTTTCTGTTCTCGTTGAGACGTTTTATGCAGAAATATTTAATTGTTGGAAAATGTTATCTTTTCTCCGTTTTTTCCAAAGAGTGACCGCCATAATCATAATTTAATATTGATTACTTTAGTACAGAATTTGATATAAAGACTGTTTTAAAAGTCGGGTGAGAAAAATAAAATGTTATTTAATAAATGTGGAAAATATCGTTATCAACAAAGAAAATTTAACGTTCAAAGTGAATTTCAGGATTTAAAATCATCGCTACGAAATGTTATTGGGTTGTCCGGAAAGTTCGGGCCGATTTTGAAGGAAAATTGAAACGCAGAAGATTTTTTAAATCTTAGTATAAACTTATTAAATATTAAATTTAATTTATATTAAATCGGCACGAACTTTCCGGACAACCCAATATTTTTCTCAGAAACGGTGAACTGTAGAAAACACTGTTTTGTTACTTCGCTCGATCTTCGTCAAACCTAATTATCCTAACCGCACAGAACCTCCACAAAAAGTAACCGAAAAGTTTAATCGGACCCATTCGAATCCGGTCCACATCCTGCTTGCACCCAAGCTCCCGGTGGAAAAAACGTAGAAAGGGAAACGCGGTTGGCTGGCAATCGTCCCAATCTTAACGGAGAAGAAATCTCCGCGATCCTCTCCCGCACTGCCTCCATTCACGCACCTCCGGATTCCCTTCCGTTTCATTAGGTCTAATTCGGCCGATTTTTAATTACGTGAAACGCCCGAACCCGCTCGAGGACAAGGCAAGAAAAATAAACCCGCGTGTCAAGGGGCCTTGTCGAAGCGGTTTGATAAGTCCGTGAAAAGGAAAGGGTAAAAGGACAGCACGTAGGGGGAAGGGGGGGCACAAAGGGGAGTCCCCGCTCTCGCGTAGCGGAGAACCCCTTGAAACTTTACAGACTGCTAGCTGGTGGAACGAGGGCAGGTCGGATGAGCAAGGGCTGCAGGCAGAGTTTAATTAAATATCACACGACACATTATTATGGGACGAGGGCCGGTGTCGCTGGCAAGCAACGTCACCCGCACACCGAAAACAGTTCGAACGAACTGAACGAAACGGACGCGGTTGGACAGCGCGGTTCCGACCGGAAGTGGGCGGAGAGATCACCCGCCAGATGTTAGACGTTACTCCGTACCCCTCTTTCGACAGATCGCGAATCTTGGCTTATTTCGCTGGATTTTACCCCTCGCCACCCTTACTTTCTTCCTAAACGACCGTGTAACTGGCGATTCGATTCGATCCTATTGCTCCGGATAGCAATGGAAATCTTAATTTCGTAATAATTCCGTCGAATATGACCGATTCTATGGGGACGAATGGGGTTCTTTGAACGAGGGAGGGTTTGCGATTGTAATGGAGAAGATTCTACAAAGAATAGTGTGACGAAAGAGGGGGCTTCTTTTAGCGATTGTATGGAGAGAGATTCTACAAAGAATAGTGACTTCAAGATACCAACTGTCGATGTATAAATATCTTTAATTGAAATGTTTATCACACGTCCTAGTTGGTTGAAAATAATGAAATATGAAAATCTCGAACGAAAAGTTTTCAAGAATTCTTAATTCAATTTTGAATTCTATCCTCCTATCCATTTAAATCAATCATTGTCTCAACCTTCGATAATATTTCATCTGCAGGGTTTTGAACTCCAAATTAATCATTTTGCAAGTCAAATTCACTTTAAATAACAAACCCCGTCAAAGATGTGTTTTGTGCGAGAAATAGTTTAGCTTATTCTTTGATTCATTCTGTTCTGCAACTATCACTGCTATAATTATTACCATGAACGTGCATGTAAAACTACCCCACGCAGTAGCAGGCGAATTTGAATGTAAATGAATTTGCATCTGTATATATAATTTATGAATGTGTATAAATAATGAATTTACGTATGTACGAATGTTTTTAGCGTTAAAGAAATATTTTATGTCATTTTCGGAATGATAACTTTACACTAGATTTTATTTTTAATGTAAATTCCTCGCTAGGCTTAAAAAAAAACAAATTTCCAGAAAAACTTGATCTGCAAAAGAAACTTCCAGATCTTCCCCGATCTTCAAAAATTGCCCCCCCAAAAAAACGGTAGAAACCACAGAGATTCCCCCGGTCTTTCAAAACCACTTCGACTCTTAACCTCGAATCGGCGGATTCCCGCTCTCCACCTAAACCACCATTGACTCAACCCTCGGCAACGTTTACTTCTCCAAAAACGGTGGGAGGATCTACGGTCGGTTTCGTCGCCAAATAATCCTCCTCTCTCTCCCTGGAACGCGGCTCACGACCGAGAGATTAGTATCCACCGATCATCCATTATGTATAACGTTGGGAAACGGAAACGAGGTCTGACCTCGGCAGGCAAACATCGTTCACAACGATTAGAATGGCCGTCGTATCGGGGCAAGAAGTCGTATCAAAGAGGCGTGTGCGTTGACTACCGGCCGACGACGTGCTTCCGCCCATCGTGGCAAACGTTTACTATCCCCTACTCGGTTAAGTTTACTCAGGTCCCGCCACCCAAACTTCGTCCTCCGCCCACCCACTCCCCCTGCCACGTTCGCGCGAATTAAAAGCCCATGAATATGGTAAGAATGCAAATCCCTCGCCAGGGTCTGTTTGCGCAGGATCTGTGTTCACGCGGCAATCTGCCTAGGCAGGACGCGTCGAAAACACGACGAGAAAAACACCAAGGGGGAGTATCCGCGTGTGTCGGGATTTCACCTTGTCGTTCTGTATCCTTTTCTCGGTTCGGAGCGCGGGGGTGGGAGGAGGGGGGAGGTTAATTACAAACCGGAACTCCGAACATTCCAGCGTGACGACGCTTCAGACCCTTGTTACCGTGAAACGGGTTCACTCTTGTTTGCCAGTTTCTCCGTTCTTTGGTGTGGTGGTTTTCTTTTTTGTTTTTGTTGACGAGTGGCTAAAGTTTATCAGGCGGTCCCCTCGCGAGATCGGTGCAAATAGGAGAGGGTGGGGGTGGGGGAGGATTGACCGCTCGTTGGTGGCGAATCAAACGCGGAACGCGGAATTGCAGGAATTTTTTCAACGCTAGAGCTAACGCGTAGAATTTCCGTTAGAGATATCAACGTCAAATAAGGTAGAAAGACATTACAATGCAGTAGAGTACGGAATAGAGCTTCGATTTACAGATTTTTTTTTTTTTTTTTTTTTTTTTTGTAAAATCGTTTGAATCTCTAAAAAAATACGCTGTTTTGGAAAAATTTATAAAATTTCTAACAAAAGTTAAAAATCGGTCGTTTCGGACCAGTTTTTTGGTAGCTTTGCTGTTTAATTGAACCGAGTCCCGAGTTCGCGAACACACAGAACGGTTGACCGGTAGCAAAACTGTTGAGGAATATATTTTACAATACCACGATTATATCGTAAACGCGACGAAGAGGAAAATGATGATGTCGATAATCTACGTACTGTTAAAATTGACGAATAAAATAAAAATTTGGAGAGTGATAAGAATAAAATTGAATCCCCTTTCTAGCCATTATCAAGGATATTTCAATTCGGTTTCAATTCTTAATGTAATTTAATTTCTCTTCGCAACTTTTAGTAGAAAAATGAAAATGAAAATGAAAACCAAATAATGTTTCCCCAAATGTTACATTACAAATGTTGTCAATTCGATGTTCTTAATGTAATTAATTCTCTGGCAATTTTTAATAGAAAAATGAAAATAGAAACCAAATAATGTTTCCCCAAAATGTTACATTACAAATGTAATATTATTACGAATGTTGATATATAAACGTTGCAATCTCAGAGCGTGGATTTTTGTGCATGTTGAAGGGAATTAGAAGTCGAGCGGAAAAAGTAGAGTACACAAAAAAGAGTATGTGTATGTTTTATATTCCGTCTTTTTCAATATTGGGCTCGTCATAAACGTCGAATATGCGCAATCGAAGTCCAACACCAGTCAACTACCAAATATTTTTACATCCAAAGTGGCAAATGTCGCGTTTCACTTTCGGTCGCGGCATTCAAATTTCGAGCGCCGCGATTCAAATTTTTCCCGCGGCGGAAACCGAACCGGGCGCAAGAAACAACGTCCCCTCGCATTCCCAAAACGTTCGATTAATCCGCGGGCTTTCCCGTCCAACCTGTGCGCACCGTTCAATTATCGAGGGGCTCTTCCGCCTCTCTTGCCCTGCGTTCGTTAACTGAGTTGTTGCCTCGATAATTCATACATCGGCGTTATCGGCCGTATCGGCCGGGGGTTCGCCGCATTAATTTGCGGCTTGGCGCGGGAATTTCTGTTAACTCTATAATCCGAAACTTACAGCCTCTTCCCATCGAGTGCCTCGTCGACGGTTCAATTTCAACATCGCCGATGGGAAACGAAATTGAAAGAGCGCGTCGCCGAGTACAGCGGCTGCTGCGATTTCAGATATATTTGATCGACCTGGTCGAGCGAGTTTGTACATTTGGCAAGATACGTTCGGAATTTGCCAACTCGAATTTAATTCGACCGAAGTTGTGTGTTAATTCTGAGTTCGAGTTTTAATTCTGAAACTGCGTTACGTTGCGTTAAATTTCATTTGGTGTGTGATGACGAGATACATTCGAATTTTTAATTCGATTGAAGTTGTGTCGAAATTGCGTTATTTGTGTTAATAATTTTCATTTAGTATCAAGTGATAAAATTAATATTCAAAATTACGAAATATAATTCTTGATAATGTTCAAATTCAAATTTCTTGCATATTTTAATTTTGAATTGAAGATTTCACCCAAACATTTCGACAATGAACGTGTGTAAATAATGAATTCGTAAATTCATCGATAAAGCTGAACTTTCTATCTGAGAAAAGCTTGAATTTTACGATCTTGCGGAATTGTCAACCTCGATAAAATTCGATGAATTTGCAAATTTTCATCGAAATAAATTTTAATTTCGAACGGTTGAGAATGAAAATTGGAAACTTTAGAGCGAAGAACGGATATTTTAAGATTATCCCGCGGACGTGATTTATACGGTTTCGTCTAAATGGGTTTCAGAAATAGATTTCGCCCAAATCCGGATTCCATTTTCGAAGTCACATTGACGTCTGAATTATCGCGTTACATTTTCGGACGTTCTCCCACGTATCCTCTACTTCGGAAATTCGGACGTTCCATGCAATTTCAGTTACATCAATGTTCGATAAAAATATAATATTCAAATCCATGCGTGTACACTATATCGAGTGGTGCAAATGCTTTTGTCCATCTCCTTACTATTCAATATCCTTTCATTCGATCCTCTCAATCTATTCTCTTTATATCTCATATTTATTACCAATTAAATAATATTAATAAGGTATTATTTAGAAACCTTTGATGTACAAATTCGAGGATCGCGTCGTTCGACGATTCCACGAGATTCTCCTCGCTGTAAATCTTTTGGCCCCCGGAACCACCTCCTACGTTTCCCCGGATCTGCATTATTACGCGATCAAGAACTGGCCGAGGAAGGATATCTCCCACATTTTGAGAGAGGAGGAAGCGTGACGAGAAGCTTTGGCAGAAAGTTGGCTGAAACGCGCAGAGCCAAATAGATAAGCAGACAGCCGGAAAAAACACGCGTTGGTTATCATCCAGACACCAGCCGAAATTCCTGATTTATGAACGAAGCTCGTTTGGACACTTTATTTGTTTAATCCTGCGCTCACGTCCCGCCGATCGATCGATCACTCCTCCCGTTTAAGCCACGCCAAGAATTTTATGTGTCGTTGATCTTTCTTCCGTATTTAGAATATCCATTCGTCGTGGTTTTATCGTTCGTTTATTACCCCGGGACTCTGGCGCTGAATCTGTTAATATCGAGGCAAATATTGGTTTTGCAAATATGGGAAGCGGGAGTGATGTTTTAAGGGTCACGAGTTTGGCGCATTTTTTTTTTTTTTTTTTTTTTCGAGGGGAACGTACAGACTGATTGAAAATCTAAAGAGCTCTGTTTGCACAGTTTACGGTCGATTAACAGTTTACGGTCAAATTTGCAACGAGGCGGGTTGGAGAACGTACCGTGATCTTTCTGTGATTTTGCCTGTCAGCTAGAAACTTTTTACAGCGATCAGTGATCAAGTTAATTTTTTTTGTAAAGTAGCTTTAAAAAGCTGTGAAACAATGTAACGGTGAAACATGTAAATATGAAAATTTCCTCCTTGTTTTTTTTATCGTATGACAAAGTCTCTTCTATCGTCTGCAGTTTTTTCTGCACCGACTGAATCCTGATACACTGAGTGGTTTCTGTCTATAGAGGACCGAAGCCCGCCTTTACCAAGACTTTACATCTAATCGCTCGATCCAACCTACTTTTACATCCCGGAAACCTCGATTACAAGTGTCCGTCTTAGGCTCTTGTATTTTAGAACATGCAGGACTGGCACACGTGATGTTATCTGAGCCACGTAAATCCTCTTAAGAAACTTCTAGCATTAACTCTCTTCAACCTCATAATACGTCCTTGTGCATCGTACACAGTATACCTGCGCATACGTTTCGAGCGATTAAAAGTTGTTAAAGTACTAGAATATTAAATTTAATCTAAAATTTGAACGGAGTGGATAAAATGCATTGAATTAAATTTAATACATTTAAAATTGAATTAAAATTTCAATGTGCTGGATTGAAATTTAAATGAAAATTAATACATTTTTCTATAATTATTTTCACGTTTATGTTAGTCACAAAGAATTATTTCCCCTTTTAATTCGCGTTCGAAGCTTGAAAGAAGGAGAGAAGAATCCGAAGCATTCGCGACGAAATTCGAGATAATCTTCCGTCAGGTCACAGAGCAAGAAAGTTATGCACACTTACCCGTATAAGGTCGACAATAGTTTCGATTACTTTGCTGTAGATCGTCGGCAGGGATGTCTCAGCTCCTGGCTCCACGTACGCCTTGTTCTTGCTATCCCTCCCTTCGGGTCCGCTGTATTGTTTCCACAACCTCGGACTTCCGCCTGAAAACAGAGCAGAAAATTGTTTCCTTCCGTGACAGTCTATATACGGTGTTTCACGAAAAAGTATTGAAAATATTATACTCATAAATATTGCGGCGGGTTTCATGTAAAATATTTTAAAACGACCAGACGACCACTATTTGAATCTGAAAACGTTTTTATGTCTAATATAATATAAAATAAAACAAAACGAAACCCAAATCAGATCAAATAAAAAATGAAATAAAATAAAAATCTATATAATGTAAAAATGTATATAAAAAAACTGCACGACTTGTACTCAGTACGATTCGTCTCACTGAAAGGCCCAGAAGCAACTGTTCTGACTGAGGGAAAACGAAGACGACTTTTTTGCCATAAAATTTTATCGATATGCAAAGATTTGAATTGATACAAAACAAATTACAGGCGCGATCGCTCAGTATCAGACAACGCCACTCCTACTCGAGGCCTACTCCCCGCCCCCTGCGAATCACGTGACCCAAATCAACCAATCGCTAATTTTCGTTGCATTAGCGTTGCACTTGAAGAGATACAGTCGATTTTACAGAAAATTTACGTCGAGATTTAATGCATTAAAGCTCAATTCACATCTCTATAGATTCCTATTCGCATTTCCACAACTAGAAACAATATTCTTCAATTTAATTGCCCAAGAAATTAATTTTAATTAAAACCTCCGTAAGAAGATTTGCATCGACTTGTTGCAACATTGAAGCTCAACTCACATCTTTACAGATTTTCATTCTCATTTTTGCAACAAAAAACAGAGATCCTTCTATTTAATTTACAAACACAACAGCAGTTGCTCACCAGACATGACCGAGGAACTAATTTTAATCTCCATAAGAAGATTTACATCGACTTGTGCAATATTAACCCCTCGTTTTACGATTTTCTTCTCAGTCTTTAAAGTAACGTTATTTATTATACCGATGTTACATCGTGGTTGCATTACACACAATTTGTATTTATTAATCCTCAGTTTGAAAAATTAAAATTGAAACTCGGTTTGAAAATCAAGCTTGAAAATTCAAATTCACATTCCGTGTCCTGTCGAAACCAAAATTCCTATCATAAGTGTAACTCGATAATGTTGGCCAAAAGGTTGAAGCTCAATTCGCATCTTCGTACACGTCGATCACTCCTATTTCTATAGTTTCACTTTCGCTTCTACACCAAAGAAACAACACCGTCCCACCTAATTTACAGTCGCGAAGCAGTTGCACACCGGATACATTCGCGAAACTAATCTCCCGCAATTTCGCAGATGCGACGGAATTATTTCACCGGTTTGTAATTATAACGGGATCGTGACTGCTTTTTGTCTAGAAGAGTATTCCGGCAAACGTTCAAGACATTCTATTAATTCACCGGAATGTTAAGTACCGTTTATTAAGCAAGCGAGAGATTAGGCGCAATTTCAGACGATACTCTGCGGCGTTACAGCGTAAATACGAAACGGAACGCTCGCTCTCGAAATAACGATCGTTTAAGGGAAGCGGGAGAGCTAAAAATGTTTATCCAGCCATGGTTGGCCAAGGCATTACCGCAATTGGCTACGTTCAGGTTTCGGGGAAAATTGCGTTGAGCTAACGTGTCGCGTGCTTAGTCGAAGAAGAAAACTCTCGCAATAACCTCTCGCTGATGGGTATCCCCTCTTCGAGGAAGGGTCGAGGCTGGACGTTGTTAGCCAGCCAAAGCCTGGCCAGTTCGCTGCCAAATTGGTATTGTTACCGACCCAATAATTTCTATCGGGCCAACTTCGCGTTCTTTGTTTTCCACTGGCAAGAATCTCATTTCCTCGATGAGTCTCTTCCTCCTCCGCCTTTGAATCACGGCTCGGTTGTTTACGAAAACAAACGAATTCTTCGTTCGTCCAAACGTGGAAGATATAAGAGACGGTGATTTCTCTTGTGTTGTCGTTCTCAATTTGTTTTCATTTTGGAAGGGTGAAAAGTGTTTGTGGGCTGTGGAGTTTTACATTTGCAAATATAATTTTATTACTCGATAACTTACAACTCTGATGTTTGCAAGAAACAACAGATATTATTTGAATAATTCCAATTTAAGACGCGACTGGAAGTCTCCCCTCGCCCCCTCACGAATCACGTGACTCAAGTCAACCAATCGCTAATTTTCGTTGCATTAGCGTTGCACGCCCAATTTTCTGGGTTACCCCTGCTAAAATCACTTTCAGTGATAATAAATAGTTATTGTTATAGTTTCTTGTTAAATCTCGTAGTATACTCATTCATCAAACCCCCACAAAAGTATATCCATCTACTGGAAAAAACGCAATACTTTCTAGCCAATCCAATGATTCTAGATAACACATGAAAAAACAAAGAAGAGAGTCAAAATTGTAGGATGCTAGGAGGATTCATAATAGCAACGTTCCCTTATCTCAGTTGGCGTGTATGATCCCACAAAACTCGCGCACGATGTAATTATCGACATTTAACGACGCCAAATTAACCTCGACGAACTTTCAAATTAGCCTCGCGAAACCATATCGGATCCCCTCGTTTCCACGAACGCTCTCGACTCCCGCCGCCTACGAATCCACTTTCATTCACCTTGACCCCCTTGCCGGTCTCCTTCCGCCGATTTCGAACGCAACGTCCGCGTTATTAAACGCGGACGGAGGGGCAGGGGGAGGCAGGTGCACAATGGGCCGGGTACTTCGACCGACCCTTCTCGAGAAAAGAAAACCTTCGCATTCATCGCGTCCCGCCAACTTTCGATTTTAATGATAATAACGATAATAAAAGCAATAACGATGGCCTCGGGTTCCCAGGGCGCAACAGGAAGAGGAACGAAACGAGAAGGAGGAGGGACGAAGAGGGGTCGAAGTCGACTTCTCGAAGGAGGCGGCTGATCAATGGCGACGGAAACTTCTCCCTTCCTCCGCGTTATTCTTCCGCCACGAGGGGGGAAGAAGGTTGTATCGCGTCGTCTGTCACGGTGCAAAGCGAACGGAGAAGAAGACGGGCAAGACAAGTAGCCTTAAATTGAAAGAGGCCGAAATTGGAATTCTCCTGCCAAAGTTTTCGTGCGTCGTGGCCGCGGGGGCTGTTTCGAAGCCGACTTCCCCCCCGCGTTCCTCACGCCATCGTCCTCTCTCCTCGGTGGATCGTTTCGATGGCTGATTCTCCTTCGAACAGGCAGAATTCGTGGATGTTTATACGGAAATTACGAGGGCGAAAGATCCGAGCGAGAAGCGGACGCCGAACCCGAGCCGATCGACTGTCGCAAATTCGATCACTTTGTTTGAACGAATCGACGTCGGGCTTGAGATGCGTCAGTGCGGTGCCTAATTGCGACTTCTTGGCCATACAGCGTCATTCGATATGCGATAAACACACGGTGCTTCCGAGATCGTGGTACGATCCATCAAAATATGATTCTATGTAAAATAAGTCGAAGGGGAAAGAATAAAGTTCCTTCCATTTTCGAAAAAGTCTAGTCTGAAAGTTTATTAAGTACACTTCAATTTAGCTGATTCTAAATGTAACAGGAAAGAATAATTAAAAGGTGATTATTCTATGAGCAGAAATGAGTGAAAAAATGTATTTAGAAATCAAATGTTTGTTGTATTTATTTATATTTCTAGTTTTTTTTAAATAAATTTAATTTATATATAATAATAATTAATTAAATAATAATATTCAATTATATAAAAAATTCACGAGTTTGAGAATCAGTGAAAATGGCAAATTTTCTGTAAATTTTAACTACATGGAAAGAGATATTTATCTCCCTTATCATACATTGAATTCAGTCTTAAAATCTATTTATTAAAAACATCATATTTCCATTTGATTGAACATCGACGCCTAATTGTAAATTTTTCGTAAAATTTGTCTTTGTTAGTCACGTCACTGTTGCTACAAACCCTCGGTATGCAAAATCCATCGAGGATCGATCGTATTGGTGTGTTGGAATACAAGAGGATAGGAAGAAATTTTGACGATTGTGGGACAGTTTGAAATGTATTTGAGTAATATGATCGATGAGACGAGGGTTGGTTGATGTGTAGCCATGTATGATGTTTTATGGTTGAATGGGAATTAGGACAGAATCGATATCTAATGCATTTATTACATGACAGGTTTCGTAAGATGTAAGTTTGGAAACAGAATGACGATGATGGATCTGCACGTGTATGTCCAGAAATTTCTTGTCATTCTTACTGTTGACACAACTACCATAAAATTTTGATGAATTAATATGAACTAAATTTAACGTGGATAAAATTGAAAGAATGTGAATTAAATTTCACTTTAAAATTGTTTATCTATGTTTCGCGAGGTACTATACATCAGGCTTGGGCAATATTTGAAAAATGATTATTCGAATAATGCGTCTCGATACGTTATCCTGAAACAATTTAGCGTTCGTTTATTTGGACGAGCAAGTGATTTTTCTTCGGATTATTTGATTATTTGGTTATCAAATGAAATAACTTTTTACTCCATTTTGCATTTGTTTTTGCAAATAATTTCCAATTCTATTGTATAAATTTCTCGTTAAATGATCATTTGCAAATGATTCATTCTATTTGGACCCAAGATAACCAAGCCTAATAAATTACTTGAAACGATCCGTTGCTTCAAACTGTTACCTTTTTGTCTTTATTTCGAATAAAACTCGCCCAATCCTGCTATTGTATACACGTACATTCCTGCTGAAATTTCATTTGATCGTCCAATAACGAGACTCGAACGAGAGCAGCAATTTCAACGAGAAATAACGAAGTTCCTTTTTTGCAATTTTGCACTTCACTCGAGAATGCTCGAACAACGAAGAAACAAGAAAACCATCGGAAAAGTCAGCGTTGCAGCTAAGTAATTAGCATGGCTTGCGAGAGCATAAAGAGGCGAAGGAAGTTGCTCCATTATCAGACTTGCGATGAATATCGAAATTTCCAAGTGGGTGATTATGAAGCAACGATTACGGCAATCAAGATTGATGAGCTAACTTTAACCGCGGTATTATATATCAGCGAACATTTTCACTACTCGACGTTGTTGCATCGAAGCAGAGATAAATGTCTTGAAATAGTTGACGATAATTATCATAATTAGATTGTCCACGTTTACGCAAATTTATATTTTTATGAGAATAACTGAGGAAATTGTTTTCTTTAGACACTGTCATAAAATTAAATTTCCCATAAAATGTATAAAAATTCACAATCTACCAGTAATCACAGAGATCATGAAAGAAAATTCTAAATAAATCTTAACAAAATCAAATGAAACAGAAGTCATTAGATGCATGAACGTTCGTAGTCTGATAATTATAAAAATATATAACACAAAAGTTGTCATTTTAATTGGTTTCGATAGAAGAAAGCTTGAACGAATAATTTTATTCGCGTGGATAAATAATTTTGAACCAAAAGTACAACACTGAAAATGCAACAAATGGACATTAAACCCCTCTCACCCGTATGAATTTCAGACATCATTATCCCCCGGTGGTATTAGGCCACAGTTAGTAGGAACAACTACATTAACACTCAACCAATAATCCCATCGGTTTATCGGACTTTAATCCGATTATACGACCACCGTATTATAATTGACCGCGATTATTAGCCAGCCCGTAATCTCTCTACTTTATCGTACGCGTGACTTTCGCTGTGTCATGCCATTTCGCGCCGCATTGCTATAATGCACGAAACCGCGAACGCTGAATCAGCCGCGTGGATCATCGTACGCGTGCATGCATAATTAGATTCGTGAAATTAATCGAAGTTTAAATAAATCAGAGCAGAGTATTCGGCTCTAGATTTGCTCGTGGAGAAATGGATGAGATCGACGAGATGTTTCTCGTTGAAATACATTTCCCCGAACTGAATCGGAAATAAGGTGGCGTTCATAACCTTGGCAAGTTCCGTGAGCTTGCATAATGCGCGAGTTTCGCTGTCGAAGGAGCTTACTTTGCAAAGCTTAGCAGACACACTCTTCAGAAAGGCCACGCAGCGATATTGAGAATCTTCCTTCGACGTTAGAATTTAGAAACTCGCGAAGGAACTTGAAAGTCTTCCGGAAAATTACACGTAATCTCTCTTCGACGCTCGAGTCGATCGATTTTTCTTTCTTGCAGCTCGTTCTAATTTTAAATTAATATATTTTAATAAATTAATAAATTAATAAATTAATAATTTTATTATATACCGATGCTCTTGGTTGGGGATTTATGTAATTCTCCAGTGTCTCTTCGTGTTTCCAACGATGCATGGTAAATTTCTTCAGGTGCAACGCTAATGCAACGAAAATTAGCGATTGGTTGATTTGGGTCACGTGTTGGGCGTGGGGTAAACTTCGAGTGGCAGTGGCGTTGTCTGGTACTGAGCGATCGCGCCCACTAATTTGTTTCGTATCGATTCAAATTTTTGCATATCGATTTGTGGTATAAATTAAATTAAAATAAATTTGAGCTTGCGATAAATATACGATAGATGTATTCTTAAAAAATTGAAGAAAATCATTTTACAGAATTCAAGTGCGTGTGCCGTTTTAAAACGTACTTTGATAGATAATAAATATCGTGCACGTCAATTAAAGTATTCGGGGGCCTAATCCGAGAGGTACGAGGGTGGTTCGACCGCCATAAATAACAGTACCAGTAACGAGAGGCGAGAACAACGATGCCGGGAGTGTTTATCACCTCGGGAAAAAAATGTATGGCGACGCAGGTCCTACCTATAGCGTCTGATACCACTTCAGAGGACCAAAAATCAATACATCCGCAAACGACTAGAACCAATCCATTCTCCTAAACAAATAAATCACGTCAAAAGGAAAAAAAGTGATCACGGGCATAAACTCCAAATTAAATAAAAGTATTGGAACGTCGAATGTAGAAATTTAGAAAGTTAAATTTATATAACAGATTGTAGAAATTGAAAAGATAATTTTTTCTGCACTTTCAAAGCGTAATCTTTTGGAAAATTGAAAAGGACAAAATTTAATGTCAGTGATGTTAATTTCTTAGTTGAAAACATGCGGCGAATCTTCAAACAATCAAATGAGGAATCATTTTTGTAATATCTAACGGTGTTATAGAAAACGTATGATTAATTAGAATACAAATTTTCAAATTAATTATCGGATTCTAACGCTTGTCGTGGTTTTTATATGTTATTCACCCACGGATACACAAATATTAAATTAATCTCGCGACAATATAAAACCACTTCTCGAATATAAAATGTACGTGCTTAACAAATTTTTGCATAAATACGAAGATCCCCACGCCTCGACTTTCGTATCGTCGGCGAACGTTGCCGAAACGAGCGAGCCCTCAGCCACTGTTTAAACATCGTCTGAAACCTTGAAGCAAACGGTGTTTAGGAAACCATAAATCCCCGTTTCACTTTCGGTGGCGCGCGCGCGACCGCGAAATTTCCATCGCGAGCAGGCGTTTCAGCACGCGCCCAACTTTCGCGCGGCGGGGGCTCTTTGTTAGAGTGATAAATGCGACCTACAGCCGTGCCCGACCTCACGCATAAAATAAAGCGCTAAAGTATTAAGTAGGGCTTACGAGCGGCAGTCGTAACGATTCACCCTCTTGAATCAAGTGGCACCCGTTTCCTCTCTTTGTCGCCCTTCCCCGCCAACCATTCTTCTCCCCCCGTTCGCCACCCCATTTTGTCGCCACCGTTGCGACGAGCACTTTCGTCAAGGGACGCCACCGCCGGTAAGAACGAAGACGAGAACTTTTGTTGAACTTCTTCTTCTTCTTCTTTGTGACTTTTCGCTTATGATCTACGATTACAACCTCTTGGCGCGTTTATGTTTCGACGTCGACGCGAATCAAGTTAGCGATTTGGCGATTTGTGACTCCAGTGTGGTCGACAATGCCATTGGTTTCTGGATTTTCCCTTTTTTTTTCTCGTTCTTCTTTTCGCTCTCGTAATTTTCCCGGTTTTTTTTCTTTTTGCAGGGACGTTGATTGGCGGATTGTTTTATTGGAACGAAGCTTGGAACTGCTTGGTTTACTGGGATTTGTATTCTACTTTTTTTTTTTATTCCTTTTCCTTCTTCCTTTGAAAGAATTTTCTGCAGTACGGAGAAAATTGCTGTTGGCGACTGTACAATGGAAGAGTGTTTTTTTGCGACGAACACGAGGATTTGTTGGTTGGTATTTTAATGACTACTCCTGTTGATTAAACAAACGAATGAAATTCTGATTTTCCTAAAATCTTTGTAACTATAGTCCTATATTGTTCCCGTATTTCATTGTTACTTTTGCTTCACAATAAATTAAGAAATAGTAACAAAGAATCAAAGAACAGTGAAACTATTCAATCAACGATTCAGCCAATCGTATTCCAAATACATACAATATCTCCAATACCGCCCAAAAAATCAGAATAAATTTATAGAGCAATCAAACCACCCAACTATGAATTCACCTCAAAAGCTTCAAACATTCAATCGTGTGTATTTCGAACGTATAACATTTCTACTGCATATGTAAATATCCAACCCATAAATTCCGAATAAATTCATAAAACAATCAAACCATCCACCGAGAAACTCGGAACATCCAATCGTGTCTTGAACGCAAAATATTTCTACTATTTCTATATCACGTAACTGGAACATATCCAAGCGAAAACACAGAATAAATTCATAAATTCAAAATAATCAAACGAGTCCACCGAGAAACGTCAAACACCCAATAGTGTCTAGAATATTTCTTTATTCTATTATTTATACACGATGTGTGCTTGATAAATTTTCAAACTCGGTTTTCTCGAAAACGAAGGCTCTACCGAAAAAGTTTTATTTTTCCTTTTCTTCAGTTGTACCATCACCCTGTGTATCACGTAACCGGAATACATCCAAATATCAGAATAAGTTCATGAAACGATCAAACCATCACGGATTCACTGAGAAATTTCAAACGCCCAATCATGTCTCGAACGCAGAATATTTCTATTGTTTATGCATCACGTAACGAAAAATATCCAACCATAAAATCTACCAGATCCACCAAGAAACTTCAAACGACCAATCGTGTCTCGAACGCAGAATATTTCTACTGTTTATGCATCACGTAACGAAAAATATCCAACCATAAAATTTACCAGATCTACCAAGGAACTTCAAAATATTTCCATTACTTACACACATCACGCAACCGTAAAGTATCCAACCAAAAGAAATCGGAATAAATTCGCGGAACAATCAAACCATCGACTCACCGTGTCCACCGAGAAACCTCAAACAGCCAATCGCGTCTCAATATTTGCGCTACCTATCTCACCTAACCGAAAAATATCCCCGTTTACAGTTTTACGTCCGCCAAATCCGACGCGACGATGGAAACTCGCTCTCGCCGAGCCAAAGTAAACCAAGACGTATGTACGTACGTGTGTGAACGACGCGCGTGTAAGTGGCGCGAAACGCGACGATTCCGGCTGCACTATCCAGGGCAGCAGGAAGCAGAGCGAAGGTGAGCTGCACGTATCTCGAAATGCAGAAGCGTTTAGGCGTTGCGCGCTTCGGGCGATCCCCGTCACCAGAAGCCGAGTGCTGGAACAATTATAAGCACCGCCGGAAGTCACCGGGTGCCTCCCCCGCCCCTTCTCACCCCTTCTCACCCCTTCTCGTCCCTGTTTCCCTCTGTCAGCCAGCGAAATACTCCGCGCTCTTCTTCTCTGTTCTCCCCTCTACCTCCTGCCAGCTAGCTACCAACCCTCTAACGCCATCGTGCCCAGCGGGTATTTTGTCACCATCGTAATTATATTTCTCCCTTCGACCGATTCTTTCGCTGCCAGCGGAGAAATATCAATACCGCCGGTTATACTCCTCGCGCGGCGTATCTCGAATCGATGCCGAAGACTGCGTCGTGATTTGACTAAGGAGAAAGGAGAGGGGGGATTTTGTTGAAACGATCGAGCGCGCAGAAAGTCAGATATTTAATTTTGGCTTTTGCGAGATTTAATCTCTGTCCTTTGTTAAATTTAATAAATGGCCAAATTTAGGGGAGGAGGAGAGTTTGGTACTTTTCTTGTACGTTTTTGACGATTATTACCGAGCTGAGTTTTCCTTTTTAGACGCTGACTGTGAAAATTAAAATGATATAAAAGCCAATAAAAATAAAAGCCAATATTTTTACTGCTCGCTTAGTTAATAATTTCCAGGCATTGTTTTATTTGCTTTTATCAGCGTTCGATGGATTTCAAAATATTGCAATTCTTATTATTCGGAGACTGGTTAAATTAAACCGATCTTCAGTATCACTTTAACTTGGCAAATGTCCGAATCGATTTTTCGTTCGAACAATTTCTCTGTTCGATGAAATTAAGGTGCCCCCGTATCTACCTGACGCCATGCGAGCAAACAAAAATTGATATTCTTCCGTGATGGAAACGAGCCACAATCAAACCAGACGATGAGGGAAACGCGATACGGTAACGCGATTATCGAACAATGCGCGTTTATTGAACCAACAGAATTGGAATAAAATCTGATCGAATACCGATGAAAACCCATCTGAACATTTTAGTAACTAAAACATCGAAATTTCCGCGTTATCGTTCCTCCCGTAAAACGAAATTTACCAACGAAATTTCACGAAGGATAAATATCAGGTAACGAAATGATGATTTTAACGTGCCAAATATATCAAATTTCATTACTGGCCTGTGAAAATTTACGTTTGAACGAACAGGTGGAAATTAATCTGAGATATAAATAATTATCCATTAAACGTTCTAACGAGTATTTTGCGTCGAATATTTCACACAGTGGCTACTACAGTCATTTGTACGCGTCTTCATTTTTCACGATCTGATTTCGGATCTGAGAGTATTACCGAAGAGCATAACTGAACACACGAAAGTGATGAAAAATTGTCGATACCTTAAACTGTCATAATTAAATAATTATAAAATAAAATCGTACAACAATCGTGGATCTTCTATTTTTGATTGTCCCAAGTTTAATTTTTTTCAAAGATATTTTTACATCGCGTAGCAGGTTTTATTCTCGCAAGTTGTAAAAATTCGAACGTCTCTAGAAATATTGAAGAGATATTTTTCGCGACTTGATCCATCACGGCTTTGAAGACTGAAATTTTTTCTTTGCAACAAAACCTTGAACGATTAGTCAAATTAGTTGTAAAATTTAATACATACGTGAACGCAATTATTATAACGGTACGAAGATTCATCTTGCAACCACTGTGTATTTTGTACTTTTAAACTGGATTTTCTCGCGTTTCTAAATTTCCTACGAGCGCGTGAAAATCTGTGGTCTATCGATTACAATTTAATCTTCGTGGAACACTCACGTTTTCGATGGTAGGACTTGGTAGTGCCCACTGGACCGTGGATGTTGTAGCCGCGGCACTCGCAGGACGTCTTTTATTCACGAAATCGACTGGTAGACTGTAATCGTCGCACAGGGAAACCTGCAAGCAAAAAGAATGTAAGCACTTAATAAGCTCACAGTCCTATTTTCAAATCTTAGAATATATGAAATTATTCAACTATGTCGCGACAAAACACCTCTTCTTAATCTTTTTAAAGATCAGAGAATTAACACTATTGCGTTTTTTTTTTATTTTCAATCCGCTTGCAGAATATCTCAAGTTTAAACGAAATGTGAAACAATTTGTATTAATACGCATTTATCGTTACGATTTTATATTAAACATCTTTTTGAAATATTATTAAATATATATATATATATATATGACTGTAAAATTGAAATATAAAAATTCAAGTATCGCAGCGAGATTACCAAAGACAGACATAACCCATTCCCCTTGTTGTACGGTCGCCATATTTAAATTCTTCCTTTCAAAGGAGAAATAAAAGCACAAGTTTCGTTTATTAGCAAAAGTGCAACCACCGCGAATATTGACCAACCGCGATGCTACGACACATTTTACTAAGTAATTCGAGTGACCAAAATTGACTTCACGTTGGTTACTGCAAAGCGACCCTTCGTTTCTCTTTGCAGCGAGACCACCCGCGGGACCATTACACCAACAGAATTCATAACAACGAAAACATTTGCGCGCGCTCTAAACAAGCGTGACAACAACGTTGTTACGCCGAAAATCAATTAGCCGCGCCATCGTCATACTCGAGCCTCGGTCCCGGCCTTGGCAACGGAACTCGGACCGAGCGCGAGCGGAATAAAAATATTGCCGGGTCGGTCATTAAGGGGGCATTTCCGAATTAATTCGGATAATCGTCCCGGCGCGGCCGTCGTTCCACGCACGCAGGAAGCCCCTCGTTCGCAACAATTTCCCGCCATGCACAGGCGGAAAGCAACGGGGGAGGAAAAAGGAAAAAAAAAGAAAGAGGAAGAGAGAGCAAAAATTACCCTGCACGGCCTGCCTGCCGTGCGTTAATCCCCGGGCAACGTTCGAAGCAAGAGCAACGCGTACCTCTCCCAAGGTACCGACACATGGAGAAAAATCTCCGATGCGGAGAGAAAAAGAGAGAGAGAGAGAGGCGTAAATAACAAAAATCGCCGGAATAAAGAATGGTCGAGCGGTCGATTCGGATAAAGACTAAAAGTTGGGTAGGATAGAGAGACCTCTTCCTCCTCCTCCTCCTCCTCCTCCCCGTCCAAGGGGGGTCGTGAGGGTGGCGAATATGGCGGTGGTAGTTGGCAGTGGTACAGTGCCGAGTGATACAGCGCGAGGATTCCTCGCCACTCGACAAATCGCAGGGTAAGCAGCACCCTGCTGCCTCCCCCGGCTCTAGGTCCCAATCGTTCGAGGACCGGGGGCCGGCTCATCAGCGATATTTACTGTCTGCTACTGGAGAATCGATCTATCGACGGTTTACCGGCGTCTACTGGCGTGTGGCACCCTCGGCGGTGCCACCCTTGGCCTTCCCCGCCCGGCGCCCCGTCCAGAACGACGACACCCGCACGGTGGCCGCAGTCAGAGAGCAGCCAACACGGCCCACCGCCTACGTCTGTGCATGCATATAAATCGAGACAATCGCGGATCCCCGGGGGCGGCTTATCGCGCTGGAGTTGAGCCGCGGTGGGGTGGCCGAAGCGAGCGCCCCAGGGAGACCAGGGAGAGACCGGGCCACCCAACCTATCGAGCATCTAGACACAGAGAGAGAGAGAGAGAGACAGAGAGGGTGGGGGAAGAGTGACGCAACGAGATGGAGAGAGATTTAGAGGAAGGGGTTTGTTACCCACCAGGCAGAGACCCTGCATGCAAATGGTCCGCATTTATCGTAAGCAAAGACCGACCGTATGAATATGTGAAGTGGCGAATGAAACAAAACGGAGAAAAAAGGCGAACGCGGCCTTGAGTGGCGGCAGAGAAGTGCAAGAACGAGAGAGGTCTCGTTCGATCGAACGGGAATGACGGGAACAAGTTGATGGTGTTTTCAGAGAAGACGCGTAGAAGGGTGAGGATGATGGCGAAAAGTCGACGCTGTCGATGCGAATAATTGTAGTGTCGTGGGTTATATAACCTGTACTTATTATATTTTTAGTTGCACTTAATTACAACAGATGGTTTACAGTGTGAAGAAATATGAATGAGGGAAAAAACTGCACGACTTGTACCCCAGTACGATTCGTCTCACTGAAAGATTCAGAAGCAACTGTTCTGATTAGGAAATGAAGACCATAAAATTTTTTGCCATAAAATTTTATCGATATGCAAACATTTGAATCGATAGAAAACAAATTACAAGCGCCATCGCTCAGTACCAGACAACGCCACTCCCTCGCGAATCACGTGACCCAAATCAACCAATCGCTAATTTTCGTTGCATTAGCGTTGCACTTGAAGACCCCCGCTAAAGTCACTTTCAGTGATAATACGAACGTGGTGCGTTGGCATGAAGCGTCTTTCTTTTTGAAAGAGAAGAGAGTCCAGCTAGTTGGAAACGGAGTCGATTGAATTCATTTATTTTAAATAAATATCATTTATATTTTATCTCTACATAATTTCTGCTGGTCGTGAAGAGCGTAAGACTAAGTTGTTCGGTAGAAGTTCGAGATTTCATCCGAAAACGAAGTTTTCATCCGTCAAGTTAATTTTATAACAATTTCAACAACGACGACAAAATACAATCGACTCGATTTCTTTTACGAAGCTGGACTTCAACACACCCTCTCTCGAAATCGCGAAACTGATGCGTTTCGTGTAGCGTTTCGTAAACTTGGCCGGCTTCGGGGCTAGGTAAGAGCTACCTAGAAACCTAACCCTCGTTAGAGGAGAAATACTTGCCTTCTTGTCGAGTAGGAGGAAGCCAAATGCGAACTAGGCCGACTGGCTACACCGTCGTAGCTGCGTGGCCAACGCGAATCTGTAGAAACCGCCAAATAGCCTGCAGCTAAAGGCTAACGTTTCACCGTTTCAAATTATAGTCGTTCGTAGGGGGAGGTGGAAGGGGGGAGGGACAGCAACGTCGCAAGATAAATCGCGCCGTTCTTCCTTGCAATATAACGCCGGGGAGAAGTTCGCTTTTCCTCGAGAGATGCTGGATTCTATTTTCCTCTTTTATTCTCCCACCGTTTATTATTCAACGCTCGACTTTAAATCCCTCTCTTATAGCTATTTTCGTTTGGTGGAAATATTTGATAGACATTCTCACGCGACAGTCTCACGTCAAAATGCTTTGCACTGCTCTGAGTGACAGCTGTCTCTCTCTTAAATTTGTTGCGATGAAAAATTGTTGATACGATTCGAACTGATATGTAGCTTAGGAAAGAAGGATCTTATTTTAATTGGACAATCGTGGGTTCGTTTCTTTTTTTTTTCGAAGATGATGTCACAGTGCAGTGGGTGGAAAGCAAAGTTGTAACAGAAATTACGTTTTTGTCGAAAATTGCAAAAAATTGAAACGTGTGTAAAAACGTGACTAGATCTACCATCTTGAGAGCTGGAAACGACCTCTTGAAAATAGTATAACTTTTTCTCATCATTTTATTGAACTATGCAAATTAAGGATAAATCATAAAATATTTGGATTTTTAAAATTTTTGTCATTTAATTTTATATGTGAAAAGAGAATGGTACAAGTTACACAATCTTTTTTTATAAACTTATTTTTATCAGTTTAAATTATCGACAATATTTCGTTGATGCAATTATGCTCTTCACTGTACACGTATTATACCATTTATGAATTTTTCAATTACTGAAGTTCACTCTAAATATTCTACAAATAACTTATAATTAGTTCCCTTGACTTTCTCAAATTTTCTTCAAACAACAATATTTCCTTGCAAATTCAATTTCCACACATTTTAATTCTATTTTACGTATCATCCGCGCGATGAACCTCGGTTTTCATCGAGTGCATTACCGGCGATAAATCACTGTCCGTTGGACGTTTAAGTCTCGTTTAGAAGAATCTTTTCACACGGTTGACACCTTCGAAAGTGATTTGCTCGCTCATAAATCTTCAGGGCGATATGGATTTCACGGTGGCTCGTATTCGAGTTAGATCTGGGAGAACGACGAATACTCTCGGGCCCCGACATTTATAAAGTGGCCGCGTTACTCGGCGCTTTTCTCACAAAATAATAGGAGTTTCTTCGTTAGAAATTATCCGACGCATCGCAGATAAAAAGAAAAAAGAAAGAAAAGAGATCATTATTGTCGTTCCAGTAATATTCCGCGTAAATATTCCATTTAGCTTTCGAAATATTTATTCAAGTTTAATCGCGCAACGTTCGAATTGCGATTAAATAAAAATACGATCTTTAAAGTATTGTTTAAAGTAGACGGTAAATCTGACAATAGCTCGATAAAAAATTCAAATTCCCCGCGTTTTTCATTTGACAGAAAATATATGTACAAGAGAAGTGTATTTCCTCTCCGATGGTACAATGAAAATGAAATAAAAAGAGAATTTTATATACGAATTTAATTGGAACTAAATTTCTTTTTTTTTAATCAACTAAGAAGCATTCCACCACCTGAATTTAAAAATAATCCGATTAATATAATCAGAAGGGTTCCAACTCGGCATCATGAAACATTGATACGCGGATACACTTTGTATAATTGTACCGGAAAATAATGAAATTGCGACGTGCACTTGGCACGTTTCGTTTCTTGAGAAACTTGAAACACAATTAAACAGAAAGAATTGAAATTCCCTTGGTACTCGAAAAGAATAATAATCGTGCATGGACTGAAAACTTTCGTAAAAGACATTAAGGAAGTAAGTAGAGCAGGAAGTTTACTTTCGGGAATTTTACATTTTTCTCCATGTTGCGCGCATTCCAAATTCTGTTTTTTAGCGAAATTATTCCGATTAAAATCCTTAAAATAGTTCCGATGTTATGATAAAATGGTCCTTTTCAATTTCCAGCCAGGATCTACTCCAACACCGAAATAATATCGTCATTTTCTCGAAAAAACTTTTCCAAAAATGAGAAAGAAATAGTTATCAAAAAGATTATTTAAGATCCATTGAACGCTCAACAAAAAGTGAAAAGGGGAAAAGGAAAATCCAAAGTCTACTCTGATTAAAGTCTCTGTCTATTTCTCAGAAAAAGAAAAGAGAAACAAATTACCAAACAAGCTACCTTAACGATTCATCGAAGACTCAACGAAAAGAAAACTTCAAAGTTTAAGAAAACGTTGAAACAACCACGATACTCTCGTCGTTTCTTCAAAGGAACCACGCTTACATCCAAAGCGTACTTCTCTAAAAGTGAACAAATGAACAAACATATTACCTTTACAAACAAGCTACCTTTATGGACCCATCAGATACTCAACAAAAGGGAAAAGGCAGAAAGGAAAAAATTCCAAGTCGGTTCTAAAGAAACGTTGAAACAACCACAATGCTCGAAACGTACCTAGTCCCCCGAAAGTGAAGAAAAAAGAAAAAAAGGAAACAAACGAGGTACCTTCAGCTCCATTGAACGCTCAACGCAGAGAGCAACAGAGGGAAAGAGGGAAAATCGGCGAATAGCCCCTCTTCAAAGTTCCGCTCCCTTTTTTCGGTATCGAGGCAATATACGAGTGTTAATTCCGTTCATCGAGTCGCGTATATAGAAAGGAAGAAAAAAAAAAAAAAAAGAGGCGAGCGCGCGCGCGCGAGGGTGAAATCGCGATCCCCCGCGTGGTTGAAAGCCTTTTCGTATCGGACCCTCTGCCGGGTCGGCGATTTTCGTGGAAGGAAAACGCGGTCGAGGAGACAGGCAGGCAGCGGTTCCTCCTGCTGGTCGGTGGAACTACATTCCGCGCAGCCGAGATTAAGCGGGAATATTTAGCAAATGTTTCGCATAAATCAAAGCGGTGCAATATGTTCGGAGTTCGGGGCGAAGCTATGTAAATTCATGGTAATATCGTCTGGCCACCCCGCGGAGTGCGAGGCGTTTCGATTCGCGGCGAACGAGGGGGGAAGTTAAACGAACGGGAACCAACCGGAGAGCATTCGACAGAGATGTAAGTGTTTGCCGAGAACCGAGTTTCGCGGGAACTCGGACGGACGAAACTTCGTGTTCGCGAACAACAGAACTTTCGGGAGATCAACAATTTGAGGGCAAGCGGGGAATAGATCAGAAGGAAGATCGAGGTGAAGGAGGTGTAAAATATATGATGGAAGATACAACGTTGAAAGAATTCTGAACCTAAAAGCAGAGAACTTAGGACGATAAGAGGAGAATGAGAAAATAAAAGAAACAGAAAGGGGAACTTTTGGTCCTGGAACTAAAATTTTGATAAAAATATGAGATTCGCGAGCAGGATATTATTGTAACACTATCATAAAACACCGAAAATAAGGGAATAAATTGGCAAACAAACTGAATAATTCCAGACGTCATATTCGATTCAAGATCTGATCAAAATACAAATAAAAGTTCTCGAGAAGATGGAAAGAATTTTAGAAGCGAGTTATTTTTTAATAGAAAGCTAAAAATGTGAAAGGAAGAAAAAAGGAAAAACGAGATTAGTAAAAGTATTGTGGAATGTTCGAACGATCTGAAGAGAGTATGTAGAGAGTGAGGAAGAGAGAAAGAGTTAAAGAGAAAGAAGGAGGATGGAGACGGAACGAGCATGGCCCGAGGAGGGTAGAAAGCGCGTATTTCATGAACCCCTAAAGCAGCCCTAAGCATTGCTGCAACCGCCACAATCCCATTCATTCTCTTTATGGGCTCCCAAGTATTTGGGAACGGGCTTGAATAAATCGGAAATTTGCCCCCGGGAAACGGGCCACATCTCAACCCTACCACCCCCTCCCGCCCCGCGATTTGCTTACGACTTTCGAACTGGTCATTCTCATTTACCGTCCCTGCTACGCACGATCTTCGTATGACTTATCGCATTGTACGTCGTGTGTGCCTGAGAATTTCGGCTGGTCAACTATTCCTGGATTTTCTGTCGTCGGATTACAATCTACAAAAAATTATCGCTCTTCGTTTATTGAACAGTCAGTGTCACTGAATCACTGAATCGTTTAATTCACAATTTAATCATAATTTAATCATAATTTAAAGGATATGTAATTTAAAATTTAAAGAGAAACTAGTTCAATTATTGATAATAAAACTAAGACTATTCGTGTAATAGAACTTAAATAGACACTTGTCTCACTCTTCAAACATTTCAAGAAATTTCTTGTCGCGAAAGTGCATAAACATCCGTGATCTATGAAACGAATAAATTAATTACATATTTATGAATTCAGAATTTTACGTAATTTTCAGTCAACTTTCTCAAATCTCATTGTAGCGTTCCACAGACCGGGAACGTGATCGACGATTTATGAAACGTGGCAGCAAACCACGAACAGCGCGTAACAGCGTTAAAATTATACGAACGTCGAGCATAGTTGGCGCGGGTGCAGCGACTGGCATAATTAATATTTCAAAGTAAATCACGCGGAACAATCCGGTAGTAGGTGAGTTTCGCAAAACTATGACAAAGGGGCGGGAGGGACGGTTTCATTCCTCCAGTCGAACTATGCGGGGAACGTGTTCCACCGGAGACGATGAGACGCTCAAAGCTATTTACCGAGCGAGATGTCGCGCAGAAGCTATAAAACATCGCGCTAAACGCTTCATAATTCTCCGCGCGAAACACCACTCTGTGTTTCCTCTTTTTTTTTTCTTTTTTTCATTTCTCAGGCGGCGAAACGAGCAAACACGCAGCGATGCTCGGATGCTTTTAGAACGCAGCGTTGTAACGACAGTGACGAAATTTTCAAATTCAATCTCTCGGGCAAACCGAAAAAATGTTAGAAAATTTGCACGAGAAAGATTAACCTTTTCAGAACTGGAAAAATATTTTCCTTTTTTTAATACTTGTAATATCTGAAATATCTCAGAGAGCGGTCAAATATTATTTCTCTAAATAATTACTCTTTGATGATTTTAGTATTCTTCCGACGATTCAAACAAACGAATGCACGTTTCAAAAAAATTTATTACGCACGAACGTGAAGAAAATTTAACTTCAGTCTGATCCAAACGTGCCAAGACGCAAAATTTATTTCGAGTCGTGACGTTACAGCTGAAAAGGAGAAAAGCTATAGTTACGGCGTGTCAGTATGTTTGAACAGGGGTGAGTTTAGGAACAATCGAATCACGCAAACAGATCGATCACGATGACACAATTAACCCTTAACTTGGAAGGGTTGAAACTTGAATAGCTAAGGGGTCTGGCGGTGATGCCTGCGCAGAATCCCTAAACGCTCGTTAGTAAACTGTAAATTTAGCAGCTCATGGGCTGATTTGCATCTGAATCGAGCCACGTAACCAGCGCGGTGAAAAGAATTCGCCCCCCGCGATCGGAATTTTAATCTCTTCTTCTCGTCGGATATATCGATTCCCGCGCTTTCCGCCAATTTATTTGATAACTTCACCTTGCCCGGAATCAAATCTCGCGATGCTTCGCGATAATCTTTAACGGCGAAAAATCCAATTGGCGAATGATCGGATTAAATTATCAAGCACGGAAATAAAATTTTTGATGGAATTTATCGCAAATGAAGAACGATGCTCAGACTGAAATCAAAATAAGCTGCTGATATTTCTCGTTCATTTTATCTAATATTTTATTTATTTCACAAATAATCCAATTTCATCTAACAAAATGTATCACGACGAATATGTCTGATTATATCTGATTTTATCTAAAAACAATTTACTACAAATTTCATTGTTGAAAATTTTATAAATATATTTGTAATAAATATATTCATAAATTTTATAAATATAAACATATTTATAAATTTTATAAATATATATTTTACGAATAAAAAATTTTATCCAATTACAATCATTATGAGTATTTCCTGTATTTTTGAGTATCATGAATATTCTGTGTATTAATATTCTGATTTTTGGATATTACGAATATTCTGTATTTTCGAATATTACGAATATTTCCTGTATCTTTGCATATATGTGCAAATCCTAAATGGCACAATACACGCGAGATACATAAAAATCGTCTATCAATCGAAAAGCCTTCGAAAATCCAAAATTATGTCCCCTTTGCCGCCTCTGCCATTAATTGCCACGAGTACTACATTTTCTTTTCTTCCACGCGACGACGCTCCCTGTCTGCGTGCTGTTGCGAGCAAAGCAAGAAATAAGGACCGATCAGAGTAAACGAAGCTAATGGTGATCGATGACGAGTGAAAGCCACAGAATTCGAAATCTCCTCGAACGAAGCGAGGATGTTCCGGCGTTGGACGCGCAGACGTATCGCCCTCACGAGCCGGTACAAGGTAAACGCGTTAAAGTTTCACGAGTGGCAGACGCGCGGCCCGAACTTACTTACCCCGGCAGCTATTCAACATCGTTTCCGCGAACCCCCGCAACCGGGGCCCGCTGCTGAATCGTCGTGTCCACTCGTTTTTCTTCGTTCGTACGGTTAATATTAGTTGCTCCCGTGGGTAACGTTCCGCGGCGACTGAAGAGTTGAAAAATTGTCCCGATCGCTTCGTCCAAGTTGCACACACACACACACACACGCGCGCGCGCGCGTCGAAGCAATAGCAAATGGCGAGGGGAGCAGGAGAATGTGGCGAAGTAGAAGAAATATTGGAAAGGAAGCGAGGAGCGTAAGTGACAGTAAAAAATTCATACGACTCTGTGGGAAAAGTTTACAAACTGCACAAAGTCCTTACTTTTTTTTTCCTTTTGCGAAGATAGTTTCGCATTGTGTAGCAAGTGGAAAAATTCTTTGAAAGAAACTCTTCCTTCCGTTTCAAGAGTTTGGCTCACTTGCAATACAGTAGTTTTGTACCATTTAAAACACGCTATTACTTGTACTATTTATAATTTTGTACTACTACTGTGAATATCGTTGTAATTTAACATATGTAACTGCAATTGTACACGCAAAATAATGCAAGAAAGAAGTACCTTTAAAAGAAACTAAAAAAGAGAAACAACCCTCCCTTCCGTTCCAAATTTCCACCGTATCCAACGAGGACACTCCATCGAAGACGAACACAAACAGAAGTAGAATCAGAGTTAATCGAGATGGAACGAGTCAATCCAGTATCCAGCGGAACAAATACCGTCAAACAAAGAGGAAAAAACGGGGGTCGCAGAGGGGTAACACACTCAGAGAAAGAGAGAGAAAGAGAGAGAGATGCAGTAAGAAAAAGGCAAGAAAGATGGAAGCTAAGAATTCCGTGATTTCGCGAGTCGAAGGACGAGAGGACCGGCGATGGTCCCTTCGTCTTCATTTAAACGGATCCGTGCGTCCCTCGGTCCTTTCCGTGTCCTTTGGTCCTTCCAATCGGACAGAAATGTGCCACACGAAGGACCACAGGCCTTTTTGTCGCGTCTACGAGCCCCTTGTAGGGTCACGAAGGGTCGTGGCTCTCTTCAAAGAGAAGGAGAACGAAACTCGTCTCAAAGTCGAAGCGAAGAGAGACTCGGTTCACTCGTAGAACGAGTGGAAACGAGGTCTATGCAATAAGAAGCTGGACTAGGGGTTGTCACAACGGTCTCTAATCGGTCGGTATCTTTAGAGCTAGCTCGTCTTTTCTCTCTCTCTCTCTCTCTCTCTTTTCGATACCAAGCATCGTCTTTTACCCTGAACCTATCCCGACAAAGGTTCTTTAACGAGTCCCTCTCTGCCCCTCGCCGAGATGAAAGAACACTCGTGAATATTGCGTCTCTATTTAATCACCCGCAATTTCATCCATTGTGCTATAATAAATAGGTTTTCGAGATACGTATATCCAGCGTGGACCCCCCTGGAGTTTTGACATTTCAATGGTCGGTGGGAATTTCGTTCAGAATTTGTGGAACTTCCGGAGGTTGAACGATTCTTGTTTGATAATAAAATTCGAAGGGCTTTAATTTAATTTGGCTCGCATTTGAATTTCCGTGCTTTTGTCCAAGTGTGCGCGTGAATTACACGAACAAAAGTAAAAAGCCTTGAACTTTTTAATCTCGGCAATCTATATTGCACTCTGAGGAGAGAACACGAAAGTCGCAGAAGATGAAAAAATATTTTCTATTAACCAAAAAGTTAAAGTCTGTTGTACGTGTATCCAACTGATATAACGATGAATCAACTAATTAAAATCTCACGAACAAGGAAAATTAGAGAGAGAATTTCGATAAAATAATTATTCGTTTTTGCATTATTGCTTTTTGGATTTTAATTTTAATAAAAAATTAAATCTAACTCGTTAGACATAGTATTTATTATTATATTTTAATTTAAAAAGTTAATTTTGTCAAATATCTAACATATATATTTTTATCAGGTAATCTACGCATATATCTCTTTAACCATTAGGTTTAAGATCAATGGTTAATACTTTTTTACCTTCGATTCATGATGAAAAATTAAAAAAAGATAATGATGACTTTGGAAATTTTGTATCAATTTTTCATCAGACGCATAATTTAAAAGTTACTTTAAGTGTGCAAGTTTCATGAATCTGTACGCATACGTTTTAAATCTCGCAAAATAATCCGACAGAGTCCGTTATACTCTCCCAGAATCCAACATCCAAAGCTTACAAAACACAAATTTCCTGGACTACCGATCTATCTGCGATTTATCAGCGAGTAATCTAAACCTCGCGTCTTAATGTACGATCCATGTATTGCTCCATCTCGTCCACCAACACGCGCCAGTTCTCGTCCTCGGGGAGGGAAAGTTTCGACAAAGCCGGCCGGACAAAGTCGTCTTCGAGTCGTCTTCAAACTACCGCTGCCACGTTTTCGAAGGGATGAAGAACGGTCCTCCTCGGCGCGTCGAGAAAGGACACGATGCTCAATTATACGAACGCAAGGACAACGCTCTTGGCCCCTAAGATCCCTCGAACGAAACTTCGAACGAGTGATCCCTGAGCGTTGCGCGGTCGTCGTCCACGGGAGGAGAGCGCGTTCGTCGCGCGGACTTGAAACTCCAGGTGGACGAATTACCGGAGGAGGATCGTTAAAGTTTCGCAGGAAGAGCGGAGAGCCACGCACTCGAGCGTCTCCCGAGTCGGAAAATTCTCTCCCTCGGGAGAACGCGCCGCCGCTTCGGGTGAAAGTTGAAACGATCCTTCGAATGAAATACACGAATTCTCCGCGGTGAACGCGTACTGCTACGAGTATGGAGATTACTCTGCTTGGGGAGGAGAAATAATTAACTTCTTCCATAGCGGCGAGAACGTTGCAGGAATATGAATTTTTTGAGAAACTTTCCTCTTGGACGAGGCAAGGGGAGCGACGTGATTATCGATTGCGAGAGAGAAGAGTAAATTTAAATTAGCACCGCGTAGAATTAATCATTCGCTGTACTTTACCATTGATTCTGACGAATTTAAAGCGACGTAGAGTAAATGGAAATTAATTCAAAGGTAATCTCACGATGAATTCACGTTTATTTATTTCATTTTATATCTTTGTCATTTGTTATTTTTTTATATATATTAATCTCGTTATTATTTCGAGCTTCGATCAGGCAAACTTCGTTTGTTTGAACAGAATTTCGAACAATGCGAAACATGCGTTGATTGAATTTATTTACCTTCTCGAACGCGAACTCCTGTTTCGTGCGAATGACGCACGGCAGCTAGCACCTAATTAATCGTCAATTTTGAGATAACTGCAGAGATCGATTCAGCAGAAAACGTCTGTATTTAGCTTCGACTCTGACTCCAATGCAATCGTGTAATAATAGAACGCAATTTCGAAGTCGCTAGGTGAGAGGAAAGGCTCGATATTCCCTCAGCTCTGCAATTAACGGGAAACGAAGGTAACCTTGTTGAAAACTGAAAATACGCTATAACTGAAACCTATCGACTGAAAACGAGGCGCGATCCACAACGAAAGACCGAAGATTTTCGATCGTGCTTCCACTTCTAACCTAGTTTCCACTTCTCTTCGCAAGGGATTGAAGAGAAATCCTCGAAAACTCCGATTTTCACAGCCTCCGTCCTAGAAATTGTCTCTCACGTCGATCTTAATCGACGATCGGTTCCACTGACGAGAAGATTTTTTGCCAAAGATAGTAGCCTAGTGTGTTTATTAACCAACTAAAAAAAAAATCATTCGTTTATTTGTCAAAGTAGACCGAATAGCAGTGCTTAGTATACCAGCTGCCATTTTAAAAGCGTGTGTTAGAATTGAAATGATGGGTGACAATTTGAAAGTTAAAGTCGGAAAGCCTGAAATAAACAACGGTACATGTTCTGCAATTTTTGCTACAGTGCAACAGTGATAAACTGGAGCACAGATATTGAATTAATTGACGTGAAAATTGTTTTGCCACTGCAAACTTGTATGGGAAACAACGATGTCATGTGTAACAAGTTAATGCAAAAAAAAAAAAGGAAAAAGGCGTGAAAATCGCCTATTACACTGTTTAAATATTACTTAAGATTAAATCATTGACAACATTTTTCGTTGAAGAGGTCCTTCCACTTTTACCAAAATTTTGTTCATATTTCCTCTTTTCACGCGCGTGACAACTACTTTCGAACAACATTTACACATCAAATTTGGATAATTTATTAATTACAATTAATAAATTAATTTATAATTTATTTTATAATTTATTCAATAAATTAATTTATAAATTAATTTATAATTTATTTCAATATAAGAACTATCTCAATATCGTTTCTTTTTCAACGTTGCATTTGAGTCAGGCGAGTCGTTCACGAATTAGATCTCAAAATTCCCGTCGTTCGACGAATAACCTAATCTAACGCTGCGTGACGTGTCGATACCAACGGCGCCAATCGAAAAGGGAACAATTACAGAACGACACAGTTGCTCGAGGAGACGTTTAACCAGCGACGGAAAGTGTCCATTATCACCGAGTCGTCTGACGATAATCTCGGCAGCCCGCAGCCACGGGACGCTGCTAGTCACGCGGAAGGGTTGGACCGTGCTGTTGCAACCCCCGCAGGTGCGTTCACCCTCGCGCGCAGAACCGCGTCCTCTCCCTCCGAGAGAGCGCGTGTAGGTACTCGTAGAAACCAGCGTGATTGTTCCGCCGGTTTCTCTATTGGGATAAACGTCGACCCCTCCTTATCACCCCTTATCCTATGATGGAGAGAGGGTCGTCGCCGAGTCGCGGCAACGGAACCCCATCTAGCCTAAGGGGCTGCTAATTGATTTTAGAAGTTCCTCCTTCGGGCCATCCTCCCGAAAACCCGCTCTTCCCTCTCGCACGTCGAAGCTCCCGAGAAACACGGCGCGCCGTCCTGTCTCTAAGTCGACGTAACCCTATCTACACCTACTCCTCGAACTTTTTACTCGGTTTGCGAGAAGCATTTGGACCGTGAAACTCTGACCGAAAAAAATCGTGGATATTTGTGAGATTCGTATTTGAACGTGCGTCGGAGATTTATTAAGCGCTTCGTTTTATTTCAAGAATGTGCTTAATTATTTTTCTAGGCGATGACGAGTACACTCGACGAAAATATAATGAATGCACACTTGCTATAGGATCGAGTTAAATTATAACAAAATGATAACTTTTTTGGCGTTTCTTTGAAAAATTTTTAATTCTACCTTTTTGCTTTGTTGCCTTGAAATATTACATAAATGTGCTAAAAATTATATATAAGTATAATTTTTTTTACCTAAATTTTACAGTAAATAGCAAAAGCGAGTATACTTGGCATTAAACAAAAAAATTCCATCTTTGTACGCTCGATACAAGCGCTTAAGGGGTTAAAATATAACATAAAGGGATAATTAGGACGAAAGAAAGTTTCATGTAGATTTAAAGAATTGACGATAAAATGCTAGAGTTTCTTAAATTTTTATCAATAAAGTAGAAAATAAATCACACAACGATTGTATTTTAAGGTTTTACAAATTTCAAAGTTGCGAAGAGAAGATGTCTTCGCAAAGTTCCTTCAAAAGCATTAAAGTGAAATAAAATACAAAAAATACCGCAGAAAGCATCAAAACGACGTTTCGAAGATGTTCGACGTCTTCGCGAGATTATTGCTACCAAGGGACGGTTCGTAGTTTCTCCAAAAGTATCGCGCGAAGTAAAGTACAAAAAATGCTGCGGAAAATATGAAAACGATAGGTTAAAGGTGTTCGATATCTCCGCGAGATTATTGCTGCCAAGGGATGGCTCGATGTTTCTCCAAAAGTATCGCGTGGAATAAAATAGAGAGACGCTGAACCGTTTTATGGTAGAAGGAAGAGGAGGCGAGGCGTTCCGAAATCCCCGCGGCGATATCAGAGCAAAGAAATAGGAGCGCTCACAGTTGGCTCGCAGCGCTCAGGTTGGTCGCTTGAACGTGAACGGAAGAGTGTATTTTGCACGCATCGTCGCTCTGATATAAACGGACCTTTACCTCTCAACAACGCCGCGAATTAAAAGAAAAGCGTATAATCAGCTGTTTTAAAAAAATGGAACTAGAGTACACGTTTTCCGCGTGAAATACATGGATAATGATGCTAATGTGAATTTTCTTGTCCAGAGTATTTTAGCACGTTATGTATAAAAAGTGAACATACCATATTTATTTTACAGCGTAGCTCAAAAGTTATACTACGATGGTCACTGATGACTAAATATTTCTGTAAATATTTTATAATGTCAGATCGATGAATGAACTTTAAATAACACAATTACGTCAAAAAAAAAAAAAAAACGCCTTTATATTTCGGCCCGGTAAGCAAGAAATGAAAGTTAACGTGTTGAACCAAACACAGTAAAAGTCACAATCCCATCACAAATTGGGTCCTGTTGGTACCGTATATTAATATGTTCTGAACAAACGACTGCGATCAAGAAGCCTCTGGATCACTGACAGTCACTAATAAACCTACTCGAGAGTAAAAGTCGAAATTTTCCACAATTCTTCAGCTACAGTTGCTTCGATGCATCGTCGTCCACCGAAGAAAAGCCCACAATACAACCAATCAGTCGAGAAGCTGTTTGAGAACGCTCATTGTAACAACCACGGCTCCGCGCTGGTGGCTTCAAAGAACCGGGGAAGAGATGAGAAGGAAGCCTCCGGGAGAGCGGCGTCTCGAAACGTCTCAGTTCGTCCAGCGAGCTTTCGCGGCGGGAAATCGCGGCGCGGCAGCGCGGAAAACATCCGCGGTTGAGAAGCAATAGCCACTACGGACTCGGGTTTAACGACGCAATCAAGCGCAGATCGTAGGAAAAAAGGCACGGATGCTTAAAGAGCAGACACGAGGCCAGGGTGATAACAAGACACGGGACCTTGAGGGCATCTCGACTAGGCGGAACCACTCCGGTGAACTTGCTGCTGTGGAAAAGGAGAGAAAGGGAAAAGGAAAATAAAAAAGGTGGAAGGAGTTCGCTTCACGAGTCGTAATCACCGGCACTGCAACAATGCAGCCCCCAGGGCTCCGGTTCTTTCCATGTTTCCCCCCACGTCCACTGCCCCCCTCGCTACCTCTCTTTTCGACACTCGGAAAGCCTGTCGGCTCCGCTGTCTTCTTCGCTGTCGCGGTGAACACGCAGCCGCCAACTCGTTCGTTCGCTCTTTTCTCCCGTGACAACGTCCATAGTCGTCCAGAGACAGCTCGAACAAGGCAGGACCGTACAATAAGCTTCCGGTTTATTAAAATCCCCCCCCAGTCCCCTGGCCGGAACTCGTGCCAGCCGTTCGTCACCGATCAGCTGTGTTTTCTATGTATGAACGTTCACGTGGCTCGACAGTGGCTTTTCACGACGCGCCAAACTGTGATCGATGCTAGACACGAAATATGCTCGAACAACGCTGCGAAAACGTACAGGACTATTATCACTGAAAGTGATTTTAGCGAGGGTAACCCAGAAAATCGGGCCTCTTCAGGTGCAACGCTGATGCAACGAAAATTAGCGATTGGTTGATTTGGGTCACGTGATTCGCCAGGGGGCGTGGGGTAAACTTCGAGTGGGAGTGGCGTTGTCTGGTACTGAGCGATCGCGCCCCCTAATTTGTTTCGTATCGATTCAAATTTTTGCACATCAATAAAATTTTATGGCAAAAAAGTTGTCTTCATTTCCAAGTCAGAACTTCTGGGCCTTTCAGTGAGACGAATCCTACTGGGGTACAAGTCGTACAGTTTCTTTAAAACTGGGGGTATTTTTATCGGCGAAGCGTTCTCGATCGTGGATTAAACGATTGAATCAGTGATCTCAATCGTGAGGTCTAAAACTCGTTTCATTTCTAGAATATGACAATAGGTTCTAATCAATTGGTTCACCTCTCTCAACTTTTTAATCAATATCTTAAAATTCAATTTTGACGTTGGGTTGGGCATTTTTTTTTCTAGCGAATATTCTAAAAACGTGATTTACTTCGTTTCAAAACGCATATTCGTTGTCTGAGTGTTCAATTAAGAGATTGCACTTAAATTCGAGGCACCCTGTATATACAGCTATTGTAAAAATATTAGAGACTCAGAGAGGAGATTTCTGACCCGATCTCTATTTATCCTCGTTCGAGCACACCTCGTTCGAGAGGAATAACCAACCATTAAAGGACGAATCCATTAAAGGAACCAAAACGTAATCACCCCACTCGCGTCCCTTTTCATCCTCCTCCTTCGCGCCCCTTTTCGGCGCACCTTTTCCCCGCAGAGTTCGCTCGCCGCCTATTTTCCCCCCCGTGAACCTAAAGCGCGCGAGGTATTAACGATAACCCTGTCCTTCCCGCGGCACGCGCGAGCGAACAGCAAAAATCCGCGAAAAAGGACAAGCTCTCTTACCTACCCTCGTGTCCCCCTTCTCGGTCAGGCGGGCCTCGCCTCGCGCTAAATCGTCCATTAACGCGCACTGAACCCTTGAAAATATCCTTCGGCGAAGAAACAAAAAGCCCACGGGTACAAGGGGGAAAGAGAAGGACGAGAGAGGAGGGTGGCTCGCGATCCGACTACCGGCAAGATATTACGTGAGGGTGAGCCTGGCAGACGAGGGGCGGCTGGGAACGCAGTACCTTTGTCGCCACTTAAAAGGGTCGTCGTCGTCGTCGTCGTCGTCGTCGTCGTCGTCATCGTCCACCCTCCTCCACCGAAACGTCGCCGACTTCTGCGAAGTCGTGCGAGACGCAGGTGGCCCGCTCGCGTTATCGTTCGTTCGCAGTTCGTCGAACACGCTGGCGAACCCTTTCCTCTTTCGCGACATGCGCGCGCGAGCGGAATCCGCTCCGGGCGGAAACGCGTGAGATCGGTTGAAGCGAAGAAGGAAGCCAAACGTCGTTAATAACTCGCGGTACATTTAATGTACCGCCACCGGCGACGGTGTGACGTTTTCGTGACGCGAGGGACGACGGCGAGGGGTGTCGCGGCGTGATTGCTAATTACAGAGGACTGAGAGAGAAAACGAAAAGAAAGAGAGAGAGAGAGAGAGAGTTATGGACGTTGTTAGGACGTGGATTCAAGAATCGTCTCTCTCTCTCTCTCTCTCTTTCTCTCTGGTCGAATGATGTTCCACCGAGGATTATGAATGGTTGAACGAGGGGCTGTGCAGAGGGACGAAACGTGCGGGGAATTTGAATCGGAACGATGTTTAATGGAGGAGTCCGGGTTAGGAAATGGCGGAGTGTAACGAGATCAGATCGACGGTGATGGATATGTCGGAGCAATGTGGGAAAATAGTTTGCTCGAATGAGAGAAAGTGCGGACGTGTAAAGAGCATTTGTAAGTAAAGGACAAAAGCAGTCGGCTTTTATGCGATGCAAACTTTTTAGTTTGATTTTACGAGTGGAAAATCGTGAGAAAAATTCTAATTCGAGTGTTATCTTGAACACGAGAAGTTCGGTCTCTGCAGAAATTATTTATTTGCGTAAATTATACTGAATATTCATCGTTAGAGTACCAAGATGACGTGACAAAGATTGTGACCTCTCAACATTCGCGTCAATATCTATTAGGAGAACAATTAGTACGTTTTTAATCGATGAACATATCTTTAAAATAAAATAAAATGTAGCTGGCTTCGTTTTAAACCGCAAATTCATCGTGTGTGCGATACGTAATTGTTCATGCTTATTTTAGAGAAAGCATGAGACCTAAATTTTAGTGTCATTTTTATACTTATAATTTATTTATAATAATTTCACTTACACTCGATCTTTTTTTAGATGAAGAAAATATCCGAGAAAAAGTAAATAATGTGATATAAAGAAATCCACCGAAAGAACAAAGCAACGAAGCTGCTCTCTCTCTCTCTCTCTCTCTCTCCGACAAATTACACATTTATAAATACCGAAGAATTCGTTTCCGTGTCGGGCGCGTAGCCGGCGAGCGGAAGTGTTCAAGAGGGCGAAATTAATCTCGTTACACTGAAACAAACGAGATCCTTTCCTCGGGCTGAAAACGGGGCCGTCCATTTTTCCAAAGTAATTATGCATTTCAGCCGCGAGATTATTACCAGACGGAAACGGTGCCATGCATCAACCGGCATTAGTCTCTCCACTCACCGTCGACTTATTCGACGCCATTACCTCGTCATTGTATCCGTGTCCGATAGAGAAATGGGACAATTCATCGCAATCTCGAATCGAGATTCTTTGGTCATCTCTCATCCCGCAATCAGATGAGAAGAGAAAAAGAAAAGAGAGAGAAAGAGAGAGGGAGAAAAAGGTAGAAGAAGAGGGGAATCAACCCCTCGATACCGGATGCGCCGTAAATCCTGACGTTACATCATTAATGCGGCGGGCTCGTTAATTAATTCGCCAACGTTGCGGCCCGGCCTCTCTGTGTACGTGGCGGCAATGGCGGAGGGTGGTTAAAGAGCCATCTCCTGGACGATTTGCTCTTCCGTCAGAGGAACACGCGCGTATTTACGTCGATACGATCTAATTACCAGAATGACACGTCCAGAGTTGCGCGCTCGGTTTACCGAAAAATCACTCGAACGCGCGCTGCCACTCGCAACGCGTGCACCACCGAGGGGAGGAATCGTCGAAAGCAGCGCGGATTCGATTTTCGACGATTTCGAGGCGTTGTTGGGAATTAGTTGAGTCCGCGTAAAGAATTATGCAATTATACAATTCGATTTTCGTTGCTCGACTCGGATTATAGAGAGTAATTTAAGCAAAGATTTGGAAATTTCTCTCGAGGAAAATACTTGACGATCATGTAATTTTTAATTAAACTATTAAATTTGTTTTCACACTTGGATTGAAATATCTAAGGACGATTAGCAACGCGGAGTCACGTAGTTGTCGCGAGTCACGGGGAAAATGCGTGAGAGAGATCGGAGATAGCAAGCAAATTGACGTTCTGTTATTTCAAAGATTAGAAACAGCGTTCTTGGAAGATCAGGCCGCAAAGCGGGGAAAATAAGCGCCTGTTTGCGAGAGGAATTTTGGGAAATTAAGCAAATAATTTAGACATCCTTCGAATTCCTTGATTTTTAATCTCCTTATAAATTTCTTAATATAATTTTGTTATGTATATTACACGGTGCTAAAATATTTGTTTTCGCATATTTTGGTATGTGTTTCTGTTAGAAAACTTAAATAAAAAGAATTCTGACTAGGAAATGAAGACGACTTTTTTGCCATAAAATTTTATCGATATGCAAACATTTAAATCGATAGAAAACAAACTACAGGCGCGATCGCTCAGTGCCAGACAACGCCACTCCTACTCGAGGTCTACGCCACGCCCCCTCACGTAGCACGTGACCCAAATCAACCAATCGCTAATTTTCGTTGCATTAGCGTTGCACGATTTTCTGGCTTACTCCCGCTAAAATCAGTGATAAAAAAGAACAATTCTTCTTTAAATATATGTTATACATTTCTCACCAATGTAGCCTTATTTAGTAAAAAAATTCTGAACGTCGGTGCACGGAGATATTATTTCTGAAAACTCGCACGCACAGGACCGAAAAGAAACATTCGCGAATCCCGTGGGGATTAGGTGGGCATTTTCTATCCAGTCGGCTGTACAGGACCAATTTGGGATCGGTAAGTATGACGAATGGTCGCGGCCAACGTGAAGTTTCTCGAGGCTACGAAATTACCGGGCTTTCACAAGGATTACGTGCAAACGAGTGGTATTTTTAAAGCTCTGGAAAGAGGAAACGCTCGAAGCAGCTGCGGATGACGCGTCACCGTCTTTCTCCCCTCCCCCTCCCCCATGGAAAAGATCTCTCTCGCTTTCGTCTCGTTTCATTTCTCTTTGAAATCATAAATATTACTCTCATCGTTTATTTGCTTCCGGAATTGATGTTGACATCTCAGAGCACGGCGAGTTTTATAAAATTTTATCGTTCGTAACGTTAAATTAACCACTGCTCCGACAACAAGTATCACCGTATTCCACGATCACAGGTTGACACAAAACCGCCCGATGCAATCATCCTCTCGCCGCAGGAAATCACCCAACTCGCGGCGTCCAACCGCGAACCATAACGCGAATCGAATAACAAAATAGCAAAATATATTCCTCTCTTCGTCCAGAGATCCACGCCCCGTCGTGCTCCAACCCCCATGCCATTATTCTTACTCGCCAGAATTAAACGAGTGCGTCGATGTTAATGGATTCGCCAAACTCTTCCTCTTTTAACTCGTTAACTTTCATACGCGCGCATGTACACAGATCGCGTTACGATAACCACGAGAGAAGAACGAGAGAAACAGAGAGAGAGAGAGAGAGAGGGGGGTGCGCTCTTGAGTCTCCCCGATGAATCTCATCAAAATGGACGTGAACGCGTCGGGCATTGATTTCAGCGTGCCCGGGACTTGCTTCGGCCAGGCTTGGCGTCGGGCTTGTTACCGGGGCTTTTCCACGATCGGCTCGCATCACGCTCGCATACGTGCATAATTAACGAGACGTGCCACGCGGCACGAGCGATAAATTTTGACGTACAAATCCGCAACGACACGGATCAGGCTAACGACGGATACGATCGGCGTAACCGTGAGGTCTGCTCCTCCCATCAGCCCTACCCCAACGACCTGCAACTTTTCGAAACGCCACCGCAACATGAACTGCCTAACACCGGGCGCTGCGGCCAACCGCACCGCCGTCGGTTTTCGACGGTTCTCCCCGGTTTAACCGGGGAACCAACCCCTGGGTGACTGGCACTTGGTTCCTCCTTTTCGCGCGTACAACGCTCCACGACCGTTTCCGCTCGATTGCGAGCCCCTTTCGACGCTTACCGGCCCGCAGAATGCAGCTACTCGCACGGTTTAATCTCCACGCAGACCAGGATGGTCTGTAATAATTCAGTTGTCGCGTTCGGGACTATCGAATCGAGGTGTATGCGTGTCGGTAGAGACGAGACGGCTCTTTCAGATCTACGATCTATGATTTGCTTGATTTACGCGAAGCTTTCAGCCTCGCTACGTTAGATTTCTAGCAGTCAGGACAGCATTTTGGGAAAATCTGACTATCTTGGTTCATCCAGGAAAATGCATTTTCTCAGATAAAATAAATTTTAAGGGTTGACTTCGATCAAACGTTTGCATACTTTGCATTGGCAGTTTACCAATTGGCAACGATACGCGACTGAAAATGAATATTTATGAGAGAGTGTGACTAACGAGTGAAGAGAGACTCGAAAAAACGCCACGTGGAGATTTGTGATAAATGATACATGGAGATTTGAACGACTGCGGCAGGGAAAATAGTATACTATCACACGCTGCGACAACTATAATACCACCTTGTATTATATGTCTTGAAATAGGAGGATCTCAAATTTGATATTTTCTATCATTGAGGTTTCAGTTCAATTGGAAGGATACATTTATTAATCAGAATTAAATTCTAGTAAAAATATTTCCTTTCGAAATAATCAAGATTAGACTACGCTTACTAAAGATGAATTATACAAAATCACGATAAGTAACGCTGTTTAACGCTTTAACAATCGAAACATTTACCAATTCAAAAAATGAAGAACAGCGTTTCACGTGGAAATTTTAACTTCAACTTTCAGTTAAAAGCACCGGTAGCCTTCCAGTGCTCAGTATTGACCATTTCCACGCATAAACGCGACCATACGCGCGCCAGCCTCTAACGCGAGAGTCGTTCCCAAACGAGTCTCCCACTGAATTATTGCAGAAGCTAGGCGATGGCGGCTGCTGGAAGATTAAACTGTGCAAAGCCGATTTCGATGAAAGGCAGCTCTTCCTCTTACGCCAACATAGTAGTCTGTTTTCGCGAAAGGGGGAGGCCCGTAGAAAATACACAGCGAGTTTTATGGTGATGGTGGATAGACGTTGCCACGGACAAGAGGGGATACTAACTACTTCCCAGGATAATAATTGAAGTACGTAAATTACGTGGAAATCGTCCGGATTTATGGAGAACGTAACGACGAAACGATGATCTAATCAGTTTTGGAAACGAGCAGCTCAGACTGTTTGCGCGGGGGACAAGTTGTCGCTGTTTCGAGACAGACACGCGCAGAGAGAAATTTTATTAACGTTTAGGATCGAACGAAATAAATTTTGAAAAAGAAATTAGAAATTTATAACGATATATTAAAGCATATTAAAACGTTCAGTTTTAAACCTCCAAAGAAATACGATTAAGTCACTTTTATACTCGGGTATGATTTACGAGGACGGCAATGGTACCGCAGTGATGTAAGAGGCACAAGGGAGAAGTGTACACGTACATGCGTGTTCAAAGATAATGTCGTCTCGTCGAAGACGAGATATAAAATACTGAAATATACAACGTGGACAAAGACTACACTTTTACGAAAAAAAAAAATATATATACCTTAACGATTTCTTTTCGCTTTAATTAATTAAACATTTAATTAATTTAGTGAACATCATGCACCTCAAGGATTTCTTTCTACTTTAACTATTAAACTTCCAAAGTAATCGAAATTATCAATTTACAATTTTCCATGGAAATTTTACATATTTGCAACAGTGTATTTTTAGAGACTTGAATATATAAATAGAAGCATGTATTCTTTATGTTGTTCTTTTCTCCGTTTCCAGCAATTCAATTTCTCTGTTGCAAATTTCACGCGTTAGCCGGTAGTTCCATAAATAAAACCGTAAATAAGAAATCCAAGTAAAGAGAAAAAAAGAAAAGATTAATGTTCCATTCCACAAATCAGCCGATGAAAAATAGATTATCCTGTTTTCCCTGCGCGAGAAAGAACAAAAATGCCTGCATAATACCCGCGTGTCTCGACCCCCCGCTAACCACTGTCAAGGAAGATAAAATGCGGAACCGGCGCGGCCAGTAAAATAAATCATCACTCGAGGGAACTCGGAAGCGCGATGACTTCGAATTTTACAAACCAGCCACGATCCAACGTTGTTAGTCCAGCGAAATTTATTCATCCGGACGAGGCTCCACCATTTGCACGCTCGCGACGAAGAAACAAGACCAACAGTCTCATCAGTATCTTCTCAACTTGTGATTTGTGCAAAGTTCAATTGATGGTGGAACATATTATTTTCCAGTGAATGACAACCCACAGAATAAAGAATCGATTTTAAAATTAATACACTCTCTAAGAAGGGGCCCACAGGAAAGCAATTTGATTTTCTAGGGTGGCAATTCAAATGAGTTATTAACAGTGAATTTGTTTCATTTCTCCGAGTGAACATTTAATTTTTGAATTTTTTTCTTTCGTGAATGTCGTGTTCTTTGGAAGCTTGTTTACACCTGAAGGTAAAAATTCATTTTTTGAAGAATTATATATCACAAGAGTGGGACATCAGGATTTTAGGGATGCTCAGGTGAGGTATGGCCAGAAAAAGATTGGGAACCATTGGTCTAACCTTCATAATTAATTGTAAGATTCAACTCCAAGTCGCTAATAACCCGTACAAGTAGTCGATGCAACTTCAAATAATGAAAATTCTTCTTTCTGAGTAACAAGAATTGTGTGTCACAGGAGTGGGACATCAGGATTTTAGAGATGCTCAGGTGGGGCATGGCCAGAAAAAAATTGGGAACCATTAATCTAACCATCCTAATTAATTGTAAGATTCAACTCCAAGTCGCTAACAACCCATACAAGTGGTTGATGCAACTTCAAATAACGAAAATTCTTCTTTAGTAATAAGATTTATGTGTCACAGGGGTAGGACATCAGGATTTTAGAGACGCTTAGGTAGGGTCAAAAAAGATTGGTCTAACCATCCTAATAAATTGTAAGATTCAACTCCAAGTCGCTAATACGAGTGGTTGATGAGACTTCAAACAATAAAAATAAAAAAAAAACAAGATTAAGAGTCTGGTTGCCAGAATGCAGTTGAAAACGTAAATAGCGCGTTGTCGAGAGTTTCCCCCTCGCGACGTGGCTATTGTCCACGTTGGGAGGAAGCGGCATGGCGGTCGGTCTCGGGGAAAAGTTGAACCGTTCCGTCGTGACGAGAGACGTCCGAGATAAGGAAAACTGAAAACGCCTGCTGTTTGTTTCGCATACACGACGATCCAACTGGATACGTACACGTGTGCGCGCGCGTGTATAGTTTCGCGTCTCGCCGAATATTCAACTCTCACGATATTGCTTTCGCGTTTGTCCTCGCTGTTTGACGACGCTCTCTTTTCGTTTGTTGTTCCGTTCTTTATTGAAAAGTCACGTTGTAGAAGGAAACTTGAAGGGGGAGGCGAAAGGTACGTACGACAGATATTTCTTGAAGGTACTTTTTCGAAAGTTACTACCGTTCGCAGTGGCGCGTGCAACGTTCTTTGGAAGCCTCAGATTTGTAGAAGCCAGAGAGAAACTAAAAACCAGGAGAATTTTTTCCCAAAGACAAGTATAAACTTTTCTATTTGAGGACAGGAGGGGAAGAAACGGGTAATCTGAAAATTGAGATTAAAGAAAAAGGTGGAAGAAAGAGAGTTGATGTTTAAAATAAAATAAAAGACGAGAAGAAAATGTATACGGGACAATGACATCAAAGAAAACGAAAGAAGAATTTCTGTAGTAACTTTGTACGAAAATGTTAAAAAAAAAAATTTAATTTTGGAGAAAACGAGAAATGTACACGAACAATTTATAATTTAAATCTCAATACACTTCGTTCGAAGCTAATCGACGCAGCAACGAAATATCACGCAAGCAGCACCCAAATATCTCAAAATTAATAAATAATTAATAAATGAAATAAAAAGAAAAAAGAGAAAGTGAACTTGGACAATTTTCAAAGTGAAAGTGGTCCGATTACGCGAGGGAGCTCAATTGCTGATAACTGGAATTCCCATCGAGGAGGCAGTGTGCAAAATTTTAATAGATATGGACCGATCGAACTCCACCCTCGGAGTTTCGCAACCCTACGATGTCCCGCGGGCTGGCCGTACCGTGGCAAGGATAATCGCGCGCACGACGATAACGACGTTATCGACCTGACTCGATGACCGCGCGACACGCGGGGGTCGACGGTAACAATTAAGCGGTACGATCGGGCGATCTTCGTGGACGCTGGCCAAGGGTTGTTCGAGGTTGGTAAGCGCGAGATCTATCGCAAAACCCGGATCGTAACCCGGGCGGGCACCGTTGGGTTCGTTTCGTAACCCACGGACACTTAATTAATTCACTTTGCGCCGGACCAGTCGTTCGTAATGGGGGACAGGGGCCCGCCTAAGAACCTCCGGGCAGTAATTGATTCAAACGCTTCGGGTATTACGGAAGATGCGCGCGGATCTCGATATCGTCGGTTTGTCGTGCGAAACCCGAGAACCGTCGGGGTAGTCGGCGTTAAGCGAGACTATCCTGTAACCAACGCTCGTAACGTTTACGCGTTTGCACGACCGTGATTCAGACGTGAATTAAGCTGGGGTATAAATTAAGCAGTGTATATACGATGATCGCGATGAGAAGATTGAAAGATTTATTTTAGCGTTAGATTTTTAAAATTTTATAGAGTTCGATGATTAAAAAGGGAGATTGTCTAATGTGACAGAATTGAATCTAAAGATGTACAAAGGTATTAGATGATGAAATTGATCGGTAGTTAATAACTATATATAACTATCGAAACCTCTTTTTTGAAATTTTTGAAACGCGTCTGCTTCGATTTTTAATTAAACACACAGTCAATCAAAGCAATGTTTAAACAATAAAATACTGAAATTCGAAATTTACTGTGCGTACGTACGTGTTTATTTCCCGATGTGTAAATCCCGCACAGGGATTTATTATATCTCGTTTCATTTTCAGATTATTGAGACAGACTATATTGTAAAATATTACAAAAACACAGATCAACTTGTTTCCTTCTTTACTGATATTGAAACAAATATTTCAAACTTATCAAACCATCAAACGTTGCCTGCGCGCTTCTAAGACTTTCGACCCTCTGTTCTGAAAACAGCTTCAGGGACCGCCGATTAAATAATTCAACGGTATAATGGAGATTTTCGTTCGCCGGAAAGCCACGATATCGCTTATCGATGTGCCCGCGTGTATTTGCAACTCCTGGCCGTCGATATCAACGAGTTCGAAGTTGGACCGTACTAACCGTTTCAAAGGGAGCCACCGAGATACCATCGAGATAGGAAGCTCGCATCAAAAGGGTCGTTGCAAAGGGTCGAATCGCATTCCGTAATACCGCGTGATGCATGAATTTAATTAAGTAATTAAACGGCAAACAGTCCCGCACATTTTCATCGTTTACGTCTTCTTCTTCCTCTCTTTCATTCGTTTCGTAGAGGCTCCGCTCGCTTCAAACAACCCGCAAACGCACAGAGACGATTCTTTCGAGTCTCTTTTCATCGTGGAGAATTCCTTTATACGTCGGCCAACGCGGTGGAAATTGTTCTGCAATTGTACGCGACTGTACTTTCTTACGTTTCGCTGTTTCATTTAGCCGGAGGAAGAACTTTGTGCCAAAACGTTTCTCTTCTCTTTCTTTCTTTTTTTTTTCTGAATCTAAATCTGAAGTTAATGGCGGAGAAAATTCGTGGAATTCAAACGAATTTTGCTCGTTAGGTTATTTACGCCGTTTCTCCAGGGAAGAAGAAGTTCGAAAGTGAGAAGTTTTGGCAATGATAAATAATGTCGAATAATGTCGAAATGTAATTAAACGTGCAGTAGCGTCGAGTTACAATTCTTTCTTTTTTTTCCAACTGTAAGAAAAATTTTTCTTTTCCCTATTATTAAATTCCTAATTGAACGAAGCTTGTTCCAAATTTGTCTACTGAATATTCGACTCTCTGATAAACATATTTGTTAGCTCCTCCGTTTTATTTTTGCACTCCGTTTCTCTTCATTATTCGCAACAGCGCCTGGAGATCTCGTACACACGTACGAGCACCGCACGAGTTTCATCAAATTTCACTCGGTTTTTAACTCGCGCAATTGCCTCCTGGCTCGAGCAAACAAGTCATTCCGCCGAGCGTCATCAAGATCTTTGTTTCAAGTTCCGAGCGACGCTTCCGTGAGAAAACACAGACAGACAAAAAGAGAGAGAGAGAGAGAGAGAGGGAGAGAGTGGAACGAAGAGAAATAGAAGGGAAAAGGAAGATGGGGAAGGGTGATTCCAAGGGAAAGGCCGTGCTCAGTCCGAGAGAACTAATTTCATAGTTTTAAGGGCCACTGGAATTGAGCCGGTTCGGGTCATCGCTAATTGGGTGCTGTACTGGCTAGATTGCGGTCACCTTGTTAGAAACCTCGACTTCGCTATTGTGAAAATGTGTCTTCCTAGCGGAGAACAAACCCTTTCTCGCTTTTCAACGCGTGTATCGTTTGATTACACCAACGACACGATAATTTTTCAGGGGCTAAACTACTGTTTCGATTGAACTCTGACTACATTTTTAATTGTTTTTCTCTGCAACTGCGTGTAATTTCTCAAAGTATAATACAAAAGCGCTTATAGGAGTTGAAAATTAAATATTTAGAAATACAAAAATTAGAAAATTTGAAACATTGGAAAATGTACACAATGTGTATCGTGTGTATCGTGTGTATACAGGGTGAGTCACTTAAGACTAAAAGCTGAATTCAATATGAATGGTTTAATACTTAAAAAAAATATACGACATTGCTTAAAAAAAAAAACTGCACGATTTGTACTTCAGTACGATTCGTTTCACTGTTCTAACTAGGAAACGAAGACGACTTTTTTGCCATAAAATTTTATTAAATTGATACGCAAACATTTGAATCGATACAAAACAAATTACAGGCGCGATCGCTCAGTAGTCAGACAACGCTGCTTCTACTCGAGGTCTACCCCACGCCCTCTCGCGAATCACGTGACCCAAATCAACCAATCGCTAATTTTCGTTGCATTAGCGTTGCACCTGAAGAGGCCTGATTTTCTTGATTATCCCCACCAAATCGACTTCGCGTCTCTTTAAAAATAAGTAACATATTTTACATGAACAGAGTACAATCTAATTTTCTTCCTCCTCGTGTGAAACAGTCTACATATTCTTCTTGAAATCTTCAAAATTAAGAAATCGAACGTTGGGGAACATTCAAAAATTTAGAGCACTCGACAACACGAACGCTTGAAACCTTCAAAATTTACAAGTCAAAATATCCGAAGTCCCGTGTGCCTGGGATCAAAAGTCATCGCCAAAGGCCAGCGTGTACGGAATTCGCATGATGCGACACGTGATTGACAATTTCATTCACATTCCCCTCCCAAAGGAACGTATCGCACGTACGATACCACCGGCCTACAAGGCTCTCGCGTTTTACGAGCGCGTGGCCGCTCGTCGTTCGGCAAACATTTCGGTTTCCCTTAATTTAAGACCGAACATTTCGCCAGGATGAAAACAAATTGGCGGGAATAGGAAAGCGTTCTCCCAGTTTGATTGCTGGAAATATCCGGCAGACCTCGAAGAGGGATTCCTACGGCGGTACAAAGAGAGCACACGGGCGAAAGGGAATGACCAAGGGACTTCTGAAAACGGTGATCACGTTTTTTTAATTAAACCGAAAGTTAGACTCCCGCCGAGTCCTGGGGTCCCCCCTGCCCCTCCCTCCATCCTGGACAATCGAGACGGCTGGTTTAATCACGGCGTAATAATGACGGCAAATAAATTAAACTGGACCGTAACGCTTGTCCGCTCGAGCAGAACCCTCGAAGAAAGATCGCGTGCCGGAAACAAAAGGGCCGACAGAACGATTCAATAAACTTGAACGACACCGGGGATTCCGTGGTAGACTGGAAGAGACTTGGCAATCTCGAGTATTTTCTTTCTCTTTTCTCTCTCTTTTTCTTTTTTTTTTTATTCGAAAACCTGTCAATTTCAGATTCAAGATTTATCTCGCGGAATTTATTATTTATCATTATCTAGTATTCTATGTGATAATTTTGTTGTTAAAGACACGGGTTCGAATAAGAAATCCTCGCGATTCCGAAAGTGAAAGGCTTACGAGTGAATGTATTAATAGCCTCCTGCTTTATCTTCTTAGATAATTTTAGCCTCCTGCTTTATCTTCTTCGATAATTTGTCTATTGTGTCATTACCTCATGTATCATTGTGTATCATGTCTATTGTGTCATTATCTCATCAATTCGTTTGAAGAACTTTCAGTTTAAAGAATGGAAATTTGAAGTTCGAATTCAAATGTCAATCAATCTGTTTCCTTCTCCAGAATTGAAACTGATAATCCGTATCGCGAGTGTGACTCGTTGCCAGGGAAGAAGCGAACAATTTCTAATAACCGTTCTAATAACAATAAGAACACTTCCAACATTGATAAGACGAGTCAAAGAACGAGAACGTGATTAAAGAAGTTAATCTTGTCAGAAATATCGAAATGACGACGGCTGTTAATCGTGGGTACACTCTGTCACGAACCTTTGGCTCGATAAACATTTATCGAGACCGGACTGACGATAAATTAACAGCAATGGTGACAGTCGATGGCAAATCCGCATTAGCAAACTGACGCAGTTGGTGTGACTTTCCTAGCAAGCTTGGGCATTTCTATCGCGAAACAATGCGATCGAAGATCTCGCAGAATCGTTTCACGAACGGAGATTAAAGGATCAATTTAACACGTTTGGACTGGCCTGAATGTACGAATGCCCTTTTGTCCAAATTCGTTACTAAAACTACGTTGATTGACGTTCTAGTTTGATCGAAATTTGACCATTTCCAAGTGGAAACGTTTTATTTCAATTTGCAAGCTCTAAAAAACGTGGAAATTTTTGTGAATTCGTCACTGAAGAAATAGAGCCTTAAAAAAATTTAATATACTCCGTACATTATAACGTGTATATTTTGAGCTCGTATGTCACAACGCTGGAAGTTTGCTATAAAACATTTATAGGACATGTTGAGAATTTTTTTTTTTAAATTATCACGCTTTGAAAAGTTATAAAAAATAAATTATGTTGTAATAATAAAAAATTGAATTTCACCGCGTTATCTTACCTAATTTACCTTGAAATAAATAAATAACAATTAACACATTGCACTCTGTACGTTATAATACATCCTATATTTTGTACAATTTTGTAAATAATTTCGTATATTATACGTATTTTTACAAAGTAAATATAACATAAAATAAAATTACAATAAAAAGGTAATTTTTCGTAGCAATATATATATATAACTTGGAAAATTTCCGCGTTCAATTTTTAAATTCAATTTGTAAAATCATATATATATTTTATTACTACAACACACTTTAAAGTATTACACCCTCGTAATTACGAATCTTCCAACAAGTTATACTACAACACATCCTCGCGCTATTGTACACGTGTCCGAACAAAATGCTAATAAATTCAATCATAACAGCTAGCTTTAAATCAATTATTTCCACCAGAGTGGAAACAACGATTCTTACCCAATTTATACCTTCACATCAGCTGAGATATTAACACATGTATATCCAATTACAGCGCAGACGTCCCACAAATAATCCTACACAAACATCAAACCGTGCCGCGCTCGGAATCGTACATCATCGCCATTTACACTTCCAATAAACGCGCGTACACTCGCTATTTCAATTTCGTTCGGCATCCCTCTCCCAGCACGCCTGAATTTTCGGCCTGAATTCCATCGATGCAAACAGCTCGATTTCTCCCTGTAATTCTCAAGAAACCGCGCGTCTCATCAGAGAGAGAGAGGGAGAGAGAAGACGCATCATGCTGCCTTGCAGAGAATCACGCGACGCTTCTGTACAAATAAGAGAAGAGGCAAACAGCGGGCGGTCACGGGTATTTAAGCACGGGCCCGAGTTTGCTGACTGCACATCGAAACTGTACGTTCGACGTCGAGTAAACCCCTGCGAGTAACGCGTCGTGGATAACGAAGTCAAATCAGTCAGAATACTCGCCCAGCTGGGTAGCTGCTGTTGGCAGCGAGGAAACGCGCGTAATTCGTCTGTGAATCTCGTCGAAGCGAATCGAAAATGGCCCACAATCGCGTTACACTTCTGCTGCTGGTTTGCATCCTGCGTTTCATATCCCATTGCTCAGCCTGCCCGAGGGACGCTGGACAGACGCTGGACCTGAGTCAGGTATGGCCCCAGTCACGTTTCGATCGGTTCAGATCAATTTAGGAAAATAATTAGAAAATAATACGTGTGAACGCGGTTTCGAAGCGAATAATCGTTTTTGAACCAGTGGTGTACAAAGTGGAAGTTTCTTAATCATTTAATACTGCAGACGCGTGAGTTCTAACAGCGACTTTATGATTCTAGATCAATTTAGGTAGAAAATAATACGTGTGAACGCGGCGTCAAAGCGAATAGTCGTTTTTGAACCAGTGGTGTACAAAGTGGAAGTTTCTTAATCATTTAATACTGCAGACGCGTGAGTTCTAACAGCGACTTTATGATTCTAGATCAATTTAGGTAGAAAATAATACGTGTGAACGCGGTTTCGAAGCGAACAGTCGTTTTTGAACCAGTGGTGTACAAAGTGGAAGTTTCTTAATCATTTAATACTGCAGACGCGTGAGTTCTAACAGCGACTTTATGATTCTAGATCAATTTAGGTAGAAAATAATACGTGTGAACGCGGTTTCGAAGCGAACAGTCGTTTTTGAACCAGTGGTGTACAAAGTGGAAGTTTCTTAATCATTTAATGCTGCAGACGCGTGAGTTCTAACAGCGACTTTATGATTCTAGACGCGAATGATGTAATATTTATATTTGGAATAAGGTTAACAGTTAGTTTTATCATTTGATTATTTAGACTCGCACTGATGCTACAACTATGATAAATCAAATGTTGACGAAACCTAACACGCGTTTAGAACTATAAAGTCGCTGTTAGCACGCACGCATTCTCGGTGTTAAACGATTAAGAAACTTTTTTGCCATTTTTTCACGATTTGCGCATTTCCTCTCTTTTGTCTCTGAACGTCATCGAACGTGTTCTCTACCAAATCATTATACAAACAGAGAAAACCCGCACTGGCGTAACATACCGCAAACATATTTATTGTTGTTTAGACACATTTACTTATTATTAGCAAACCGAGTGACTTCTGCAGTATTGATCGCGTCGCGTGACTGCACCATCTGATAATTATTCGAAACGCGTTTATGCCAATATACAAATAAACAGCAATACGATACGCGTACGCATAATCACATTCGTTTGAAACCTGGCAAATTGCTAGCCAGCCACATACGTTTCGCACAATATCCGAATGCGATACACGTGACATAGCTCCATCGCGTAAATTCGGGAACATTGGCACAACACATCGTGCGTTAGCATTCATGTAGCCGAACCGTGTCAATATTGGATCGTTACGCGCAATCGTACGCATTAATTTTCATACTCGTATGCGTGCGCACGGACCTGACTCAAATTTACGCGCGCTGTCACCGCGGAAGCGCGAATCGACGATGAAAAACGAAACCATTTAGTTTAAATCGAACCATAGAAGTCGCTCAAATTTTTAGAAAAAAGTTAAATAAGATGCAAACATCCAAATTTGCAAAAACCGCTGCAGAACACTTTAGTAAGCTAGCCAAGCGATTATTCGAAGATCAAATAAATTCTGCGAGAAGATTTCAGCTTTAGAGAAATATATAATATAAATATATAGAAATTAATATAATATAAATAAATTATAATATAATTTATTTATATTGATTAATATAATTAATAATTAATAATTTATTTATTAATTAATATAACTTATTTATAAGTAAATAAATTTCTATATTAGTTTGCAGGAAAGTGGTATTTTATTGCTGGCACGCCGACAAACCTGAGCTTGAGCAGTTCCGGACGGTTTCTGGTCAATAAAACAACGTCCACCCAGTTTCTAATAAAATTCAGAGGGCATCGTCACAAGGGTAACATGACAGATTACGTCGTTTTTAACATGGCAGGAAAAATCGATGGGAATCATATTCTTACGTACTGGCGTATGCTAGGATCGAGAAAGAAATTAGGTAAGTTTCTAAAAATATTACAAAAATACTTCTCAAAAGTGCGAATGAAATCGAAATAAAAAGATGCTTGAGAGGTTTTCCGAAAAACGTCGAATTTACGAACCCCTAGTGTAGAACTAGGGGGGTTTAAAATAACCGTGCTTGACCTTTCACCAGCCTAATCAGAGTACTCGAGCAAACGGGCGACAAACTTTAAATAAAACGTCTTCCACAAAGACAACCCAGACCTTTGCGAACCTTGGCACGTAAATCGATAAAACTAATATTCCCAATGGCGTGTCACCCGATCGTTTGTACTTCGCTCGGTAATCCGTAACACTGGCCTACCCTCTGCGCTGTTCTCCTGTTTTTCTCGAAAATGAAAGCTATTTAATTACTATAAAGTGATTATATAAGCTGGGCCAAAAATAAATCCATAATTTTTTTATTATATATTCCTTTTTAAAGAAAAAAATGGAAAGATCACGTTTGAACTTGAATTTAAAATTTAAAGTTACTAAAATTAGTTTTTTCTTACATTTTGACGTTTTATTAGAAAAAAAAAAAGAAAAAAAAATAGATGGGAAGGAACTTTTGGCCCATCCTATGTTATAATCGTGTTATAATTAGTATAAAGTAACTACAAATTGATTATATTATAATTACTATAAAGCAGAGCTCTATTATTTACTATATTATTATTACTATATAATTTAATTTACTGTATACTATATTATTATTACTGTTTACTATATAATTTAATTTACTATATACTATATTATTATTACTGTTTACTATATAATTTAATTTACTATATACTATATTATTATTACTGTTTACTATATAATTTAATTTACTATATACTATATTATTATTACTGTTTACTATATAATTTAATTTACTATATACTGTATTAATATTATTATTTACTATATAATTTAATTTACTATATACTATATTATTATTACTATTTACTATAAAATTTAATTTACTATATAGTCTGATCAAGAGTGTGACGTAAAGTTTGTTAAACTCGGAACAATCTTCTATTCCCAGGACCGTTTTATCACGTGGTAATCTCCGTGAGGTATGACACGGCTATTGGGATGCGAAGACGAAGACGAAGGGGTACATGGAAAACAAGTCGGCCATGATTTGGTCCCGAGAGAGGAGCTTGCCTTTGCCGATCTTGGAGGAACTGAAATCCAAACTGGGGGTGTACGTCAACCAAGAAATACGGACGGTGGATCACGACAACTGCTAAACAAACCGTAAACTTGTATGCAACGCTGCGTCTCGATACACTCGCCGCGTTGATAATTCAGTTTCGCGTCTAGTCGAACGACGTTGTGTTAGGAAAATTAGATTTTCTTTGCGTACGGAGAAGTTTCAATAACGTACACAAGACCGACAGAAGAGATTTCGTTACTATAGAAAATTAATGGTGAATCATTCATAAATATCAGCGGGAATCAAGTGATACGAATTTAGTTTAATTTTAAGACTTATTATAGATTAATCGATTAATTTTTTTTTTCTAATTCTTACTTATCTTTTAGTGATAAAACGATTTGACTGATGATTTATCTAAAGAAATCGAGTCATGTAGAGTAGCGATAAATACAGATAAAAATGATTTTTAGAGATGTAATTGCGAGATATATTTAGCACCGAGCTGCCGAGCTTGGGAGATGAACGATTCAAGAAGGGCGGTGCAGAACTTACTGGTTCAGGAGCTCATGAAATATTCGGGTAACAACCAACTGAGCCAAGAGTATCAACACCTGCGGTATCTTGGAAATGGTATCTTGAAATACTCGGCTACTCCATTGCGGCTAGAGTTTCTCAGCCATGACGCGGATCACCAATAAAACTGTCATAAACAATTTATTTCTCGAGGGGAAGTACGATACAACGTTTCTGCATGCAATGATCGGATAAAACCGGAGCGTGTTTCGAATAAATTGGTTCAAAAAATTAAACAGAAAGCGAAAGGTCATCTCTGATCAACTGAAGACAAATCAGATGAATCCCGGTTGATTTAAAAAATTAACGAAAAAGAAACGAAAAATCATTTCGATTGAAGACAAACAATATATTCGGAACTTTCTATCATGAAAGTTTTAAACTTTCGAAAATCATGCTACGTAGTAATTAAATATATTGTATCGCGTTTTCTTTGCTACCTCAAAAATATATCTCGCCGCTCTTCGAATTTTATCATCTCGGGCAGAATTAAAAGAACGATTACACTCGCAAGAATTCATTTCGAAACGAATGGAAATTTAACGGGAACGTGTAATTTTGAAACGCACGCGGGCGATGTTACCTGAACATGATTGCAGCCACCAAGGCTGAACATTTGAACAAACGTAACTCCACTCAAAACGAGTACTCGAGCACTCTATGTTCGTTGGAACGCCCTAGTAAATTCGAGAATCGAGTATCTCGCGATGTTTAACGCTACAACTACCGTCGATTAAAGGATTTTCCATTTTCCAGAGATGTAAAATAAAAAGAATAGAAAACTTTGTAACAAATCAAGTTATAGTGCAAGCTTTAATTTATACTTATATTTTACCAAGAGTCAATCAAATCTCGAAAAATACACTGTCCTGCATCTCTAAAATACCCAACAATTGGTCATTTTGACCATTTTGGTAGTTCTAGTTAACTTGACGTTAGTTATCAGACTATAGCCAATAGAAATTACAACTCATTATTTTGATTATTACCATTTTTCCAACTATTTTCTAACTTTCTCCCTTCGCCTTCTATTCTCCGTCGTCCTTTGACGCGTCGTTTCCAAGCGCGCTGCAGATTTCCAGCGCAAAACACGGCCATAAATCGCGCATATCACAATGACCGTGCTCGTAATAAATATCGCTGGCAAACACCTAATGGGGAGCGCCATTTCGGCGCGGACTTCGATGATATTGTTTATGGAGACTACGTACGGGAACGCGATATAATGGAAATTCCGGCGTCCAGCCCGACTATTTATGGGACACCGTCATGTGCTACCCATTGCCGTACAACGACGAGACCCTGCTGCTTCGCCCAACGTGGTATATAGGCCACGTGACTATCCCGCAGGGACAGCTACGACGCGCGTTCGTCCCTCTCCTCCTTTTTTCGCCGCCCTTCGCCCCTGTTTTATGCCGTTTTTCCCCGCCTTTTCGCGTCACCCTCGGTTTTGTAAAATAATTATGAACGAGCGTCGTTTCGGTTGTTCGACGCCTGTTGTTGTACGTCACGTTGTGTGGCTTGTGTAATTTACAATTAGATGGGTTCGCAGCTTGTACATCCCATCATGCAGGAAAATGATCGAGGTTTTTTTCTCAAGATACGACGGAAGATCGTTATAGTTATATTTGTCAAGTGATCAAAATTTTTTAAGTTTCTTGGTTTTAGACTTTTTTTTATTGAGTTATATAGAATGATCAAACTATAGATTTGTAAATGTTACAACAAGAGTGCTTCACTTTGGATATTTTGCATATTTTTGCACGTTTTACATACTCGAGTTTACCATAAACGCGTGAACATCTGGCTAAAAGGTTTGTTTCAAATTCACCAGTTCTGTCCTACTGTAATTTTGAGTAATTTACGACTATTCTGTCCCGTGAATGTTAAAATAATTCAAAACACTTGAAAGTATATAAAAATGATTTGCCATCTTCACGTTCAATGTCCAGTAGTGATTCAGGAGAGGAAAAATCGTATATACTATATATATATTATCAAAGCAAAATCACATCTCCAGACCAAACAGTTCCTTGCTCCGTTTGTAATTAAGTCGGTTCTAAAGCTTGCATGTAAATCATTCAATGTGACGTCATTGAACCATTCACTATGTTATTAATGGTCTGTTACCCCATACGGCGTAGGTAACCGCACTTATATACGCTATAGAGATGTATATATCTATATGTATATATATGTATATATCTATGTGTATATATATATATATATGTAGGCCACGTGACCACACCACAGGGACACCCATTAAACCGACCCTACGGATCATGATGTCCCATCAACATCACTTGAGGGATCCCGGATTGTCTCGTTCACAAAAGAGACACAGGTGCCACCGATCAGGCTTTTCAAGAGCCTGCCACTGCTGTTTAAATGATCCAACTGCTATTGCTAGATTATTCACTAGCCAAATTAATTCTTCCATTTTCATTTAGTTTTAATTCTAAAATTTACAAGTATATCGTGTCGTACGGATAAGTGTGTGAAATTGTGATATCATGGATGATTTGTATTTTAAAACCGCGTGACTAAACTTATCACCTAGCAACTCAGGACAACGATAACGACTTTTAAAAAGCTCTCTCTGATTCTCACATCATGCACTCTCTTTATACGCTTTTGCATCTTTTATCGTTAACGTTTGGACTATCTTGAAACTAAGTGGCTTTGTCACTTTTATCTTCAAAATTCAAAATTAAACTACAAGCCAAGCTAATAACTGAAACTAAAAGAAACTTGGCAATGAAATTGCCAATGCTACAATATCATTTTTAAATAAAAATAATTTCGTAGAAAGAGGAGAGAAGGAAATAATATTGTAATTCTTTCAATTCTAACAACAGAAATTTTCTTTATTCTGAGGAAAAAATACTCTCACAGGAAACAATCGATGATTATTCACTTTAAATTAAATTAGTTTTCCTATGCAAATTTGTAAATATATCATTTCATAAGAACAGAAGGGAAGAAGATTATTTTACACAGTCCTTCGAATTCTAATTATAACATTACACAGACATACTGCTAAATCATTCACTGACCAAATTAACTTATCCTATGCAAATTTACAGAGATGAAGGCAATCTTATAAGAACAAAAAGAAAGGTAATTATTTTGTAGTTCTTTCAATTATATTTAATTGTAGGAATTGATGTGCGAAGATTTATAAAAATTTATTCTACTCTCACTTAAAATACTCTCACAGGAAACAATCGATGATTATTCACTAATTAAATTAGTTTTCCTATGCAAATTTGTAAATATGTCATTTCATAAGAACAGAAGGGAAGAAGATTATTTTACACAGTCCTTCGAATTCTAATTATAACACTACACAAACATACTGCTAAATCATTCACTGATCAAATTAACTTAACCTATGCAAATTTACAGAGATGAAGGCAATCTTATAAGAACAAAAAGAAAGGTAATTATTTTGTAGTTCTTTCAATTATATTTAATTGTAGGAATCGGTGTGCGAAGATTTATAAAAATTTATTCGTTTACCTCTACAGGAACAAGAAAGAAAGAAAATTATTATTTTATAATTCTCTCAATTTTTATTCTAAAAACCCGATTCTACACAATACTATAGAGAGATATTATTCAAGAGATAAAATTCTGTAAATTATCCTTGAAACTATTTTCACAATTCTGAAGCTTTCATTCTTACGAACTTCCTATCCACTTAATTATCCACCATTTCGAATCGCGTCTCGTCTCCCTCAGCAGCCATTTTGCTGTGACGCAAAAGTAAAACAATGTCAACTACTTACGTCGTATTTCACTACACGGACGTCTCCGAACAGTTTATTGCAGCGGCAGGAACATCGTAGAGTGCAACGAAGAAAAATGAAATCGCAATCAAACAACGTCACGAGCGAAACGAAAGCTAAAAACCGACGCAGGTGGAGGATGGCCGTGCTGTGATTCGTTTCTACAAGCGTACACTCGCGTACCGAACACGAGCGTCGAAACAAACGGCCGAGGCATGACTAAACGTGTCGAGGTCAGGTCGGATACGCGCCAAAAACATTTGCCACTCGCTGGCTATGTCGTTCCCAAGAGTCGTAAACACAGCCGCAGAGAGAGCTTGAAAGAATTTCATTCAGCTTGCTACGTCTCTGTAAAACAGACGAGTGGTTCATTTTGATAATAACGTTTCATCATCCCTTTGGTTTACTCTTTTCAATTAACTAATCAGCGGTGGTTTCAAAAAAATTTATTTCTTGAAATTAACTGTTTAACGATGGTCTTGAAGATCTTTAATACCGTAACTAGAACTGTCGTTTAAATGTAAGTGGCTGAAATTTATAATCTCTGTTGGAAATTTTAAATGGACGTAAAACAATATTATATGTTATATGTTTTTATATTAATATATAACAATATTATGTATACAATATTTAATATTATATATTATGAATTATATACTACAATATTCAATATTATATATTATGAATTATATACTACAATATTCTATATTATATATTATAAATTATATATTACAATATTATATATACAATATTCAATATTATATATTTTTTAGAAATCTAAATGATTCTTCGTAAAATATATAAATAAAAGCTCGTGTAATTTATTGTATTATAAAAAAATCTTCTTACTCTAATGTCTTTAATGAAAATTTTATGCTTCACACGTCGGCAGTTTTAATGTTAATAAGATGAAATTATTACTAACATCAGAAATTAGTAATTTTTAATGTGATCTTTGTTTTGAAGTATTTCTTGAAAAAAGGAACGAGAAAATAAATTATTGACTGCAAGGTGCAGAAAAATTCTACAGACAGAAGATCAACATTTTTCCAGTCGAACTTTGCCCGAGGGAAAACCGAATGTAAAAATTCTTCGAGTGCTGCGCACTTATTAACAAACTTCCAATCGAACGCGCTCGGCACAACTGTCAACAAAGTGTCGACGATTTCCGCTTCAGGCTCGATATCCGCGAAAACCAGGTCTCAAATGAAAAAAGTTCATCCGAAATTTTCATTCTGTTTTTCCACGTAGAATGGCTCAACTTCTGGTTCCACCACTCGCCCTGATATACATATAATACATATCTTCCAGAGGCACGGAGCGGCTAGTATTTTTATTCCTACTTTAGCGTGAACGTCACTGACAAAACGAAACTTAAAATAAAATTACGCTCTCGCCACGCTCTTGTCCTACTAAAATTAAATATTATTATATATTATATTAATTATTATTATATTGAAACGATTATGTCGTTGAAAATGTCTTTTTTCTGCTGAGTTGTTATACCGAATTATACTGTATTACATACTTATATATTACATACTCCATCATATGCAATTACACCATTTTTCAAAAGTGCTTTTCAAGGCACAACCGGTCGAAACGTGTAAATTTCACGTGGCAGTGAACGTCAAAAAACGACCGCTATACGACCACCGCATTGCGAGACACGCGACATGCAAGCAACGTTACAAAGGCGTTTATAAATCGTTTCTCGAATGTCAAAGGTAAACCACCTACCTGAGCGTGCCGCGCACGATATAAATTAAACCCCCTGATAGCGGGGATATCAGTCTGTCCGATAATTAAACTACGCCGCGTATTTTTTAAAAAAAGCTCGTGCAGTTCCCCCTGTAGGGACACTTGCGAGATACAAAGACGCTTTTCGATCGTAATTCCAATCACATTATCGCCATTTCTCCGACGACGTTCGACGCCGCCGCCAGCTCGAATCGGGGAGCCGTGGATGAAAGCGGATGAAAAGAAAGCCAGGTCAAAGCAGAAGGTTGGATTAATTTGCAAAGAGAGCGCCAAACTCTTTTCTTTCTCCTTCAGAGACAGGCCACCCTCTCTGGCGTGCACCGATAATCTTGTCAAAGAAAGGAGACTCTCGAATATAACAGATTTATGCTGCGCGCAACGTACATGCTTCTTCCTTTTTTCTTTCTTTTTTATCACTGAAAGTGATTTTAGCGAGGGTAACCCAGAAAATCGAGCCTCTTCAGGTGCAACGCTGATGCAACGAAAATTAGCGATTGGTTGATTTGGGTCACGTGATTCGCGAGGGGGCGTGGCGTAGACCTCGAGTAGGAGTGGCGTTGTCTGGTACTGAGCGATCTGTAATTTGTTTTATGTCGATTCAAATTTTTGCGTATCGATAAAATTTTATGGCAAAAATGTCGTCTTCGTTTCCTAGTGAGAACAGTGAGACGAATCGTACTAAGGTACAAAGCGTGTTTTTTCTTTTTTGTAAATGTGATACATAAAGTTGCTACATGTAGCATTTACCAGCGGCTCGAAGAGTTCGACGTGAGTCGGCGATGCTCGAATCTTGGGCGGGCTTTCGCGGATTAGCGATCAATTGCCGTTCTCTTCTTTCTCGTTTCTGAGAAAGGCCTGGATTAATTCTCCCCGCTAGCCTGCTGAACCCCGGTAATTGTCGCGAATGGTATCGAGCTATTTTCGTGCGTTTACTTCGGTGGTGAAATTTGGTCCAATTATCCACAATTTTTCGTTCATACAGCAGATAAAAATTCGATTTCGAGCTCGGAATAGATATATTGTATTGCCTATGAATATACTCTTTTAGATTTTCTTTTCAGATTTTATGTAGATAAATCTACCTTACATTGTAAATTTTCTCCGAGTTGCGAATTTCATCAAATTCACGCTCTTTCGCCGAAATTCAAAACTCGAACGATCAATCGATCAAAGAAATTCGTAAAATTACAGGCCACGTAGTTGCCTTAAGTTATCAAATAAAGGTTAAGAAACCTTTACACGTCATCCTCCGTAAGTCTAATCACCGTGCTCGTTTAATAGCATTTCTGTAGCACGCTTGAGGCACGATAAAGGCAATTTAGACGGATTTCTTTTTCGCCGAGTCTCTAAGCTTGTATACGGAACGTCATTAACGTCGAGATTTTAGGATTTCATCCCGACGATCGAAGGGTGATGTAGGAGCGTGTACAGCGCAGATAAGGGTGGTGCCGACCAATGACGGAATATCGTTTAGTGCAGTTCTCTCGATCGTGTGTCCCTTGCCCGACTTCTCATGGGATTACAGTCCCCTAAGCTACATTTACATACACAGCCAGAGAGAGAGTGCTACTCCAACTACACCGACCGGTAAAAGGAAAGAATTCAATAAAAGATGGGCGCAGACCCGTTTGTCTCAAGCTTCTAAGCTCGAAGACTCTCCTCGAGATCCTGGACCTCGGACCAAAATCGAGGGTGGAGACTTAAGACTCGTGCATTTTGGACGAACCTCTCTCGACGAGGCAGCCTCTGATTATTTTCTTTTCCTCTTTCTCTCTCTCGATTTCTTCTCGGTCGATTAAGCTAAACAAAGTTTCAAGGAGACCTTTTCTTTTATTAATTATTTTGAATCAATTAATTATTCAACTGATAATTTTTAATTCCCTAGAACTTATCTCGCGCGTTTAATTTTCCACAGATACGGTTAGACGTAAGTACAATTTAAGTTTACAGTACCGTATTCGATGGCTCGGCCGGGTCTCTCCTCTACCACACTGTGAAAAGATTAAGTCTGTTGTTTTTATCCTCGTTTTTCAACGCTTCCTTGGTTTAATTAGAATTACACAGTACAGAATCGACTCGACTTTGCCACAGTTCGAGAGAATTCCAGGAATCGTGGAACGAATCGTCAGGTGAGTTCGAAATCGAGGAAAGAAAAATGATATTTGTCGACGTTAATTGCCACGTTAGCGGAATCGGCCGGCGATCGACCAACGGAATATCCGTCGCGTTCGAAGATCGAGGGCCGTTCATTTCCCTGGCGACAGTTCTCTGATTAAAATTTCGTCTCCCTCTTTCTCAGTTTTTCCTCAGCGTAATGTACGGTTATCGACTGGCGGCCAGGCAGACGAACGGCGCGACGCCAAAAGGGAAACAATGGAAATCCATCGACCGGCAAGCAGAGATGATACGTCGATACCTCGAAACCGTATTAAAGCTCTCGTCAGAAACCAATTTTAGTTCGTCAGGCGGCCGACTTTTAATTCGAAAACTGTCAGAACTGCCCCGCTCAAAACGTCCCCCCTCCCCCCTCTTTTCCCGCGATAAACGCGTAATTGGAACAGTTACCTTCTCGCGAAGAGTAAAGTTATCGCTGTTATCGTTGAAGAAGTCGCGCAGTGGCGAAAAAGAAAGTTCTCGATACTCTTGTGGTTTCAATTTCACGAAAGGATATTGTACAATTATGCGAAATATGAGACACCGATGGGAAATGAAAAGGAGAAAATACTGGAAAATTACCTCGTTTGCACGTCAAATTCACCCTTTCTCAGATTAAATTCTTCACCCTTCTGCGAATCAAATTCGCTCCAATGATGAGCTCCATTCAAGAAGTTTTTCTTCACCCTTTTGCGAATCAAATTCAGTGTTATTTCTACCATCACGCTTTCCAATGATGAACTCTATTGAAGAAGATTTTCTTTTCAAAAATTAAATTCCGTGCAAGAAATATTTCAGCCGATCCTTCAAACCATGAACGTTATTGATCGTTCTGTTGCAACTATCACTCCTGCAGACTGTCACAATTATTATATGAATAATTGTATGTATGTAAAATTACTTCTACGAACCTGAATACAGATGAATCTACATATGTGTATATAGATACTTTTAGTGGCAAATAAATATTTCAAGTTAATATCTTGTTCGAGTATTATTACGTGCGAATAACAAAATCGGATTTTATTTTTGTCAAAATAAAATTTGTAAAGAAAGAGTTTGTACATTAGCAAAAGGGTGAATCTGGAGTTTTCTGTGGAAGGGTTACTAAAGAGTGGATACGATCTCCAAAAGGGAATTAAGTTAATTTATAGCGCAGAGTGTCTGTATGAATGAAGCAAGTTATCACGAGTGATAACAGAGATTTTCTTCCAATTTAGGAAACACAGAATTTAAATTTTTTCAAAAATATAACTATAGAGATACTGAATAAATTCCTTTTCAAATGATTAAAATAATGAAATGTCCTTGCTAAAGATGCTCGAAACACTAAAACCAAATATCAAAAATTAAAATTAACCAAAAATTATAATAATAAGCCAAGGTTGCTTATACAGTTTCAGAAACACATGGACAGAAGCACGCATGGATAAGCGTTGAAAGCACAGAGAGAGTTCGTTCAAGTTAAAAGCCATCCAAGATTATCCTCGGCAGCCTACATCTTCCGTGCCTCTGCCGAATCTGCAGGATCATAACAAATGGCTCGAAACACCCTAATGGAAATAAAGAACGTCGAAAGTGTTGGTGCCCGGGTAACGATTTGTGGCGAAAGAAGGGGGAAGGTTAAAACACGAGCAAGTTGAAACCTAGTACGAAACAGCCGGGAAACGTACAACAATGAAAACCAGAGGAAACAAAGATGGAGGGGGTGGGCATTGAGCGAAACGGCAAATGAGAAAATAGGAAAAATCAGAGTGATTGAGAGAAGGGGGACAGAGACGGAATAAACAAACGAGGGATAGTGGGAAGAAAAATAGCGTCAAGAGGGTGCCAAGTACGTATGCGAAAAGTACGGCTACTAACGGAAACTTGCCCTAAATAAATATCCCTCGCTGTTTTCTCCTCTTCTATACTTTATCCGAGACAAATGGGGGTTTAGAGCGCGCGCCACGAGTCAATGGGAAACAATTTTGATTATTGATTCCAATGCGTCGAAAATCTCGCGTAGGCTGGTCATATTTTTGTAGGAAATTTTATTTTTGCTATATCTGTGTCTGAAAAGTCACGGAGAAAATACTTTTACAGTTCGACGACTATTTTCTGTGTAATTTTAACTGGATGATATATTCTTCTTCTTTTGTAATCTCTTGACACGATTAGTATAATATTTCACGTCTTTTATATTAATAACATTCACATTTATTACTAATGAATTAATAATTTTTGTCTAACTCCGGGGAAAATAAATAATATCGAACGTCGACGCTGGAACTACCAAAGTGGTCAAAATTTATAATTCTCCATGGAAATTTTGTACAATTATAACAGGATATTTTTAGATACTCGAGTGGTTTTTAATAAAATATATTGATAGAAGCTTATGTTTTTTATTTTATTATCTTGCACTTGAATTTCTTTGCTGCAAATATTACACTTTAATTCTAGTGTTAAAGTTCTATGACGTCTCCTCGCAGTGGCTTATTTAATTTTTTTCTCCTTCTTTTGTAATCTTTTAATATTGATATAATATCTTAATATTAATAACAATCGATACATTATTAATCCTGCCGTATGTGCGAAATTTAAATTTACCAAAATGTTTCATTCACGTGTCTCGAGACACTAATTCCAATCTGACTTCGAGAAAAATAAACGACATTGTACGATAAGAACGCGACAGTTTCACGACGTCTCGTTGCAGTAAATTCAATCGTTATTTAATTCCCCACTTTCACTCACATGTGTATATATGCATTTGTCACGTGCTCGGCCATCAACGCGCCCTTACACCGGATAATCTCGATGTCCTTCGAACGCTTTCTAAACTACCCGAGACACCGTATCCTTCGCGGAGCGACGTACATATTTATACAGAAAGCGGCGAAACAACTCCGAAACGCGGTATCGTTCGAATAATCCAAGCAGCCGTGGCTTATCGGCTCAGCGTCGCGTCGGCCACCGCGTGTTTTCAAGCACCGAGCTGCACTCCACCTGACTCCATCGCGCGCCTATTTATAAGTAAAAAACGCAGACGCGAGTAAAGCGTTCGCTTAAGCCGAACTTATCAGTCGCGGCACGCAAGCATTCGTGACCGTGCCTCATGCAAATTCGCCGCGTGCACCGACGCCCATCAGCGGAGGAGGAAGAAAGAGAGAGAAAGGGAGAAAAGAGAAATGGAGTATCGTTACAGGATAAAGCTACCCCCGCGATCGAACCCGGCGCTTTTCTTTCTTTTGGACGTAACGCGCGACACGAGGCGAAGAGAGCGTGATAAGCCGCGAAATAAAATCCATCTCTAGAGCTGGCTCGTGTTCTTCCGAGGGAAGATGAGTCCTTCAACTCATTGGGGGAACGTTTCTGATTTGTTTTTTCGGATTGTTTAATTGTATAATATATTGTTTATATGCAGAATAATTTACATTTAGAACAACGAAGAAACTGAAAAGAAGAGAGGCGTGCGAGCCAGTTTTTAAAATTTTTGCCGATCGCGCGAGATTGACAAAAAAAAGTCGACGCCGAACTGAATATCGGCTGGCGGAGAATTTATGTATTCAAAAAAATAAAAGCCCGCGTAAATCAGAGACTTCGACAGCATGGAACGTACGTGCATGTATACGTAAAAAAAGAAAGAAAAAAGAAAAAAGGAAAGAGAAAAAAGAAAAAGTGGTGAAATACCGAGCACTCTGGCGGAACAAACATTTGGACGGGAAACGAGGCACACGAATAAACTCGTTGCCAAGAGATCACTGGGTAAATCTAAACGACGTCAGGATACAAATTGAAAGCATTTTCTGCCTTCTGTTGAGTGACTGTAACGGATCGCGTTCTTTCCGAACGTTCTCCTTCCGGCCAGTTGGACAGCTCAAATTGACCGATTTTTCAGCAGGACTATTTACCTTCTATCCGTAACAGTCGATCGGCCGTTGCTCCACCCTCGATGACCCCGTCCAGGCGTGACCGGTAAGGGTGGAATTTAATAAAAGTGTCTACGACAAATCGACTACGAAAAAAATAAAAAACAACCTTTCTTTAAAAAAGAAACAAAATAATTTCCCTTTATCTTCTTTTTGAAAGAGAAGCAAAATTCTACTCGACAAAAATTCATGTTTTCTGTGGTTATGGTCTATCGATAGACTCTGAGTAACTGAAAGAGTTCTTAAGAAAGCACGTCTTCAATTAAAATTTGTCTTTAAATAATTCGCTCCATTCAGAAATGTTTTTTAAACAACAGCTCGCACTTGTATATAGTTTCAGAGTCTTTTTAATTCCACAGTCTTTTTAATTCCAATTTTCAAAACGTGTTGTACTAATGAGAAACCAACGAACCCATTGCTCGAGTGCGTTCCCACTAAATGTTCGCGCGTTGTTTCCTTCCTGTTTCATCGAGACGATTGCGTCAATTTTTCTCAGTGTGTTAAAATTGCCGCACGGAACGCGAGTCGAGAGCGCGAGTAAAGGAATTCGGTTGGAAATCGTTTAAAGAGATCGACGTTAACCGGCCGGGAATTTCTCGCAATCCACTAATCCAACCTCGTACGTGGCAAAGCCGGGGCATTAAAAATATTTCATGCGAGCGCGCAGTATTTTAACCCGGCCGGAAGAACAGGCTTTTGCGCGTACGCCGCGGCACAAAGTCACCCCCGTCACTTTCCCCACCCTCCTCTCTACCCTTTTCACCGCGAAACACGCGAGCAGGAATCTAGACCGTAAAACGTAATGAAATTTTTCAATCTTTCTTCCTCGGACGTTTGAATGCGACGAAAGCTCTCCCACGCGAAATTCAATGAATTTTATTGAGAACCTGAGGAACGATCGTTCCAATCGGAGCTGCCCGCTTTGCTCGGAAAAGTTGCAAGTTTCAGGCTCCAAAGAGACCGAAGATTGCTTCGAGCTAATTGTTCAATGTATAACAGCAATGAAACACATTACAGTGTAACAGCGTAGGTCTAAATTTTTACGAGTACTTAATTGACAATATCACTCTCACTTTAATATCGATTAATATCATTTCAATTGAATATTTGACTCGAAAGTCCAACTCTGGGAATTTTGTGAATTAAAAAGGATATATTTCTAAATTTTACCGAGATTCACAAAAATAAATACATTTCTAAATTTTACTCGAGATTGATATTTTCCGAGGTTTTTTATTTATTGGAAAAGCGAGTTCTCCGTCGGTGAGCAGTTTCCGAACGAGATTTACCGCGAGCCATAACTCAGCGCGCCAGAGGGAACACAATCACTCGAAGACATTTTTAATTCGCGCTGCCGCTGGCGTGCCTTTTGTTCCAGTATTTAGTTCCGGCCAGTTTGTGAGCATCCGTGGAACGACGAGCGCCCCTCGTGCATTCAGCCCCTGTAAACCACCCTTGAACCGTCCGCTCGAGCCAGACACCGTCCATGTGGCTGCACACCACTTCGCCACCGGGCTGTATCAAAAATCAGTCGGCACGGATTGAATCGTTGCTCGTATTTTCAACCCAACATTTTCAATTCCGTTTGAAACCGTTTTACATCGATATTCCGAGTCTCAAATCTACTCGGTGGACGCCTGAATCCTTTTAAAACTGATTCTAAAATTTCGACGGAAGAGCAACTCGGTTCTGAATCGCTTCTCCTTTTTTTTTAAGTCGAGGAAGATCACCCGGGAGGAAATTCTTAATTCGCGCGAGTCGTAACAGATTTGCTCGCAATTTGGAATTTAGATTTAATTTTGAACGAGGACGAGATGTTGTGAAATTTAAGAGAGGTGTTTAAAGTTAAAAATATCGTCGATTGAAACATTTGAATAGCGAGAGACTGGTTCAAGACACACCCTCTCTGCGTACCGACAGAGAGACAGAGAACGAAATCGGAGAAGCACGTACGCGGTTAGTCGGATTAAAGATTAAGGGATTTGGGAAAAACGAGAAAGCTAGGGAAGAATCGTGTTAACGGTACTAAGCAGAATCCTCGCCGATGGTTGTTATCGTTGAATTTCGTTTTCGTTTCTGATGCTTCTTAATCCGCGACTGGCTAATCGGGGAAAGTGGCCAATTGTAGAAAAATGTGCTTTTCAATGTTACTTTCTAAACTTACAATTACCCAAAGTAATTCGAAAAAGAGAATCAAAATTTCATCTCGCAAAATGATACCATACTACATTCTATAAAATTTGCAATTTAATCTAATTAAATCTGTTCAATACGCTTTATATAATTGCAATTATTAATATAACATATTTGTGTAACCAAATGATACTAAGCTAACATTCTAACCTTGATTTGCTAACTCTCATAGCATGCTTCTTAAAAGTCCAAAGTTCCATCTGACTCTATTCAATACACTTTATATAATTGTAATTATTAATATAACATATTTGCAACTAAATGATACTAAGCTAACATTCTAACCTTGATTTGCTAACTCTCATAGCATGCTTCTTAAAAGTCCAAAGTTCCATCTGACTCTATTCAATACACTTTATATAATTGTAATTATTAATATAACATATTTGCAACTAAATGATACTAAGCTAACATTCTAACCTTGATTTGCTAACTCTCATAGCATGCTTCTTAAAAGTCCAAAATTCCATCTGACTCTATTCAATACGCTTTATATAATTGTAATTATTAATATAACATATTTGTAACCAAATGATACTAAGCTAACATCCTAACCTTGATCTGCTCTCATAGCATGCTTCTTAAAAGTCCAAAGTTCCATCTGACTCAATTCAATACACTTTATATAATTGTAATTATTAATATAACATATTTGCAACTAAATGATACTAAGCTAACATTCTAACCTTGATTTGCTAACTCTCATAGCATGCTTCTTAAAAGTCCAATGTTCCATCTGACTCTATTCAATACACTTTATATAATTGTAATTATTAATATAACATATTTGTAACTAAATGATACCAAGCTAACATCCTAACCTTGATTTGCTCTCATAGCATGCTTCTTAAAAATCCAAAATTCCATCTGACTATCTTTAAACAGTAAAATATGTATTGATATATTGATGTTAACATTCTAAGCTTGAATTCCTCTCATAACTTTCTTACTAAAAAATTCCATCCAGTCATTGGTATATTTATACTAATACTACTACTGTACTATTTATAAACATATTAATATATTTATATCAAATAATATATCTCCAATTAAACAATACTGTGCTGACATTCTAACTTTGATCTCCTCTCATGGGGTGCTTCCTAAATATTCAAAATATACATTAGTATATTTATAACCGAATAATATATCAGTAACTAAATGATATTACCATTCTTGATCTTCCCTCATAGCAAAAATCCCAAATCTCTCAAAAATCCAAAATTCCACGTGAAGAGCATTAAACAGAAGTCAAAAAGAAAAAAAACTCTCTCCAACTTCAACATCCCACTCGCTGCAAACTCAATCATCCTCTCGTAATCCTCGCCGAGGACAACGATGACGGTTTCGTGGCGTCAATACCGGCGAGCGTTCGAGACGCTCGTCTGTCTCGGTCGAAACAATCGCGGCCACGTCTGTTCCGCGAGGAGAACAAAAAACCACGACCTAGGACGCGGCCGCCAGGCTGGCTGGCCATTGAAGCGTCCAGAGGGAGGAGGAGGAGTGCAAGAGAATAAAGACGGAGGAGAAAAACGAAAAAAAAAGAAAGGGGTAGAAAGAAGAGAGGCAGAAACACCAAGAAGCCGGAGAGGCAGGAGAACAATCGAAACGACGACGTCGTCTACGGGACGACGCGAGGCTAAAAGGGGACCGAGAGACAAAATCCCCCGAAAGGGGTGAGAGAGAGAGAGAGAGAGAGAGAGAAAGTGTGTATATATCCCCGACCACGGGGAGTAAAACCATCGCGACGTTGGGACATAATTGGCCGTGGAATTAGCGAAGGGGTTTCGTTGTCGGCCGTCTTGCGTGCGGTGGACCAACTGGGGGGTCCATCTGACTGCAGGTCAGACCCTGTCGCTCAATGGACGTGACAGCCTACGTACCTGGAGGAGCCATCGGGAATTTCGAAAACGAGCGGGATGGAAATGAACGCGCCGCCACCCTCTAAATGGTTTAGCGAATTACGCCAAGGTCGAGATTGGATTCGACTCTGGCGGCTTTGCAGACGAGCTCCGGCGGTAACCTGTTCACGTGCTCCGAACGAGGGACATTGGTCGAGAAGAGAGAGAGAGAGTTAAATGGGGGAGGAAGAGAGAAAAAAAGAAAGAAGAGGGAGAAAAGTTCCGACTTTCGAGCTTAGCCAATTTGCCAAAATGTCCTGTACTTTCCCCTTTCGTGGCTAGAGCGGTGATCGAAAGTCGCGCACGAGCTGCGAGCGACGCGAGGTTGAAGGGTTCGTCCGGTCGCACCTTTCTCGTTGGTATTTAATTAAATGTCTGTATCGAATTACTCTTCTTTCTTTTCTTTTTTTCTCTCTCTCTCTTTTCTTGGGTTAGGCGGAGTTCGCGTAATTAAGGGAGACGTTACGTGGGGCGATTTTTATCAGGCTCTACATTTTCGTAGTATTAAATTTTTGCAGTCGGAGGAAATTTAATATATAATACACCGGAGCTGAATTAATTAGCAAGAGGAGGGATGGTAGAATAAATTCTTATTGCTGCTACGAGATAGATATTAATTCCAACGCAGAAATTTATCATTGTCATTTGCGAGAGGAAAGACAGTTTCTTTTTGCTTCGTTTTTAAGTTTCTCAAAAATTAGATTCATGCAAGTTGGTATGATTTACGACAAATCGGTTTACCATTGGTGAGATACGATCGAGGGAGAATGGTTTCGCAGCAAATATCCTTAAATTGGGCGCAAATATCTACCGCATCGGATCTTCAGGTGGATTTTCGCGCAAGGGTGGTTATCCACGGGGGGTAAAGCGAAATAGAAACGGCGAAAACGTCGGAGGGTCTCGACTACTCCGATACTTTTCGATTTCTCGCGTGTAAACATTATTCCCCCCGTCGAGCCATCTCGTTTTCGCGTTACCACTGATAAAACCCACATTTTTACAAATGTACAAAGATACATAAATGTGATACAGATTTTTTTTTCCCAGTGTCGTACCATTCTATCGATTCGATCGCCTTCTGTGGTTTTTTTATACGTCCGTGGGAATTTTAAAATAAAGGTGTATAAAACGCAAGAGAAAATGAAATATTCAAAATCAATTCGTATTAAAATAAAACCTTTTGTTCATAGAATATATATATATATTCATACCTATTTATTCGTAATTGATATTCTATATTCATATTCATAATTCATATTTTATATATTCTATGAACACGATATTCATTTTATATATATAATTAAATCCAGAGATGAAAATTTTCTTTTTACAACTAAAACTACGACTTTTTTCACCATTTTATTGAACTTTGAACATTAGACTTAGATAACGAAATATTAAGATTTCTTGAATTCTTGAATTCATTTAATCCTAATATTCAATGAAATAGGTGAAAAAGATCGTAAAAGTTTTAATGGTTCGCTATTTAAAGAAGAGACTTGAATCTTCACGACGATGGTGAATCTGATTACGAGAAAAAAATTTTTAACAAGTTTTTGATTCAATTTAAATTGTTCATTCTCATTGACTATACATGGAATATATAAATTGACATAAGTATCCGCAGTCTGTTCACCAAATCAGATCTGACAACTACAAAGCTACATATCTCAGTCTGTTCGCATAACCTACGTGACGTCGAAACAAAAAGTAAGGTGCTCTGTCAACGAAAGCGCACATAAATAAGTGGATTTGTCGTACGAAGACCAGACTATCCATCCAAAACGACAGGAGAGAGTCGAACCGTATAGTCACGCGATCTTTCTGAATTTTCCAAACGAAAAATTCCACGAAGAACGAAGAAACGCCAAACAACGCGAACAAGCCTGAATTCAGCTGCGAACGAGCCGAGTACCAACCGAACGAGTGCAACAATGCCGTGGACGGAATAAAATGAGAGAAAGAACGAGACCAAAAAAAAAAAAAGGAGAAAAAATAAGATTCCGGTTGTTTCGCGATCCAACGACCTAAACAGTCGGCTCGTTTCGCCCGCGCGGAACGCCTCCGCGAAAATTTCACAAAAAGCAACGCGAACGAACCGCACGATAATTATTACCAAGCTGCAGCCAGCTTAATGAAATAACTTGGTAACCTGGCCTGTGCACGGTATCGAGCCGAGGCCCAGGCTCTCTGTCGTCGTTCTCTCTGTTTGACCAAACACGGGAATCAAACACCCTCGCGCCACCCTAAACCGCGTTCCACGATACCATGAGGGAGGGTGCCTCTTCCATACAGACGACAGGCAGGACCGCTAATGAATCCACCCTCCTCCTCCCACTCCTCTCGTTGCCAAACCTTCGCCAACCGTGTTCCCGGGTTTGCACAAAGCAAATTTCGAAACGTAACGTGCAAAGACAAAAATGCAAAGAATCCGCCCATGGTTTCGCTTTTATCAGCCTTTATCTCTCTCGCGCGCGCGCGAGCACACGCGAGCAAAAGCCTGTCCCATGTTCGGATAAAAATGGAAATTGACGGTCTGTTTGATTTGGACCTGCACCGTGCGCGGCGAGCGTAATTTCGCGTAATAACGCGCGCGTTGTTGAGGTTGATACCATGTACTCTTGATACATGAGAGCAACGGAGCCTGGGTAATGTGTAGATGGCAGGGTTAGATCGGCTCTGTTTCAACGACCAACGAGCTACACGGTCGCTAATTGGAAGTTTTGTTGTTTAGCCGATGTTTAGCTCGTACCCGCGACTATTGTTTCGGCGAGGTTTTAGACTGAAGCTGGAATATACGTCCAACAATTGACGACTATTTCGGTTGTGGGTTTATGGGTGATGAGAACACTCCCGTTTACTGGAAATAAAAATCTGCACAGCGAGGACACTTTCATGTCGAATGACTGCGTGTACCGCAATATATAAATAACTCTCCTATAACGTGAGAGATAAATTTCTACAAAATAGCATGTTGTGTGGAACTAGGAGCTAGTATGAAAAGAGAAGTTACGTTCAGGAACTACTGAAACAAATAATCTTTCAAGTTATCTTTCGTTTTTATCAAGTTATTAATGTTGATACGTGAACAAAAAGAATATACATTAATACGTATAAACTATTTTCATTTAATTATGTAGCCTTCGTCTAATGATTTTCTTCTTCGTCGCTGCTCGATACATTTAAAGGAGAACGTCCGGAAGAACAATAGCGTCTTCACTTTCAGAACTTGTACACAATTGTACACAGTGTGAGTTTAAATGATCAAATTGTAAAACTAGCTATTGATATTATTCGAAATACAAACATTACACAGTATAGACATTTACACGTTCAGAACCATTCGCCATTTTTCAAAAGAACTCTCAGACTGCGACCTATAGCTCCTTGGCAAAGTTTTAATTTCCTAAATTCAAAGTTTGTTGAGTGAAAATCGCCTCGTCGTGCCTTTTCCGTCATAAAATAAAATCGAGGCGTAGAATACCCTGTTGTTGCAACAGCGTTACACGTGACTAAATTTCTAAAATTTCCGAAAATTCCAAGTTTCTTAAAATCCCTAATTTCTGCGTCATGATACGTGCCACGTGTGCACCGTTTATTCCGATGTAAAACCACAGGCTTCGAAGAGTCACGTACAGGCTTTCGACATTCTCAGCCTGTATCGTAACTCTTTCCCACCCACAGCCCACCTCTTTCCTTTCGTATTCATGAAAAGTTTCCGCAACACGTGTCCCTGTCGCGGAGCAAGGCTAAGTCTCTGCCGAGAGGACAGGTCGACACGATCGTCGACGCTTCTTCAGCGGTTTTTCTCCTCGCGGGAGAAGCAAACAGAAGGACGCGCACGCGAGAGAGAGAGAGAGAGAGAGAGAGAGACAGGCACGCGGGAACGCAAACGTTGTAGCTCGGTGGAGGTTGTCAGGTGTCTGCGGAGGACCACGACCGTCCTCGTTGCTGCACGACTCACGGATTCCCGGCGGTCGTCACCCTCTCGCTGGCATTCTCTCTCTCTCTCTCTCTCTCTCTCTCTGCGCACCCTCCGCCTGTCCGCTCGGCAACGGCAATCATTTGCATATCTGGCGATCGAACGTATGCGCGTTCCGCGAAGGGCGGCCAAATTCTATTATCGAATACTGGTATGCGCCGTGGACAGGAGACAGGCCGATACGATTCGAGAAAAATAAAGAGAGGAAAGAATGAGAAACGGTGGGAATGCTGTTAACGCTGAAACTAGAATAAGTGACGACCAATTTATCATTTTCTATGGAAATTTTGCACAACTTGCACAATTCGATGTTTATTCAAAGTTGGTACAGAATTCAACTGACTTCCGTTTCATTTATAGTCTTCGGGTAGCTTATTCCCTTAAAACTATCGTAAAACGATAATTTCTGTTCCTTCAAACATTAAAAAGGATAAAATTAAAAGGATATTTCTCACACTGACAAGGGAACGAGCTTGGATGAGAAACTTGGCATAAATGTAATTTTCAAGAAAATATTTGATCCGTATTTTTTTTTCTTCTAAATAAACTACCTTCAAAGTTGGGGGTGCGGAACATATTTTGTCAAACATCTCGAAAATTACAGCAGACACAGTTTTTGTATATTTTACATTGATGAAATTAGTGTTTTTTAACGACGAATTTAATGGTGTATACCATTTTGCAAAAAAAAACAATATATTTAAAAAAGTTTTCCATAAGTTTTTCCAAATAAATGTTGATAAATTTCCCTGAATATTTTTTTCATGAAAACTACACAAATTACGGATAAAATGGAATCTCGATTTTAGCATTACAAAAAGATTCATTGTTGGTACAGAAATTAGTCAAACTCGAAAGATGCTAGGACATACTAACAATAAGCTGAACTCGAAATTACACATATATTTGGAGAAATACGGCTCTTCTCAATCCCATCGCGGAGAAACAATAAAAATGCATATCGTCGACGCGGTGAGAAAGCAGGCGACTTACAAAGATGAATCTCTGGATTCGTGCTGAATACCAGATAGGGAAGCGAGGCCGTTTCAAAGGGCCGGTAATTGCATTCAAATATTACCCTCGACTTCTAAGTAACAAGTTACCCGCTGTCTAACGCAATTAAAACTTTCTTCTCACGAAAATCCTGACCGTTTCGTTCCTCCGTCCGTCATTTTACAGTCGACGATCCACCGCGGAGTCCAATTAAGAAACAGATTTTTATAATAAAACGCTGTCGAAACAAACAGAATGTTACATACGCTAATCGTGATTAATTAGGATTAAACCAATATCACGAAAATTGACAAGTATATGTAATCGTGTTCCTCTGTCTGAATGAAAGTAAAAATTATTTCAGTAATTGCGAGAGTAAAATGAATACAAATTGTTTCGACTTGATAGTTCTCCAGATGAAACACAAAATCACCGAAAATCCCAGACTGCTTCAAGAAGATCTCTAAACAGACCGAGCACAGTCCTCGCGTTTATCTTTACTGCGAACGAAACTAGGCAAGAGCACGCAGAAATCAGAGGAAACGAAATATCGTCCTGGAAGCGCGCCGCGGTGTTCATCCAATCCTGGAAAAGTCTTTCGGAGGGGGGTCTTTTGTCTCTCAGTTGGGAAAGGATCGAAACGAGGACGCCTCGACTCGACCCCTGTGTTCCAGCAGAATACCAGCGGGTGCTTACTTTCGCTCCTAGGATCGCTGCAGCCGGAGAGGCCCTAATGAGGAAATACACTTTCGCCACGACGTGACAAAAGGGCCGGGCACGCATATAGCGTCAGCAACGTCAGCAGCGAGTCGGGCTCATTCCTCAAATGAGAATTCTCATCCCCCCCTGATGCGTGTGCCCTCGCACTCGCGAGAGGGAGCTCGAGCCGAGCCGATACCGGCGATTCGAGGATTCGTTTCGCCGCTACCCCTCGAAAATAACCTCGACGTTTAGAGGGTGCAGGCTCTTCCTACATCGGCCCGAATCCACGCGCAGTTTTCAGTTGCTCCCGATTTATCTTTTGACTCCAAATTCAATTTTGTTTTCTTTTTTTTTTTCTTTTTTCGTGAAGATGACGTGGAGTATTAAAAATCCAGAGGGACGAAAGATGGATGGTAATCGTTGGTAGCTGAGACGCGTGAAGAAATATCTTTCTTTGTTCTAGTTTGTTCCTTTTTCTTTTTAATGAAGACAATTCGCTGGAATTTTATCTTGTAATTTTATTTCTTTTTTTTCATTTTTATTATTTATAGTCACATCAATCACTTGTGTGGGTTATTGGTGACTTGGAACTAAATCTTTTTAACAATTTATTATAAAGGTTATTTTATTATAAAGGTTAGATTCCTTATTAAGGGTTGTTATAAAGATAAGATTGTAATTGTAACGAGAGAATTTTGTACGCTTAATTTGTTCCTCTTACATGTGGAATACATTGAACGCGTGATTTCAAGATTAAGTAGGATTCGAATAAAATTAAACGTGATAAAGATAACAAGAAATTGAGTACCAGACAACGCCACTCCTACTCGAGGTCTACGCCACGCCCCCTCGCGAATCACGTGACCCAAATCAACCAATCGCTAATTTTCGTTGCATCAGCGTTGCACCTGAACAGGCCCGAAAGTGATTTTCTGGGTTACCCCCGCTAAAATCATTTTCAGTGATAATAAAACGACTTCGCGTCTCTTTAAAAATAAGTAACATATTTTACATGAGCAGAGTACAATCTGATTTTCTTCCTCCGCGTGTGAAACAGTCTACATATTCTTCCGTACGTAATAATCCAATAACAGCAAGATTTTGTATTATGATACTACGGTACATCGTACGGTAGTAATGCTAAAAAAAGCAGCTCGGCATTTGCACTTTTATGGTACACACCGTTCGCCTGAGAGTTTACTCTCTCGCGATGCGACGCGATGCTACTCAACTTGCTCGTCTACAGTAAGCTGCTTTTTATCATTCGGCTCACCCAGACTCGAACGACGAAACGTAAATGGCTCTTCTCTCTCGGAAATGTAAACGGCTTCTTACAAATGTCTCAGACCGGGCAATTTAATTTTCTAAGGAATTATTTCTTTCCTCGTTTCTCCACTCGGCCACTCTGCACGCAGAGTCCAAACTCTTCGATTACTTTCAACGAAACGAACAAAATTCGCTCGACGCGTGCGATGAAAATCGAAATTAAATAATGCGAAATTTGGCAGGTTCTCTAAACGAGTTCACGCGTTTATGTAAAATTATTAAAAAATGCAAAAATACAAAAATAAAGAATATCAGAATTCCGTTGTTTTGGAAATTTTAGCAATTGGGAAAATACAAATTGGCATGAAAATCCACGATTGGCAGTGTCATACTTTGGCAAAGTTTCAGTCGACGTCTCAAAAAAACTTCTTAAAGATTCTTTTCTCGAGAGAGAAAAAAATTGTTCTTTTTTTTTATGTTAAAGAAGAAGAAAAGAGTATCTTCTCCTTCGTCCTGTTCTTCCTCGCGCGAGAGAAGGCGCACAAAGGCAAGAGAACCGCACGAGAACCGCGCGTGAGATAGGCATTACGAAATAAAGAGAAGGGGGAGGCGCGGAGAAAGGCATAATGTAAATGGGGAGGGTGACGAACGCGAGGGTCTCGCAAGACGGCCGTCTCTCCTCTTTTTCTACCCTCTCCGCTCGGCGTCTCCGCGGCAGCCAAGCGCTCTGGCTCTCTCATCTTCCGCGATCTCTCCGCTCTCTACGTGAATGAAAGTCCTGCCCGAAATGAATCGTCCTCCGCGAATGTCCTTTCTTCAGGCAACGCGAGTTCCATCTCTCCTCGGTCTCGCGTTTCTTTTTTTGTTTTTTATTCTTTTTGCCCCCTTTCTCTTTCTTTCTTTCTCAACGACCATTGTGCCCGTGTCTGACCAGACAGCGCCGTTCTTCCGATATTACTCGCGTGACGGATGTATCCGTTTACTTATTAGAGTTCCATTCGCGTTCCTCGAGTGTTTTTCTCTCGAGTGAAAATGAGAGGACGCCGAAAAAACGGCGAGACTCTTCGGCCCTGCTGTTCTGTCGTTTGTAATTGAACGTTGAAATATTTGCCTGGCGAAATATTTTCGTTTGATTTATCGTTTGTTAAGATTGGTGGTTGCTTGACAAATTTAATTGTGAAAGTGAATTTTGATGCAAAAATTTATTTATTATTTTTCTCCATCGTTGATGACTCTTCGATATGAATTTTTATATGAATTTTTAATCAACGTGGTTCAAAAAGATCAGGTAGTTTCATATAGATTTTTGAAACATTTGATCCCTCGCCTCTAGTTGATAAATGTCGAACAAGTTTTGTAAAGGAGAACACTTCGGGTTATTATAAATTTTTTTATTTCTTCGATCCTTTAGAGCCAGACAATTAATCGTACAAACAAATTTGTCAGATTGGAACTACAGTTCGTTATCACCACACCCGATATTACGAAAAAATATCGCTGCAACCAGATAATTGAAAGTTTCTATAATTCTTGAATTCTTTAGAGTCAGATACATAATTAACTGTAATTATAAACAAATTTGTCAAATTTGAACAACAGTTCCTTATCACTACTCCCGATACTGCGAAAAAATATCGCTGCAATTAGATAATTGCAAGTTTCTCTGATTCTTGAATTCTTCAGAGTCAGATACATAATTAACTGCAATTACAAGCAAATTTGTCAAATTTGAACTACAGTTTGTTATCACTACTCCCGATACTACGAAAAAATATCGCTGCAATTAGATAATTGCAAGTTTCTCTAATTCTTGAACTCTTCAGACCCAGAATTAATTAACGTAATTAACTGTAATTACAGAAAACTCATGTTTGTCAGATTTGAACCACTATTTCACTCTCAGTGTTGCAAAAAAATATCGTTTCAATCCAAGTGGAACCACAACTCATTCCTCCATCACGACACGCCAGAGGCCTATTTCTGATTTCGCGTTACGAGACGACGTTACATCGACGAATCTTCTTTCACAAAGCGTGTGCTGCTATCACAGAGAGGAGAGGAACGCGCGTCACGATGATAGTTCAACGGAACCTTCGACGAGATTTCGTCGTCTCTTCAGGAAAATTTTCCTCGAGCAAACTCTGAAGTGGATCTCGGACACGACATGTGGCGATATAAGGAGTCCTCTTTCTTTTCAAGCTCGACTTCTCCTCCTCCGCGAACAATTCCCTCGCTTCTTTTGTGCCGGTGAGAATTGGATTACGCGAGGAAGGGAACAGCAGCTTGCGCAACGGAGCGCAAAGTAGTGGCAAATGAAAGGAAAATTATGACACACCTTGCGTTGGGAAATATTTCTAAATTTCACTGACAACGAGCTTGGTGCTCCGTGTTCTTCATTGGAGAATATGAATGATTCACTCGGTGACGCAATGAACGACCATATACCATATAATGGGTCGATCGCGTGGTTTTATTTCTGCAAGGGACAGCAGGAAATTATAGTGCAAGTATGTTTTTTTATAGCGTAACGCGTGCATCGTGCGCGTGTATCGATTGATCGAAAATAGCTTGGAAAGATCGTGTCAAGTTCTAGAGCATCCTCTTTACGAGGAAAAAACTTCACTTTTTCATAATTAATAATTTTACACGTTAATAATTGCGTTAACACGGATAAACAGAAATGTCAAAGTGCAACGTGTAAAATACTTTTGATCTGGTGGATCTCAATGTTTGTAGTTGTAATTTCATCCTTTAAAATGGAGATCGTATTACGTATAGAATATGTGCTCTAAAAGTGCTCTAAAAATTCAAAATTTTAACGTAGCGCTCGTGGATTCACTCGCGGAGGGCGGAAATTAGCTCGCCATAGCGTGTAATTAAAAGATTAAAAGGGCGAGTGCTTTCGTATGCTTGCCACTCGAATTTCGAGATTATCGATCATTCGGAAAGTTGCCGTGGCGCAGCTTCTTTGCCGACTGAAATAATTAACCGGGCGCTATATTAGGCAAAAGCCCAAAAAGGTTTCGCCGAAAGGAATCGTTTCCATGGGAATAATTGAGGGCTCGGCCGAGGGTGAACGGAAAGGACGCAGCAGAGATTTAAAACACTTTCTTGGGGACTGGAACCCGCCCCCACCTCTAAATCCCAGAAAAGTTTGCAAGATTGAACATCACGTCGCTGTCACATATTCAACCGCCGACACATCGGCCAACTATCGATTTGCTACAGAAGCTGTTGCTTCGACCGCAGTGCGAGAACTCTCAAAATTACTTACTGGCGAACTCGGAATTATCAGAGGGAGGATCGTCGCCCATTCTCGAACCAGTGAACTTTTGTCGCTTACCTGTAAACAGAGAGAAGATGGTTTTTGTTAGATTTGTTTCGTGACTGACACAATTGTTGGAGAAATTAAAATTTCGGGTGCAGTTTGATTAGACAGAGGAGATGACAAATGAACAATATCGTCCTTAGTAATTTGTATTTCGGCATCGTTCTTTCTTTTCAATATCACCAAAAGTGTAAGATGATACGTTTAACTAGACTGTCCTGCACTGTACGATTCTACTTAATTCTTATTTTTAGTAACACGCAATGCAGAAAGATTGATTCAAAAAAATTGTCAAATTGTTTTTACGAAGTCCACGACTAAGAAATTAATCTACGTGTACTGTGCAATCTATTGCATTTTTTTTTAGTATAATCAGATCGCAGATTTTTATGCATTCGTGAGAAAATTCATAGAACAATTGCATTGTATTGTGTCGTAAATAAAAATATACAAAATATCGAAATTAAAGTTAAAAAATCATTAGTTGAGATTTAAAACGAGCACGTTAATATTCAGAGCATTCGAGTGGTTCGTCAGAATGAATGAAAATTCAGAGTATTCTACCGAATGAGAAGATTTTTGAAATCCCAGATCTCGAGAGGTAATGGCCACCGGTTCGTGATACATCCAGTCACGTAGAAACGCGTGGTACCATAAAAGTTTTACGACACGAGAGAAATCGACGCTCCGGCGAGAGGAAAACGAAAGGAATTTCAAAATGGAATCGCTGTCTAGGTAAAACTAGAAGCCCAGGTTGGAGGGCCTTTAGTGCCCTCTTGTAATAATAGCGCAGTCCACTTCATGGACGGAATGTCGAGAACAGCTTCAAGAATAAATCGACCCCTACGGACTCACTTGTTCGAAACCCCCTTAACATTCGCCGCGGACACCCCTTTGTTCACTGATACACAAAATTTGTCAGTGACTCCGTGTCGCGGTTAGCAACTGCGCTGACCGATCTCCAAGTTCGAGCAAACGATCCTCCAGCCGCAAGAATACAGATACGCGTACTGATTAACTGGATTGTAAATATATTCTTTTTTAAATGTAGATTGTTAAACTGAAAATTAGATTTCACGCTTTACGCACGGTGATATTTATTTTAAAATTGTTGACGACTAGAATGCGAGATTTATTTTATTTTATTTTAAAATTATTGACGATCAGAATGTGAGATATTTTTTAGTTGTAATTTGTAAATACAAATTATTTATAAAATTATTTCTCGCTATTCAAAATTAATTTTTCAACTGATACACGATCCATATTATCTATTAATATTATCAGATAGATTCAGCGAGTGCATGTGTCATTTAATCTCCAAATAACCGAAGCTTATAAAAATCCCTATCCTACGAACTAAAGCTTATAAAAATCCCTATCCCGCGAACTAAAGCTTATAAAAATCCCTATCCCGCGAACTAAAGTTACACAAACGTAACCAAACTCTCCGTTCAATTATTCCCCCGTCCCGATTCAATTATTTTCTAACAAACAACCTTTGCGTCCCTCCTCGGTCTAACAATCAATTATCTTTCTACACACACACAGAGCAGATCTTACTCGAAGAACCCAACTCCCTATTTCAAGAACCCAGAATCGCACCGATGAACAAGTTTGGAGTTCATCGAAAGACGTTCGGAACGATGGCTTTCCCCCCATCTGTGGATGTCAGCCCCCGGAAAATCCGGCGCGCGATTTTGTTTGTTCTCACGAGGGATTCGAGTCCTCGCTGAGGGATGACTCATGCTCTTCCTGTCTGTTTTTAACCCGCCGTGGCGTCGTAGGCATCCGGGGCGTCGCGAGGGGCTGGAGTTTAATCTAACAACCCCTGGCTCGCTTTGCATGGCCAGGGACGGGCCTGGCCCTCCCATGGAGAGAGCTGCCCGCGAGGGGTGCCTCGTTCTGGACTGTTCCACCCCCCTCCCAGTCGAACTGCCGCGATTACTGCCTCGGACCAACTTCTCCTATGAATAACGTTTGTCGTGAATTATCATTGCGCGAGACGCGAATCAACGCGCCTTACGTCCGTGCCGTTGGGGATTCGAGGCGAGAGTCGGGAGACCGCGAGACGTTGATAAAAGGGTGGAGAGGCGTAAAACTCGCGGTGTGAAATTGGGGTAGGGAGGATGAAATATATCACGCGACTATTTTCTAGCAAATGGATTTGACTCTGCTTGTTCAGTTGTCTGCTTGTTGAATTTCCTTCGACGCAACGAGCCAAATTTTAGCGAAGCTTTTTGTATTTAAATGTAAATTGACAAGTGTATTTTGCGTAAATTTTTATATTGTAAAAATTACAAATTATATTATATATTAATTTTGCTTAAATTTTTATAATTTGTATCATTGGATTTTAAGTGATCTTTATTTTGGATATTTGAATGTTGTCTGTGTTTTACATTGAAAATTCCAAAATTGAGCAACTGATGTTGTCGACCTTTAGAAAGATGTTTCGTTTGTCGTATTAATTTTGCTTAAATTTTTATTATTTGTACCATTGGATTTTAAGTGATTTTTATTTTGGATATTTGAGTGTTGTCTGTGTTTTAGATTGAAAATTCCAAAATTGAGTAACTGATGTTGTCGACCTTTAGAAAGATGTTTCGTTTGTCGTATTAATCTTGCTTAAATTTTTATTATTTGTACCATTGGATTTTAAGTGATTTTTATTTTGGACATTTGAGTGTTGTCTGTGTTTTAGATTGAAAATTCCAAAATTGAGTAACTGATGTTGTCGACCTTTAGAAAGATGTTTCGTTTGTCAGTCGTAGCAATAAAATAAACGATATCGAACCGTGATAATACTCGGTGATAATACGATTCATGGCGCGCTATGGAGCGAAATATTAGGCGGATTGAACGAGTTTATACCGTGAATTAAGTTAATCAGATTACTCAGCAGCTTTGATTCTAAAAGGGTTAGAATTAAGAAGCGGATCCGTGATAATCAAAGAAACAAAGGGAGGAATGATTTAATTTTGGGCAATTTTGGGGGAGCGAGTATCGAAGGAAGTGAATTGTAAGGTGGCGAGGATCGTTGCTCTCAACAAAAAATAAAAAATAAAAGTGAAGAAAAGTCCTTAATTAATAAACTGACACAAATAAAGATTTGTTTTACCCTCTACGATCTACAGAAAAATTCTTTTCTTTATTTTTAGGCACTCTATGTATTTCCAAATATTCTGCACATTTTTCTACATCAATATTCTAATGTTCCACGCAAATTTCGCATAGCTGTATAATTATTCGCAGTTTGGCAAGGACATTTCCGAAACTACTGATGATAATTTCTACTACAATTTGAATATTGTTCCCATGTTAATTGCACGGTGTAATATACGCATTCTTGATATTCGAATCAGGGATGATAGAGCGGTCAATGACGCAGAATCTACCATAGGCCTTTGACAGACGCGTCACGCGAGGATTTGAATTTCGAATTTCTGGGGAATGTGTATTATGCATTCTACATCGAATCAAATCTAATCTAACCTCGTACACGTTACCCGGATTCGTTATTGAGAATCAGCTACGAGAATATCAAACAGGCTTTCGAATAACATTAATTTCTCCGTAAACAATGCCAAACTAACCTTGTGAACGTATCTGCACTACCTACGAAATATATACTTTATCTTCCATATAATTTTCCGAAATATATACTTATTGTTAATTTTCCATAATTACTCGAATCAATACTTCACCGAAATACAGGGTGGTCACTGAAAGACCGAACGATAACAAACACATGTTTTCCCAATTTTTCATTATTCTGTTTGGAAACATAATTAATGGATTTTTCATTATTCTGTTTGGAAACATAATTAATGGATTTTCTTCGGTATTACGTGTGAATTTTTATTGATTAAAATTTTTTTTTTTATGAATTTTTCAAACCCTTCAGCTTTTCAGTGGCCATCCTAAACATAGCTAAGAAACACAATTCATTTGAACAATAGCCGACTATATATATGATGCGAAATCTTCGCTAATTGGTCGCAGCCCCATTTGCAACCTCGTTTATACGTGAAATCGGCACACGACAGGATTCCAGAGTGCGAGGGATATTTTCCCAAGTAGAAGGTTGTTGTTCGTGGCTCGTTTTACCGATCGTCGTTCCCTCTGACAGACGATACTTTTCGGCTCTTTGCTAGCGACGCGGATCCGTGGCACCCGCGTGGATACGCGCGCGCACGGACGCCCTTCAAGTTTTAAAATTCTGCTGTTGAACGCGATACGAAATCAATGCAGGGCGGTTGCTGCTACCTCGAAGAGAGAGAGAGAGAGAGAGAGAGAGGAGCTTCTAACCTCTGGAACCGATGGCGCACATGCAAATGAAGCTTCGCCCGCTAGAGAGACACGCCGGCGGAATCGTCTAACGCGACTACTTGGTGATCTCGCGTCCCGGATATGACGTCACGCCCAAGACGGCTGGAATCTCGCTGCCAGCGTGACTGAAATCGAGATGAGAGGCCGGACCGGAACGACACGTGCGACGAGTAAGGAAAAATCAGAATTCGCCTGTGGAAACCTTTCGAGGCTTGAATCGTTGCCTCGAGTCGAATCGCGAACGTTTTGTAACAATCTGGAGGAATTAGACTTTGGCTTGTCGATAAGCTATTTAGTTAGTTTGTTAGGGTTTGAATTCTCATCGGGTGAATGATTTTTTTGTGACCAAGAAAGACTATTATTTCGGAGATGAATTGGTCCGAGATTTGCAAATGCAAACCTTGGATTTAAAATTTTTAACGTCACAGAAATAAACCTCAAATGGTTTATTTTATGTACACACTTAGTTTATAATATATATATAGCTACTTTGGATATTTTATATATCTTATACAATTTACGCAATGTATAATGTTTAACTGATATTTTATACATCTGTAAATCGACAAATATTATACAGAGTTCATTGATTTACTGTCCGGCGTCTTTCTCATCATGAGAAAAGTGAAAGAAAGAAGACGAATTTGTATCGTAACGATACATAAAAGCTTGTTTTTCGAAAACTGAGAATGATCTTCAATTTTTCAATTTTAAATTCAGAATACTATATTTTCTTTTCTATATTATACGAAACCATATTATTATTATCTACATCATTTAATGAAATGTACAAATGTAAATCTAATAATATTATTCAATTGTTATTTATTCATAAATCTAATAATTTATTTATAAATATAATAGTTTGTTTATAAATCTAATAATATTATTCAATTATTATAAATTCAATCTATAACATTCAATGCCGAACTCGATGCACCATTAATACCTTCGCATACACACAAGGTCAGGGTATATGCATCAGTATATACGTCTGCGATACTTGCAGAAGTACACGGTACCGTTCCTTCTTATCAATTTTCCGTAACAAATTAATCTCCGCTCGCAGTCCCGTCCGTGACCTCGTCGTCCAACCCTCAAAAGGAGAATCAGATTGCTCGGCATGATCACGATTTCCTAATAGCTGGCATCGGTCTGCCCTCTCCCCGGAACATCATACTCTGCGCCGAGTGCATGGGAATACGTTCGTTTACCTCGAAACGAGCATCGCGGCATGGTGTTTCAATTATGAACTAATTACCATAGATTGCCACGCGTGTTCGACGTGCATACGTACGCGTGCAGAAACGCGTGTGCGCAATTTGCCCGGGCAACCTGGGCAACATCTGCGAGCTCTGGCGCGTTGCGTCTGCAGCCTACGATCGTCGCTTCCGACTGACGCGTCGTCGTTAACGGCAACGTGCCATGTGGCGTTACACATGTCTCCGCGAGGGTGCGACCGGTTTCAGGGTGGTCCGAGTCCGAGAGCGAAGAGTGCTCTCTCTCTCCGGCGCTGCACCCTTCTCGGCTGCAGCATCGCGCACCGTTGTTGTCTCGAGGATCATCGTTAATTAGAGGGCTGAGAATCCCAGGCGGGGTGCTGCCATTTTCGCAAAACGTTTCGGGCCTACGCGTGCGTTGTTATTAAACTGCGGATTTTGCAGGGTGGTGGGATATCTGGAAGGTGCGAATGACGCGAGACGCGATTTTGTAAAACGAGTTATTAAGCTGCGGTTAATAAGAGCGTTCAACGAACAGTAAGTGTAGCAATAAAATGACAATTTAATCGTCAACGTGGAGCATTAATGTGTGGCAAGCGAATGATTCTAATGCTGTGCAATTTTCATTCTCGTGGCAAATTATGAAATATCTTTTCAGGACAAATGTAGTACTTTTTTTACTTGGAAATTAATGTTCTTCCGATTTGTGATGAAAAAAAATATATGGTCTAATTGAAAAAGATAAAGATGACCTCGGAAACTTCGAAATCGACGAAAAATTGATATTTTCATCCACTACGTAATTCACGTTTTAAAATGATATCTCTTTCTGAGTGGATCTTTCTTTACGAAGTTTAAATTTTTGATCATCAAGTTACGATCATCAAAAAAACAGACCTTCTTTTCCAAAAATTTACAAAAACACACCGAGACTGAGTATAAAGTTACAACTTAACACTAGAACTATCAAAATTGTAATTTTTGTTACATATTTCACAGATGTATTTTTAAAGATTTAAGTGATTTTCCGTAAAATATGTAAATAAAAGCTTGTATACCTCATTCTATTTTTTTTTTATCACTGAAAGTGATTTTAGCGGGGGTAACCTCTTCAGGTGCAACGCTAATGCAACGAAAATTAGCGATTGGTCGATTTGGGTCACGTGATTCGCGAGGGGGCGTGGCGTAGACCTCGAGTAGGAGTGGCGTTATCCGGTACTGAGCGATCGCGCCTGTAATTTGTTTTGCATATCAATAAAATTTTATGGCAAAAAAGTCGTCTTCATTTCCTAGTAAGAACAGTGAGACGAATCGTACTGGAGTACAAAGCGTGCAGTTTTTTCTTTTTTCACTTTAACGTTGCAAATTTCACATTTTAGTCGCCGTAATAATAATAACTCTAGCGTCGATCGACCGAAAACTGAGGACACCGAAGCCTGAACGCTCAACTACTCTTTCATTATCCGGCCAATTATCGAGCGGAGACGAGAGACGTTCACATCGTAGGATTATGCTCCGATAATTTGCGTCGGGGGCGTTTGCGGCCGCGGCATCTGGTAAATGAAATTCTCGCGAGTCAACCGACCGGCGAGTCTCGCGCCAACCTTGGCGTGTACATCCCACACGGATGATCTTAATTAGTCTGTGATTCGCGCACGGCGGGACGCCGGGATCGAGACAGCAGCGAGAAGCGACGTCGTTGAACGCTTTTTAAACGCTCTCTCGCCCGGAACGGGGGACAGGGATAAATATTCGTGGAACGAGATTATTTCTTCCCTCGTGAACATCTGACGCGAGAGCACGCGAATCGCTGCGCCTTTTACTCGCTCCAGTCGTGTTTCGAGACGCGCAAACGTGAAGATGTGCTTCGCGAGATCGACGGGTTTCTTGCGAAAGAGAGAGCGCACTTGAGAGCTCGTTCGATGCAGGGAGAATCACGTAAGTAGGCGGAAGGAGTGGCGCGTTTTGCTTTATTGTCGGGTTTCTTTCACTTTTTTTTTTTTTTTTTCTTTTCTGAATACTTGGGACGTGATAACTTCCCGAGGTGGGTTTGATACGAGCGGTTGGATTTTAATTTTTTGTCCCTTCTAAAGGAACATTGCACTTGATCCTTTCGATGCTAACGACGATTATAGTCGTTCATCGTTGAACGCTCGCTGTGTGCCAAATAGCCTATAGTCATCTGCAAAAAATTCGCATCAATTCGTAACTTAGTCTACCGATTCCTCTGAGTGGACCATGAAAATTAGCTTTCACTCTGTTCGAACTATTTATTTTCCTAAAAACATTCTGCAAAACTTCACGAATAAATTTCTTTTTATTCTACAAGTTCTTGTATTTTTACGTATGTATTTATCCGACATCTGCAAAACTTGTAGCCGTTTCTGTCATTCCCGTTTCTGTCAAGTTGCTGAGAGTGAAATTCGTCATGGTCTAGTTTCGCCCCTCGACATACTCGATTTCCATGTAAAAATTGAGAAGCAGGAGGCACACGACGCTCCCCATGTGCAGACTTCCGACACATTTGTAATAACCTTTTCGCTGCTCCGATCCCATTGAAGTTTCTCTCTCAAAGGAGAGGGAATATTTCTACGCATCTTTCAACAACAATAAATAGAATTTATTCTACTTCGAAGGAAGAATATCAAACCATTAGTCAACCATTTCTGGTTAATTAATATAGAAATTAATTTTCCGTGTAAATTTAAACCAGTATTTTCAGTATCTTTCGACGGTTATGTTGGTCGATAACAATTTACACGTCAAAGTCTGGACGTTCTTCTGAATAACGATGGACACCTTGACAAATGAACTTTTTAATTACCGTTGGCTGACACGTGGAGGTACAGTGGACGTGACTTTGACGGACAGACAATTGCACAATCGTGTCCATAACGTACGATGCCACTACAGTTATTAGTAGAACGTGCCCGAAAATTCATAAGCTCTTCTAAATTCAGCAAATCATCTCCTCTTCAGTTTAAATGACAACAGAAATGTGCTTGGAGGCGGGCAGACAATATACGCGAGTGTGAGGCAATTAGAACAGAGAAATTATTCGAGATATTTGGACAAAGAAATTTTTAAAACTTTGTACTTTGAAATCTTGAATCGATCAAATTCTGCTCGAAAAATATGCTTTATTATACAAATCTGTTCTCAAGCATTACGTAATTTAAGATTTCGCATTATTTCACAGAATTAGAGAATCTTTTTATATACAATTTAATATGAATTTAGCTTCAATGTAAAATACGATGAGGAGCATAATTGACTGCACAATGAGGAAAAATTGTCCATACTTTAAAGTGCTACAACTTTCCAAAAACGCTGAATAATCTACTTGATCTCATTTTAAAGTATGAAACTTCTATTTTAGCTAAATTCGATTTTTCAAAGATGATTTTACGTAATGCAACGAGCAGAAAATCGAGGATGCTTCTTTTTCGAAAATTCTAAAAATTCAAACTTTTTTTTCATAACCTGAATCACAATCCATCGATTTAACAAAACACTCCTCTTGAATTAAAACACAAAGGGTGGCGATAAAAGTTTCGAGGCGTCTCCATTTCAAAGAAGTTCGCAAACATTTTTGCCAAGTGTTTTCACGAAAATTCGTCTGTAAAAGATCTCAACGATTAACGCACGCACCGGTTCATCCGCGTTTATCTGTGCATCGATCGAGAAGAGTCGCTAAGAGACGGGAAAACTTTTCCCATCAAGCAGAGAATAATGAAATTTTCCACGGAGTTGCCACACCACTGCCACGCTCTCGCCAGTTTACGCCGCGACGATCGTTGACTTTTCTCCTTACACCTGATCGTCAAGCTCTCGCACGAAATCCTTTAAACATCTCCTCGCTTCTCTTGCTAATTCAATATAAATATTCGAAGGATTCTTCGTGTTTCGAAAATTTTTCGATTTTTCGATACAGCATATTGATAAAATTTCAAAATATTTCATTTCGATGTAACACGTACAATATATGTATATATAGGTAAAAGACATTGATTTGACAACTATACTATATCAAACACTTTCGCGAGCCTGTGTACGTGCACATTGCCACGCTTGCTTAAACGCGATCCAATATTCCGCATAAATCTTCAATAAAGTTACGGTAATCTATTTTTGTTAATTACACAAAGGCTCGGAATGAGATTCACAGTGTAGCTCGATGGAACGTAATTGCAGCGATGATTGGGGTACATTTTATTACCCTCGTGGAAAGATATCTCGATGAAAGTAATTGGGATGTGCAAACGAAGCACGGGTAATCTCATCTCTTCGCGATCGATTGTTCAACAACGTTACGCGCCGCGCACGTAAATGCATTTTCACTCGCGTGTCTGCCGCCGTCGCGTTTGTGGTTTCTCCTCACAAAGAGAAACCACAACGATCGAAGAGCGACGTAATTAACGCACGTCGAAAAATGAATCCCGAGAAGAAACGAGGAGAAACAACCGCCTCTTAACCTCCAATTTATATGCATCGCGCTTCGTCTCCAGCTTTTTCACGACCCTCTCGATAAGGATAATCAGAGCGAGTCCGCTCGAGCAAATTTGCCCACGGTGGCTCAGCGTGAGTAAACACTTCGAGAAGCTCCGTTAAATCCTCGGAATACACTTGGGGGAAGGGTGAAAGAGACGGATGATTTCCTCCTCGGGACGACACCGGCCGCCACGCAGCTGTTGACCGCGGCCAGTTGCGAGCTGTCACGCCACCAAGATTCATAAGACCGACCCGACGATCCCTCGGCACGCTCCGAGGTCTGTTTAGAGAGTCGACTCTTTCGTCGTTCATTCTCGATCGAAACGGAACGCTCTGGCACGGAATCGAGTGAAATTCAATTTCTGTGTCTCAGGATATCATCCAACTACCCCCACTTACACGGCACTTTTATTACAGAATGGCCAGAAAATACTAAATTGTAGATATTGGCCCAAAGGTTTATCGTTTAAAAGTTAAACTTAAACTTCAAATTCCAAGAGAATCTGAATGTCAGCAAACTTGACGAAAGGTACATTTGAGAGCAAATTAGTGAAAACGAAATCGAACTTACAAATATTTCAAACGACGAAGATAACGAGTTTGTGCTAATTAAAAAGAAAAGGCTGACTGTTTTGAATTACAGTAGCGATAGCAACACCGAATAAAATTTATTTTTGTTTCCTAAAGTGTCATCGTTATTATTATTATTTTTATGTGTTAAACTATGTGAAATAAATTTTCTTTCGTTCCGACAGACTCTATTTGTGCGATTTTCATTCGCACGAAACGAGTCCACGTGGATCGAGATGATTCGTTTAATAAAAATTAATATTTGGACGTTTTGGTGTTTTCCAAAAGTTAATTAATTTGTACGTACGTAAATGAGTGTAGAATAAAAATTTCAATAAAGGAAACTTTGATACTTGGAAATTTTTAAACGTTAATTTACATATGAACGATAATAGAAAATTGGGATAAATTGAGCATTCGCGTTTCGAGACTTGAGAAATGCTGAAATGTTAGTGTAAATTAAAGTTTGGCAATTTTCAACCACGTGGATGCCTGACGTTGCACACTTTTTCTTTCAGGAAACAACAGAGATCGCATCGAATTTGTTACAAAGTTTTTTCGCGCTCTTGTCACGCGAGAATGGCGAATCGATTTGAATGCAAGACGCGCGATAACAAACGGAGGGTGCAGGAAAGTCGGAAAGTTTTCCGCTAAAGTGTTTCGGAACGATTGACCATTAGGATCCGAGCGTCACGTGCGCGAGATTCATGAGATCGAGCGAAAAGCACGTTAAATCTATTGTCTCGGCTCCTGGCTAGCAGGAGCTATCGTCCGTCTCGCAAGCCTCCATGTTCCTCCCCTAGATCCCTGCTTTACGATCGTTGATACTCGACTCGAACCGACCACCCTTACTTCAATTAAGCATACTGGTCAATTGGAAAATAGCTCTTGGGATATATATATGTATATGTATATATATATGTGTGCCAGTCACTTGGCGTATGCACGACCACCCCATTGAGAAAGAACGAAACGAGGGTCCCAGTACGAATGACGGACGACGTATGTTTATGATGCTGCTTAATTAGAGTGGGGAACAGTCGGTTGTTGGGGTGGTCCGTGTTGCTTTATGTCGTCCATTTGCATAATTTTCAAGATGTTCGCAAAGTTTCTTAATTAGACACAGAGAGTATCTGTCTATCTATCTATCTATCTATATATATATATATATATAATTATTTATTATTATATAACAGTGACAGATTGTTTTTCACATCACAATTGTGAAACAATCACGAGATTGTCAATTCGTAATTATTAATCAACAATATTCGTTTTCCACTAGCTATTACTAATCGAGACAAGAGCTCACAAGTTAGCTAATTCTGAAGTAGTTCCAACCTGAATATAACCAGACAAAAATCAATCGTTCCTCCATATAACAACAATAACGCATCTTTCCTGTTATTTTTCATGTTACAATTGTGAGACAACAACAATCTTGGAAAAACAGAATTATTTATTTCATTTCGTAATTAAAAACTTTCACTTTCCTTTAACTATTAATCCAGATGAAAACTCCCTTCAGCTGATTCTATTTGAAACAGTTCCAATCCAAATATAGTCAGAGTCCCATTTTTCACATTACAGTTGTCAAACAACCACAACCTTCAAAATTCATAATTATTAATCAAAAACTTTCATTTCCCTCCAACTACTAATCCAGATATAAAGATAATTCGCGTTAGGTAATTCCACTTAAAGTAGTTCCAACCCGAATACAGTCCGACAAAAATCAGTCTACTCTTACTATTTAATCCGATACTGTCCGACCTCGAGCAAAAAGTTGGACAAATCAACGTAGAACGAAGAACAAAGAGGGAACCCGAGGGAAAGAACCGGGAGACGTTCGAAAGAAAAACTTTTTAGCAGAGGAAGAAGAAACAGAATACACCGGCGTTGTTCGAGGTTTCCAGCTGATTGCGATGCGACTCGGGCTCCGCTTTATGATAATAAGAAGGTGGGAGCTACGACATTAGCAAGATTGATAACGGATTGTCGCAGAAAGTGCCCGGCCGCGTGATAGATGTTCCGAGTTTGGAGCAGAGCTTCTTTTTCCCAAGAATCGTCGCGATTTCTGTTTCAAACTGATTTGCATGAAGGACAAAGCTTCAGCCGACGCTGCTACCATTTAACGAAAATGCTTGAATGTATTTTTATACCTGTTACACGCGTTTACTTTCACCGAAACGGACTCGTTTATATTTAGGAAAAAAAATAGTTACAATAGTCAAAAAAAAAATAATAGTATGAAAAGCTTCTAGTAGGTAGTAGGAATTTATAATTTTCATTTTCACGTATTTTGTGTACTGAAATAGTATAAAAATTAATTCATTTATACATTGCAAGAATTAATTTAAATGACTAATATCATAATAAAGGTAAATTACGATTTAACGAATGCAGGAATATTGAATTGATATCAGACAATTAATTAACATTGAATTAACTGTAATCCAAACGATAAATAATTAATAACATTACCTCGTTCGAAGCTTAATTACTCGAGCACAATATGGTTTTATATTAAAACTCTAAAAAATCCATCTCAAACTTTACATTGAAACTCTACTCTAAAAATTATCTCGAAAGCACTTCCTGTTCGCGAGCAACAACGAGAGCAATTTACAACGACGCTGGTCGACAACCGAAGCGATAAAACTTCGCAAATTACAGTAGAGTGGCGGGTCAACTTTTAAACTGGGAGACAAACTTCTGTCGAAGAGCGATTTATGTAGTCCAGTAGAGTAAGTTGGTCACCAGCTAGTTGACTCGACAACAGATCGATAGACAAGCGAATTATTTCGTTGGCCCGACAGGGGGTAACAATAAAGTACAACGCCCGGGACCGGGGCAGAACAAGCATTCTAAATGATAAAAAGGCCTGGACGCGTGTCCGCGCGGCAATTACGCGCACAACGATTGCACTGAGCAATCAAGGGTCATTAAATTAACGTCGCCCCAATGTGATCCGTGTGAATGCGCCTTAATTACAGAAACACGGGCAACCGAGCTCGGTCAGAGCCGCGCTCCGTCCCGCGGACAAAACACAATGAACGGTTAATTCGAAAATTTGGAAAAATTATATAGAAACGAAAAGGGAGACCATCTTCAAGAAAGAAAAGAAAATTTTGCAGAGAGAAACTGAATAAATTAGTAGTAATGCAGTTGTGTCTGCGAGTTAATCGCAATTGGTCACGGAGTGTGAAGATAATTTGTCTCTAGACAGAGGCAACTAAAAAAACTGCACGACTTGTACCCCAGTATGATTCGTCTCACTGAAAGACCCAGGAGCAACTTGAAGACGACTCTTTTGCCATAAAATTTGAATCGATAGAAAACAAATTACAGGCGTGATCGCTCACTCCTACTCGAGGTCTACCCCACGCCCCCTCAAGAATCACGTGACCCAAATCAACCAATCGCTAATTTTCGTTGCATCAGCGTTGCACCCGAAGAGGCCCGATTTTCTGGGTTACCCCTGCCAAAATCACTTTCAGTGATAATATTATTTTTCCTCCAGAAAGAAAAATATAGTGGTAATTTTAAAGTTCATCTATACGCGTACTGCTTTTCTCTCTTGAAAAAATATATTCTCTGCTTGTGTTCTTTTTTTATGTTTATCTATGTCGTGTATACAGTTCGTACATATATCTTTCAGGTTTGCGTTGTGATGAAAAAGAAGACAAGAATAAAGCTCGACGCGATATTTTCATTAAATAAAAATCACGGCTTTCTATTATTAATACAAATAATTTACAATCCCGTATCGAAAGTGAAAATTGCAACATCTAATATCGCGCGAATGTGAATACTTTGCTGAATTTCTCACGGTGATACGCCTGGTAAAATCTTCGAAATCTTGTTTGACACACTTCCAACCTCGTTTCCAAACGACAGCTCGGAACCTCCGACATCTTAATTGACTCCTGGCCCACTTTGCATCGCGGCGGAATAACCGATACGTCGAAACGAAAGATCTCATCCGACGAAGGAAGTAGAAAGAGAAGAAATCACAATGCCTACGTCTGCCTAATCGAGAGAGAGAAAGCACGCTCGCGTCAAAAGCTCGAAAATGAAGGCTCCGATGAGCGCTGCGAGAGAGGAAGGGCTCGCAAAAGCGACAGCTACTGCCAAAAAAAATTCACACGTGCGCGTTCTTTCACCCTCGCTCAAAGAGAGAGAGAGAGAGAGAGAGAGAGGGAGAGTTAGGGGATTTTTTTCGTTTCCGGGCTAATAAAAATAAAAGCTGCCGCTGACAGCGAGTGTCGATAATGCGAGAGAGCGTGGCGCGTAGAGCTTTCGCGCGTTAGTCCGAGCAAACATGAAAAAACGACGGGGCAGAGGCGAGCGGGAATTAATCGCGAACGCAATCAATGTCGGTGATCGGTTTAATCTTTCCGCGTTCTACGTACACACAGGGTGTCTCGTTCTAATCTACGAATGAAATTATCTCCGAAACTGCTCGTCACTCGAAGAATCTCTCAAATGCATTTTTTTTTTATCTGTTTTAAGAAGGCAGTAATTAGCTTGTCTCTAGATAGACGCGTGTAGGAGATACATACTATCTTTTCAAGTAGAATTATATAATTTTTCGTCAATCGACGAAGCAGGTCATTTTCTGTAAAAAAAGAGAAAGTATTGACCCATGTGTATCGAGAAGCTATTATATTAGTTTAGGAGATTTTTCAACTTTAATTTTATAGAATCTGAAAGACGATTTTGCCTTATGGATCTTAGACGTAAATTGACTTAAAAATATTTTTTTGTAGAGAACGATCATTCAATCGACGCAAAAAGAAGTTACCAAAAAATAGCATGCGTCTATCTAGACACACACTAACAATAAAAATATGGATGTACCAAATTACTGCCTTCTCAAAGCAGAGAAAAATGCATTTGAGACATTTTTTAAATCAAATTAAATCAAACTTCAGAGAAGAGATAGTTGCATTTATAGATTAAAATGAAACACCCTGTATACACGTATATGTGCACCGCGGTCTGAATTGATTTGGAAAAAAAAAGAAAATCCGCATGCGTGCTAATGATTGGTGTAACGCTCTGACAGGTGTCAGTGTATTACGCCGATTGCGATTACGAGGGTAATGAGCAGCGTGAGTGACGGAAATCGAATCGAAAGAGTTTAACGGCGAATATAGGGGCTCGGGTAATGGGACGGTATCGCGAAGTATGGTTAAATATTTGACCATTTCGCGTGTACGTGATGCTGGTGTTAATTACTCGGAAATCTCGAGTTCTCAATATCAATTTCTGCTGCAAATCACGCCACTGATTGGAGATGATAACAGAATAATTGTTATTAATTGTTATCAATATTGTTAATAATTCTTTCGTTTGAAGTCAAACGATTGAACTTTATAGGTTCGATGATCCTTGCTAACGTGTGATTCGTCGATTTTTTAGTACTTCGTTATGCTTCATTATAAGAAAAAAAAATACAACAATACAATATCACATAGAATAATGTAATATAAAAACAACTATTAAAAATTATAACTCGCTTCTACTACGTCCATCGATCTAATTGGATTTTTCCTAACCCAGTAATAACGCACTCAATTTAAAAATTCCAAAATCACGTCTCAATGCTTGAACCGACTCTTCGAAATTTAATTCCATAAACTGAAGCTCCCAATAAATAAATAAATAAATAAATAATTTATTCCTACATCACAGCGACTGTATCAATCCTTTCGTTTTTTACGAAAGTCTCGACTCTACCGATGAAAAATCTCGCGATTGAAAAGTCGATGATTGACGTCGGAGCGGTACACCGCTGATTCCCGTGGAATCACCAAAGAAACACGTGCACCATGATGCAAATGCGGCGTGTAATTAAAAAAGATCGATCGGTCGCGCACGCAACCGCGTGCAAATGACGGCGGCCTGGCCAGCAGTCATCCGATGTTCAACCAATCCCCCCGCGGGGCTGTATTAGTCGAAACGCGAGTAGAAACAGAGAGACTAGAGAGACGATCGATCTCGATATATATCGGCGCGCCTGTGATCGTTTTAATCTACCTTCGTCACCGCTGTTTCTCCTCTGTTTCTCCTCTGTTTCTCTCTCCAGCGCGCAAACGCCATTCACCGACGTCGAAACTTTCGAGAGAGCGTGCTCGATTAGTCGATAACGAGCGTTGACGTAACGGGAGGGGGCCGAAAGTCGAGCGAGACGGGCTGCAAATCACGATGAATGACGTTGCCCTTTTCGATAACGCGAGATATCGGGGATTCGATTCGTACATCGGGCAGACGAATCGGTCGAGTCATTTCGAACCGATCGGCAGAGGGACTTTTCGCGTGAAAAGTGAAGGAGAATCGGCTCGAGGCTTGAAAAAATATGCCAGAAGTCTCAGTGTGTCGGCACGACAAATGATCGGTGTTACTTCAACGTGAGCTGAACGCCGAAGTAGGTCAATTAAAGTTCAAGATTCCAACCGCGGCCACCGAACTTTTTCAACCACTGACGGTTTTTTCACGTCTGTGTCTTTTTCCTTTTTTTTCTTCTTCTTCTTCTTCTTCTTCTTCTTCTTCCCACATTGTTGAGTTTACGTAAATTTACGTAAAACAAATTTGGCGACTGAACGTGAAAGAAAGAAGATAAATCTTGGAGCAGATTACTGCCGTACCGACGCGAGGTTATCAGTAACACGTGCATTTGAGACTCGTACGCGTTCCAAGAAAATCGGAAAAATCGGAAATTCTTGAAAACTTTTTTTAAAATTGAAAAGAAGGAGATAAATCCTGGAGTAAATTAGCGTCGTACCGATGCGAGATTATCGACAAGAACACGTATATTTGAGATTTGCGTTCCAAGAAAATTACTGAAAAATATCGAGATTTTAATCTTTTAACGATTCTGAACGTGGAAAGCTCTGGAAAATTCTCGAAAATTTTTCACACTTTAACGACTTGAGATTACTTGATGATAAAAATTTTCTTGCGACCCTTTAACACAATTTTACGAGCTTTTACCAGCGACTATCCTCTTCAGCAGAAACTTAATTACCAAGAGCGCAGATTTCCTTCGGCACCTCGAGCCGAACTTTGTTCGAGACGATAATTTTTACCCGAGATAACGGCTCGAATAATTTTAAATAATTAAACAAGAGCGAGTTAACGTAGCTTTCCAATAATATATCGCCGGGAGACCTCGCTCGCGTTCGGCGGTATCGATCGATGAATAAAAGCTTTCGCGATTATTAACATGGTAATGGGAGAAACGTGTTTGATACTCGATTGGTTATTGGCGCGATAGGAGAAGGCAATCAGCGTCTCTTCAGCGACTGAACTGAACATCTGTCAGATGTGTACACACCGCATTACGGAATTCTGACATCTTTAATGCGCGTGCAACGCGTCCGCGCTGCGTTACGATCTGTATTCATCAGGCAAACGTATTACGTTGGCTCAAGTTAATGACAGTCGTAATCTATGTTTGACCAACTCCATTAGCTGCATCCTCGCGCCTCCTGCGAATCCCATCCTTGTTTAATGATTAATTAACTGCACGAAGAGCACGTCGCTGGAGCATTTATCTCGCTGCTAATTAGAATTTAGTTTCTTTCAAGCAAAGTGCAATAATACCTGAAGTAATGCAAATTAATACCTTTTGTAATAATGTTTTTAGATAATTTTTAATGTTCAGTTCTGCGAGAGGCTCAACCATTCTTTCATGCTAGGGTAACGTTTAAGTTCGAGGTATTACACCGGATATATTTATTGAGAAATATTATTTATTAATAGAAATATTATCATCGATTGAAACGTGCATAAACTGTCTTAGAAGTGTGCAAAGTCTCCCCGGTGCTTCATATAAATTGGATGAAATACTCAAAGTCGCCACCACGATCTTAAAATACCTCCTACATAATGTTTCAGCAGCCGAACAAATTCCAATCCTTTGATAATTTCCTTTCGAATTTAATTCTTCGAGTTGGTCAACGTGACGAAAATATTTTTAAAATTATGTACGTGTAAAATATTTAAAAATACGTATGTGTAAACTACAAGTATTTAAATGTACTTTTCTAAGTGCAATTGAAGAAATGGAGATTCGAGCCGTTTTTTTCTTTTTTGAAAGTGGTACAAGTGGTATATCTCAGCCATTGTGTCATGTTTGACAAAATCTTTTCGTTGCAAAAAATTCTTTATTACATTGTAATAATTTTGAGCAGTATGCAATTGAGCAGAACTTATCTCACTTTCAAAAAACAGAAAAAATTCTTGCAACAACAATTAACAATTAAAATCCTTTGAACGAATTTATGAGGATACTGTAGAGCATTAATTTTGTTATCACGAATGTGAAAAGAAGACATCCATACTCTTTTTTTCAAAATTAAACTTATCCCACTTAAAAAAAATTCTTGCAACATTTAACAATTAAACTTCTTTTGACGAATTTATGAAAATATTGTATACCATCGATTTTGTTATTATGAAGCCATTTTTCTTTTCAAACTTGGACTTTCAAAAAAAATTTATACTTTAAACATTAAAACAAATACTTCATACTTTTTTTTCTTTTTCACTTTTAAATTTTCCACAAACACTTTCAATGTCGAGCAGATCAGTAACGTGAATGCACACGAGAATTCTCCCCCCAAAAAGCGGCCTGTTGTCTTTTCGTTTCAATCGTCTACTTGCCAACGCGAATGTGGCACGTAATCAAACAGCCGGGATACGAACGTCACATGGCGCGAGGCAACATATTGACAGCCGTCATCGCGCGATCATTACATCGTGCTTTTCCGCGCGAGCAAAGCCGAGGCAACGCGAGATGCAACGTGGCCACGCGAGATGCAAAAGGGTGGGCGCCTGGAACCGCGCGGGATCGATGGAAATCCGGCGAATGGTGGCTGCTCGCTCGAGGCAATGCGGACGACAGACGTTCCCGCGATTACTTTCTTTCCATTCGCGATAGCTACGGATTTCCGCTCGACGCCTCGCGTCTGGCAGCTCGAGCGAACAGAAACGTGACGCTAATGTCACCTATTAGTCGGCTTTCCACCCTGAAAAACTGATGTTTCATTTTTCAAAGCGAAATCTCTGAGTCTTTCTTTTTATTTTTCATTGTTCTCTTCTGGAGACACAGAGAGATTACGAGCAATTTAAAAACGCAAAAATTAACTTATGATTTCGCGACTTTGGTATCACTGTTTTTGCGAGACATACGAAAAATGGTTCCAGCCTTCGTATTCTAATCCTGTTGCCTGCATGACACTGCTGTTACACGCGTGTAACATCAGTTTATGACACGACAATTGTTATCTTTTGGAGAAAGCTCTTCACGCCCGAGATTAACCGATTGTGAGATTTATAGAGCACCTGGTTGTAAATTGTCTACGCGATTGTGAGGGACGCGAAAGGACGTGTGAAAATCTCTAATTTGACAAGTTAACTTTTGCCAATAAAATAAATTGCTCCAATTGTTAATTATTAAATCTCTGCCCCCGACAAACTTTTCTTTGTATCATCTACCAGCAATTTATTTACGAAGCATCACTTCGTAAATAAAAATGACATAGCATTGGAAATAATCATTGGTATTTCACACGAAATTTTGTTGATTATATTTTTCTAACGTGTGATATCGTTTAAATTCACCGACTGCTGGTTTAAATATCATTAGCAAAAATCCTCGAAAATTATTCGGTAGAATTTTCGTAAACTTACTGCGTGATGGTTTGTATTTATCGAACGTCTCCGAAGTTGGTGTTTCGGAAGAACCGTTCGCAACAGACAACGCCAAGATCCTCTTAGGATTAGCTAAAGACCGTGCGACCTTGAACGCTGCGCGCTCGAAGCTGGAGGCCAACTATAGATTGACCCTAAGCCACGATCACTGAAACTCGATGAAGCAAGTCCAAGACGAAGGGCTCGTTAGATTCGGATTTTAGGATTTCGAATCGTGAATTCGATAACCGAAGGAAGATTCGACATCGCGAAAGCTCAGAATCTGCGATAAGTATATTACGAAAATTAACAAGTATTATTTACTTCAATTTATGTACAATATTTATGTCGATCTTGCTTGCTCTGCTTGATTATTTATTTAACAAGCGAAATTTTATATATTTCTCGCTATTTTATTCTCTCGTTTTTTATCACTGAAAGTGATTTTAGCGGGTGTAACCCAAAAAATCTCTTCAGGTGCAACGCTGATGCAACGAAAATTAGCTATTGGTTGATTGGAGTCACGTGATTCGTGAGAGGGCGTGGTATAGACCTCGAGTAGGAGTGGCGTTGTCTGGTACTGAGAACGAAGGTTACATAAAATAAAAAGATGAGCAAACATCGTTCGTACTTCAATAATACACCTTTCGAAGGAAATATACTTTCCCTCTCGACAATTTTCATTTACGTTCATCATTCCCGTCACTGCGAATATTTTTCCCAAAGTGTGTTCCAACACGCTGAGCCTCTTCGAGACTTTTCACCTGGGAAACGCGCAACGTTGGATCGACGAACGCCGTCACGGTTTCTCTCGACACTCGAGAGAAACCGCCAAGGCCGCCGGTGAATCGGCGAAATCCGAAAGCTCCTGGATCGCTCTTTTCCTCCGTGCTCCGGCATCAAGCATTCTCGAGCCTAAACGCGGCCGAGTGCCTCGCAATACGAAAAACGTGGGAGGGACACAGCGGGCGAGGAGTTTTTCTAAAGTCCCTGATCCGTGAAAAGCAGCGATTAAGCGATTCGTAAGTGCAGCCCGCTGCGTGCAGCCCCACGTGCTCTTCTTTTCCCAACTTTCTTCCTTCCCTCGTCTTACTCTCTCTCTTTCTCTCTCTTTTTTTTCTCTCTCTCTCCAGCTTTATACGCGCGTAGTGTCTTCACCGCCTACGGCGAATCTTCCAGATATCGCAGATTGCCTCCGCCATTGCCCGCGCCGGACGTAAACGCGCTTCATAAAGCCTCGTGTCACCGAGCGGAGGAATGCCAATACGCACTTCCGGCTATGCAAATGCCGACACAGTGTCTCGTTAATTGCCCGTTTACGCTCCCGTGCCTCTTAATTGAACAATTCGGTCGAACGATCGGGGAATCAACTACAACTAGGGAGCTAGCGCAAACTACTCGCTAGAAGTCCGAGGCGAGCTTTTTAATTTATTCGAAGCTGATCGACGAGACAATCTAGAAACGGAAGATTCATCTGTAAGAAAACTGTACGACTGGCTGAAATTCGCTATCGTGGAGCAAGGAAGAACAACGTGAACTTGAATTAAAACGAGAATTAAAAGAGCAAGAGTCGAGGATTGCGGCTACGAATTCACCACACTCGCAAGTTAAAGTGCAATTTAAAACGAACTCCTCGGGAGATTAATGTTTCGTTTAATTTATCTTTTCTCTCTCGACTAATTGCAGACGTCGGCGGAAGAGAGTTACGTTAATCCGATTACTATTAGCCACAATATCTCCAACCGTTTTCAAAGTCTTTGTACAGTAGGACGCCGATTATTCGAATCTCAATTATCCCAATTATGCTGGCGTAATTATGTATGTAATTTATTGTATTTCAGCTGTATGTCGAGCAGTGTTTATACTTTGAAACGCGTGTCCCCGCCTCAAATGGGACCTAAGTGAACTGCCTTTTATTTATATCATAAATATATTTATAAATATATATATAAGGGAAAAAAAATGATACTGGAATTAAAAGATTAATTAAATATTATTGAACGTTTAAAGAAACAAGCGAAAATATATTGTAATTTTAGTCGCAGAGTATAACTGAATAATTGAGAAAGTGTACAATTAGCTACGTTAAAAATAGTGAATCAATACTATTAGAATTTCAAAGTAATTTGGATAATGAGAAGAATTTTCATCTGTACAGAGAAGCTTGAAGATAGCAAATGATGATAATTAGGTAGAGCCATGTACGTACAAAAGGATCTTGCATTCATTCAAGAGAAAGCTCTTGAATTGCATACCAGATGAAGAGATGGTGGAAATTCCACAGCATCCACTGATTATTATTAGACTCATATTCTTTATGTAAAACTGTTTAATTTCTAGTCGACCTGATCACAAATTTGATTCTTCCAAACCGATTATCTGAATTTGTTCCAATTAGTTCCAATTAGTTCCAATAATCGACGTTCTATTGTAAAAATATTAATGTAATATTTAATATTAACAAAAATCTCAATATCAAATATTAATTGCTGAATATTAATATTAAACATTAAATGTTCGATGTTAAATAATTAATATTTAATATTAACAGGAATATCAACGTTAAATATTAAATATGCGACAAAATCACTACCACATTTCACCAGAGAAATTTCCCTAAATTCTCAAAAACTTCACCACTCTGACCACCGCAATAAACACAATTCTCCAGCAATTGCTGTGAAACGCACACGATATCCATCGCATTTTTCCTCGCCAACGCCTCAACCACAGACGAAAAAAAAGATGAGAACACACCTGACGAGACTCAAAGGAGAAAGGCCAGGAAGCTGTGCACGCACACCGTGGGTGTAATATTACTTTAATTAAAACTTCCCGAGCGAGCAATCGCGATTACGCGATCCGCGATAAAAAAAAAAAGAGGAAAGAAAAAATCGCACAGTGAAACAGCGAGTTCCTCGACTGCGAAACTTTCTGGAACGTCAGATCGTTCGGATAAATTCCGGCGTGGCTATCAATTTCATGGCCGTGCGTTCACGGTATCGCGGCGGTGCGAGCACGATCTGTTCCTTCGAAGAAGGGGGAGAAAAGTGTTTGCGCTGCGTTTCCCGCTTCGTAGATCGTGTTCTACGAACGAGTGCACGCGAGGAACGCGAAACGAGCTCCGTTCGAGAACCATTTCGATGGATATTAAGGGGTTAGATCACTTTGTGAAATATTGCGAAATATACGTGGTAATTTTTGGATTGTTTCATATTTTCTACGAAGAGATGAAAACGGAGGGAAATTTGAGATTTTTGTTATATAATTCTTATATAATGTAATAAAGATTTATTTTATATAATAAAGATTTTTATTATATGATTCTTATATTTGATTTATAGATGTACACTTTTACAAAAATATATTATTCGCCTGGGATAGGATTTTTAATTTAAGCGAACTTTTAAGAACCAGATGTTTTTTTTAATCTATACACAGCGAATTTTTGCGGACTGTGTAAAACTCCCTTTGCCACCGGGAACATCTCCGTAAAAAACGAAGCTCTCCGTTCAAAAGCGTACAATTTCCACGAAAAACTTCTCTGAGCGACTAAAAATATTTGGCTTCCTCCGTTGTAAAGAGAAAAAGAAACACACAGATAACCCTCAAAATTGATATTGTTCCGAATTTTCCTTTAATTCGTGCTTTTGTCTTTGAAAAAAAATTTCAACAGATAGCTGGATGGATTTTCCACGCTCAAAGTGGCCCAACCCCTTAGGGGAACGAGGACGAAGAACGAAAGGTCGAAAGACAAGCGTGGAGACTTCACAAAACAGAGAGAGAGTAAAATTACAATTTCACGGGACAAGCACGGCCGGCTGGGTGCCACGCACGCGTTTGCGTTTCATTAGGAAAAACGACGATGAGAGACGGAATGTGGCGACGTAACAGCCGTGTTCAGGCACACGTTCACGCGCGCATAAATCCAGAGTGTCCGGAGAGAACATCGCGCTCAGACGATGCGAAATATGCCAGCCGCTAATTACACCGGCTGGACAGGCGGAGGAAAGAAACTTGATTACAATCCGAGGCAACGAAGAGGGGTTCTTTTCTCTATCGGTGAATATTCATACTTTTTCGCTGTCTCGATTGTTGATATTAGCCACGATTCAGAATACTGTTGGATGTTTCAGGAAATTTTCAACGTGATTCACGTAAAAAAAATTTACCCCACTTAATTGGGGATGAATAAATGGATCGTAGATTTGAAAATGTAGCGAATGTTGGAGTGTTCGTTTTAAAAGTCAAATCATCGCCATTTTTTTTACAGATATTATCACTGAAAGTAACCCAGAAAATCGGGCCTCTTCAAGTGCAACGCTGATGCAACGAAAATTAGCGATTGGTTGATTTGGGTCACGTGATTCGCGAGGGGGCGTGGGCTAGATTTATTTATGACAAACTTGCTGAATTATAACGAAATAGAAAGTGTCATTTCACTGAATGGAGAGTAATATACGAGTGTTACTGGTTGAGATATAGATGCTATTAAGATGAATGGAAATCAAAATAGAAAATAGAGGAATGAGCTGTGGCAGATGCAAGATCGCCGAATGATCGATTCAAACTGCTTCCAAATGAAAAAGGGCCGAATTACACGGTGCGTTAAGGACGTCCTGCTGGAACATCAATCTGGATCACGGTCACCCCCCGGTAAGATTTCGATCTAACACCCTCGTACCTATTTTGTGCAACTGCATTCGGTTGACTCATTCCAATGTTCGTGTGAAGATCAATAAATTCTATTATCCTATAGAGATAAACTTAAAATTTTCAAAATAAAACGAGAAAATAATCCTAAATAATTCTGCATGAAATAAAAAAATATCACGTGAACATACATATATATAGGGTGGGATAAAGATCACTACCTACTAAAATAAATAAATAAATTTGCAAACGTTCTGGCGGTCAACATTCGAAAGGAATAATTTTCAAAACTGAATAATGAAAAGAATCCTGTTTGAACATAAATTCAATTTAAAATTAATGAAATTAGTTTTCTCTTATATTTTGATGTTAAAAAAAAATCGTGGGAGGAAACTTTTGGCCCAGCCTATTAGATATATTAAAAAAATTTTTAAATTAAAAATAGAAAGAAATCTGAAATAATTATAAAAAAGTTACGATTCTTTTATAATTATTTAATAATCGTGATATTTTACAATTGTGTCACTGTTTCGTTTATTTAATCTTCCATTGATTTCGAGATATTGACGCAAAATAAATAGAAATAAATACAATGAAAATCGACGGCAAGTTAAATCGAAATCCTCCGTGTCTGACCATATATCTACTGCATAAGCTTGTTCCATTATCAACGTCTTGCGCAACCTTTCTTCCCGCATTTACATGCGAATCGCCGCGTTAAAAATGCACAATCGATCCCCCTTATGAATGTTTAATCCTCGCATGAATATAAATCATCGTGGCGCGTCATTTGCGGGCAATAGGTGAGAAAGTTTCTGAACAGATGTTATCCGCATTGTCGCGCGGGGAAATCGAGACTAAACGCACGGTGATACGATAACAAATTGTTTGCCGTGTCACGTTAAATCCGATGATACTACACGAGTGACGCGTTGCGCGAAATTTCGCGTTATCGCAAATGGGGCGTGTCAATTTCGAATCTTAACCGCAGTTGATCAAATTCTGTCTATAGAGATTGCGCCATAATTCACGCGTTGTTCAATCAACTAGACAAACTACGTCCACGATTGTGTTTGACGTGTACCGTCTATCTAGAAATTAACGTTTAATTTATTATTTAATTAAAATCTCCTCAAATTCTCACGTTTTCAAAATTTTCGCAGACTGGATAAACTGACCGTGTTTATGCTTATGCATAAACCGTGTACCATTTATATCATCTTAAAATCTTTCAAGATTAGAATATATAAATTAATATAAATTTATGTAAATTAGAATATATAAATTAATATAAATTTATGTAAATTAGAATATATAAATTAATATAAATTTATATAAATTAGTCTTAAAAATTTAGGTAAATTTACATCATTATTTTCTGATAATTCTCACAAATAATTTCCCAAAACTTTCACCGTGTCAATTATCTCAGATTAAGACACAAATTGGAGGGCCATATTAATATTTATTAAGAAATTTTACACAGGACTGTAAAATCTCTTAAATCGACAATCGCGCGATCTCTATCAACTGAGAAATATTTCTCCCGCTTGTACAGGTATAACACACATTTCGTCAAGGATGTAAGTATAGGTTGGAGACGACGCGCAACAATCTATCGAGCGGAGATTGGAATCTTTCCAACTCGAGCTTCCTCCAGCGAGATTTGACGAATCTTCGATGCCTCGAACAGGAACAGTCCGCAATGCGGGACGGGAGAATCGAGACGGGACGAAAAACCCGAGGGGAGTACAAAGACGATAATGCTGATAACCAGTCGGCGAAGAAAAACCTACTCGTGGCGCCTGGTTGTTTGCGTTGCTGATTGCCCAACACGCTCTCTCTCTCTCTCTCTCTCTCTCTCTCTCTTTTTCTCTCTTCGCCAAGTTTTCTCACACCGCTTTTTTTCGTACCCGCTTCCCTTCCCGACTTCGATCCCGAATCGACGCGTTAACGATACACCGACGACGCTTATCTCATTCGTGCTAATAGCGTGATTATTTCTTGGTGTACGTGCGTATCCTTCGCCGAACTGGATGAACCATTTTGGCTAAATTGCCGGTCTAACCACGATAATTCGTCGTTTTAACGTTACACGTCGTGTTTAATATTGACGGAGGGTTTCGATTCGCCAGTGGTTACTTTGGTATCGACGATATTTAGCCGATACTTGTCGTAGCAATTGGTGTAAATTATTACAATTGAAATGATACGGAGATATGAAAAAAATGATAATAAAACTGAAATAAATGACAACGAGATAGGACGAATTAAAGAATTAGATTTATACGATTATACGTTTCTGTCAATATCAATGAAATTAATATTAATTTTGACAAAAATAAAGGTAAAGTAAACGCGTTTCAAACATCGAGAGAAAATCTGAAAGTGTTGAATTTTGTATAAGTACGAATGATGCGTTGCACAGTTAGGGAAACGAAATTTACCAATTTTAAAATTGCTCGGTAATTATTCGGGAAATGCAACTTTTCTTCAGAGAGGGAAATTACGTCATTGAGGATAATCCATAGCGAGCAACAAGAAGAATAGCGTTTCAGACGAAAGTGGACCATTCTGGCATTATTCGTCGTTTGGCTCCAACAGGAGAAATAAAGAAAATAGACAAATGGATTCCGCATGAGTGGAGAGATGTACGTACGTAGACGGACGAATCTCGGGCGAGTATATCCAGAGAAGCTAATTTAGAGGAATAACTTAAATATCTCTTTCGAACGATGCGAAATTTCTTTGAAAATTTGCATGCTCGAAAATGTATGCAAATGTTTGGTTAAATCAATTCAAAGCTCCAAACAGCCAAACACTCGAGAAAGAGAAATTCGAAATATTTGAAAATGAAAAATTTCGAACATGTCGAAATGAGGAACTATTTAGGCGAGTATACGTAGATAGTATATTTAAAAAAGCTAATTGAATAAATACTAAGCGACGCAAAATTTCTTCGAAAATTTGGATGCTCGAAAATGTATGCAAATATTTGGTTAAACAAATTCAAAGCTCCAAACAGCCAAACGTTCGAGAAAGAGAAATTCGAAATATTTGAAAATGAAAAATTTCGAACATGTTAAAATGAGGAACTATTTAGGCGAGTATACATGGATAGTATATTTAGAAAATACTAAATGACGCAAAATTTCTTTGAAAATTTGGATGCTCGGAAATGTATGCAAATATTTGGTTAAATCAATTCAAAGCTCCAAACAGCCAAACATTCGAGAAAGAGAAATTCGAAATATTTGAAAATGAAAAATTTCGAACATGTTAAAATGAGGAACTATTTAGGCGAGTATACGTAGATAATATATTTAGAAAATACTAAATGACGCAAAATTTCTTTGAAAATCTCTTCCAAATGGCACGAAATTTCTTTGAAAATTCGTATGGTCGAAAATATACACAAACGTTTAAACAGATAAGAAATAGGAACCCTAAATAATAAACACCGGAAGATATTCGAGAAAATGGAAATTCCAAAATATTATATTTGAAAACAAAAAATCCCGAACATACGAAAATGGAAACCTATTTGAAAGTTAAAAATATCCAGAAGGTAACAAAGTTTGAAAATTTGTATTTGACGTTTGATTAAAAATTTAACGTTCGAAATATCTGAAAATTTCGGAATTTGTAAACTCGTAGTTTGTTCGTTCGTTTGTTTAACAAGCGCAAAGGCAGGCTGCCGCGAACAACGTCGCAACGTCTAGAAGTTTTTAATACCCTACAGGAGTGCGCTGCTGTCTTTGAACAATGTATTTACGCTCTTCTATCGGAGAGTTTCAAAAGCTCGGCCGCTGAAAAGTTTGACGGCAAACGAAATTAAAGAGAAAAAGACCAGGGGCGGGGAGGCGGGTGGCGTGTCAAGGGAGAGCTTGTAAAGGCTCGTGGGGTAGACGGGGATACCGAAACTGGTATTCTTGAAATGCAAAGGGCCCCCGCCACGCTCTCGAGGGTGAGCCTCTCGTCGAAAATATTCTTCTGATATTTTTCCTACCCAACTTTTTTCATATAGTCACCGCCCCTCGCGCGTTCTCATATATTCCTATCGAAAGATGAAAAATGACCGCCAACTTGTTAATAAATCCCCGAAATTACGACGTTCGTACTCGTCTGTTCGTTCGTCGAACAACTGTGAAGTAGCTGATGAGATTCCTCGTTTTTCTTTTTTTTGTCTTTTTCAAAAATCAATGTCCCTTTAACATTTGTTCATTGTGAATTTCATCGTTCTCGATGTGCGGAGAAATTTAAAAAATTGCTCGAGACTGAGGATCGATACCGAAGCACAGAAACTCCACCATCGGTACGAATATGATCTCCAGAAATGGCAGAGTTCAACTCCACTTACCGCGCTTTGAATCGTAACGCAATTAATGGACGATTCAGAAATTACTTCCTCGATATTTCCTTCTTTTTAATTTCAAACTAGAAATCGCAGAAAAAGAGAACGAGAAGAGAAAGAAAAATTCAATATATCGAACGCATCGCCAGCCATATCACGATTATGCCCCTATCACGATTACCTCCAATTCTGTTATCAGCCGTGACGTACGAGCCGCTGGACGCTATCTTCCCTAATACGATCAAAACCCAACGTCAGCTCCCCGGCCAAGCCAACGAAGCCACCAAACACGTGGAAATAAACAACGAAGACCGACAGACGCGCGTCCCTTTTACAACCACCGGCGTCGTTTCCTGTCTCGTAAGTTTCCTCCGGTGTAACTTGTTCGAAGCAGATAGTCGCGAGGCACAGGGGACTCATTGGAACCGTGCGTGCGTGCACGTATATATATATATATATTTCTCCGTTTCTGCGTTTTTCTCGCAGCGTTTTTCATTCACCACCCTCGCCATAAACACGGCCTGCTCTAAACGCTCGGTGGTTTCACCCACGATACTCCCGCTGCGAGTTCCACAGTTGGTGTCTGTCCAAAGCCGGGAAAACAGAACGTTCGAACCGCGGCCAGGCATACATTATTCACAGGTGTGCCGGACGCAACCTCGTGTTCCGTGTTACTTCGCGCGGATTAACTCGTTGATTATCGGTTTGATGTTTACGCGCGTCGCGAGATAGTCGAGTTTCGAGGTGTCGTTCCGTTAATTATTGAACGGGGCTCGCGTTCTTCGCGAATTTCTAGAGCTCGTGCAACACAGATTCTTCAAAACTTATTGTACGATTTTTTTGTTTTTTGTTTTCGAGCTTCGAGCGAAATGTTAGAATCTCTGGGATTTTTATCGAGATACTCGACAAATGACGAGAAGAAATCGTACTAAAAGGAGGGAAGAGATCAACAAGTTCCAAAGGGAGAGTTCGATCTCCAATGATGGTAGATTTAATCAGGAGAAAAGTTTTCCTATGTTTCTATATCTGCGCCTCTGCGTCTGAATTTGTACAATTTTCGAAAAGAAATTTTACAATTAATTTTAATTTAAAAAGAAGTTTTTCCAAAGAATTATATTGTAATTATTTAAATTTTAAAAAACGAAAATTCTTCATTCTCATTGGTACAATTATACATATTATCCTATATTAATTATGCATATATTCCCAATTACACATAGTTCTTGTACATGTTATTAAAGTGCACAGATAGGCCACTGCTGCTGGTTAAACGAAAGAAGACAAAGAGCGTAAACCTACATTTTTTAGGTTTATATCACGAGCACGTTTCAGGGAAGAAACACAGACAACCAATCAATAGGGAATAACGAACAAACGCGAACAGTTTCTCGATCGACGTGTTCCTATTGGAATAATTTTTATCGCAGGCCCCAGCGGAGTATCAGCGTTCGTTCTCATTCGCTTTACCGATATTCCACGTCGTTGAATCACGGACGATCGAACGAAAGACGCGTGCTACTCGGAATAAACAGCTTCATGCGACTCGTTAATTACGGAAAATGCAGAGATTCAACAGTGTCGATACTGCTCGAATAAAATACTGATAAAATAATGATAATCACGAAAAGAATTTGTATGAACTATATAGAGAAATTTTTCTGTGATAACTAAAAAAGAAAAAGAATCGCATGTTGCAATTTAACTAAAGAGAAATGAATTTTGGTACCAGAACCAAAATGGTCAAAATTATCAATTGGTAGTTTTTGATTTTAGATATAAAACAGTGTATTTTTTACAGAGACTTGAGTGATTTTTCGTAAAATATGTCAATAAAAGCTTTATAAAAGTATTATAAAAATATTGTATTATAAAAATTGTATTATACAAATTTTCTGTTTCTTTTATTTTAACGTCTCTGATGGAAATTTTATGCTTTACAGTGTGATAGTTTCAGTGTTAAAAAAATGAAAAAGAAAGTAAAAACAAAAATTGGTAATTACACGCGACTTTTTATCATTACTTTCAATTTTAAACGAACAAGTACGAAAAATGATCAAGTAGAAGTTTGCGACAAGAACACGACAACAACGTTTTCAACTCGGAAAGAAATGAAATTTATCACTCCGCCATCATCAAAGAAAAATGTTTTTTCGAGAGAAAGCAACAACGAAGGGCTGGAATTTATGAATCGTGGCCTAAAAGTGCGATGTTCTCTCACCTTTATAACAAAACCGATGATTAAACATTCGACAGAGAACAGTTTATCACTCGTTGACGAATGCAGAGAAATTTTACAATTTACAGAACGCTGAAAACAGAGTAACAAGACGAAGGAAAGTTTCACGAACGACTGTGAAAGATAGCACGCTTGTGAAATGTGCTCGATGGAGTCGCGGAGACTGCCAGGGACAACACGTTCCTTTAGAAACATTATTAATCCCATAAAACGTAATGGCACGCTGCTCCAATCCTGCAGCGCGGTGCAGTTTCTTAATCCTGGAAAGAAACGTATCGGTAGAAACGTTTCCATAAAACGAACCAACGAAATTACCTCGGTTATCTCTTCCGACTTGTTAAACAAATTTCCTCGCAACGGCGAATCTACCGCCGCCTCGGTTCGCGCGAATCGAGTACATCGTAAGACGAGAGAGCGCGAAAGAAATTAATTTCCAAATGGAAGCTCCCATTGTAGCTCCAACTTGACTGAAATTTCATAGACTTCGCGGCATCACGATCGATGGGGGAGGAAATCGAGAACTTGAAACTTAGAATTTCACGGAATACAGAAGTTGCGAACTAAGAACTAAGAACTGAGCGCGACCAGGGTATCGTAAATAATACGATGGATTTTCACAGACAGAGAGAAAGAGAGAGAGAGAGTTAAAGAGGTAAAAACAGAGGAACTTATTTGCTGCAATTTTAACGAAGAAGGAATATCCAAGAGGAAGAGAGATGACGTCGTGGAAAGCAAATTAAATTCCAACTAATATTTTTCTCGTTTCTTACGTTTCTTAATGTTCTAAGTTTCAAATTAAAGAGTTTAAATTTCTTGACTTAAACAGATACACTGATTCGTTGCTAAATTTCCCAGCAGTCTAATTCTTCAAAATTACAATCAAAAAATGTATGTTTCCATTGCATAAATTATCAATGTTCTGATATAGTTCAGTTAAGAAGACGAATCGAATTTTCTGATATTTTGTTGGAATAATTATTAAATTCCTTATGTAACATTTCAATTCCCTCGATATTTAAGTCAATTATTGAATTCAATATTGCAATTGTAATAATTATTAAATTTCTTATGTAATATTTCAATTCCTTCAATATTTAAGTCAATTAAATTCAATATTACAACTGTAATAATTATTAAATTCCTTATGTAACATTCCCTCAATATTTAAGTCAATTAAATTCAATATTTCAGTTGTAATAATTATTAAATTCCTTATGTAACATTTCAATTCCCTCGATACTTAAGTCAATTATTAAATTCAATATTGCAATTGTAATAGTTATTAAATTCCTTATGTAACATTTCAATTCCCTTAATATTTAAGTCAATTAAATTCAATATTTCAGTTGGAATAATTATTAAATTTCTTATGTAATATTTCAGTTCCCTCGATATTTAAGTCAATTATTAAATTCAAAATTTCAGTTGAAATAATTATTAAATTCCTTATGTAACATTTCAGTTCCCCAATATTTAAGTCAATTATTAAATTCAATATTTCAATATTTCAACTCAATTGCTAAATTACCCAAAATTTCAATGTCTCAACATACTCAACTCCTCGTCAAAATTGTATTAACGATACAAATCTTTTCCGATACATTCGTTTCTCACCCATCCAAATCCCTTCGAACAATAATTCAAACTTTCGCGCGACAGGCTCGTGAATTTGAAAACCCGCGAGATTTGAAAATAAAATTTCAAACTTCTCGAGATAGATCTAGAACCCGATGGTACGAAACTATCCGGAAGCAATTTCTATCCAGTGTAGCGACTTCTAATTCCGCGCGACGAGAGCGAGCGGTGTTCGCGCGCCTTTTTCAACGGATGTAGCGAGCTGTTATCAGTTCTTACAGGCGAAACTTTGCCCCGCTCGTCGGCTTCATTGGCAATGCGGAAAGTTCCCGCGGAAGCAGAGTCGTTCCGTGAGATTCGGGATACATATGTACCATCCGGCGATCGCCGGTTACATGGAAACGGTGACACAACCGCGATAGTTGAATTGATTCGAGAAACGGCGACATAACACGACTAGAATGTGGCGACTTTAAGGTCGTCGATTTGGAAGAGAACCGTTGGAAATCACGAGATCGTCGAAAATTCTCGATTCCTGCTGTGTGCACTCTGTCACGAAAGTTTCGCGGCACTTCCGACAACCGTGAGAGAGATGTAAAATCTCGGGCGGAGCAATGTGTTGAAACTGGTATCGCTGCCAAAGGAAACAAGAGAGATGTTTCTCGCGTAACTTTTGTGGATATTCTTGGGATCTCTTTAAGAAAATTTAGAAACACTGGAAAGATTGAATTTTGTAACAAAGCAGATTTTTATGTAAACAGGTTTGGTGTTGGTATTGTTGAAGATTAATTGTGTCATAATATAAAATATCATAAGATTAATTATATTATAATTAATTATATTAGATTAATTATATTATAATTATTAATTTATTATAATATACTATAATTATTAATTTTGTATTATAATTATTAAGAATTTTGTAATAATCTGTGTTTGGGAACAGTAAATTTTGTAATAACCGTGCTGTCGAACAGAAAATAATTTGTTGAAATTAAAGACTCTTGAAGATTAATTGAGTGAAAAGATTGAATTTTATAATAATCTATGAAAAAAGCTGTGTAGATATATTTATTGTGACATTCGTACTGGTGAAGATTAATTGATTCGAGTGATTGAATTTTGTTTGAGAGGATCGAATTTTGTACCAATCTATGAAGAAAGTTATATTGAATAGATTTAGAGTTTTGAATATAGAAAATTTATTCATTCGAAAAGTTTTTCCAATTTTTATTTTTTTGGGGTAATAATCTATGAAATAAAGTTGCGTAGATGGATTTATTGTGACATTCGTATGATTGAAAATTAATTCATTCAATTTATTGGATCTTACAACAATCTACGTCTAAGAAAACTGAATTTTTTAATAATCTACGAAAAAAAGTTACGTAGATAGATTTATTGTGACATTCGTATGATTGAAAATTAATTCATTCAATTTATTGGATCTTACAACAATCTACGTCTAAGAAAATTGAACTTTGTAATAATCCATAAAAAAAAATTACGTAGATAGATTTATTGTGGTATTTTTGCTGTTGAAGATCAATTGATTCGATTTTAATTGAAACATTTCAAGATTTTGCATTGCTTGAAAAATTTGATAGAACATCACACGTTCTGGATGCTAAAAGCAAGAAAATAAAAAGAAAAATTAAAAGGTGGGAGCACGGAGGAAAGGCAAGAGCACGTGCTGGACGTTCCTCCTGTCGCGAATTCACGCACATCTCGATTTTTAACGGTCGATGAGAGAGCTCAGGGGAGAATGGGAGAAGCGGTGCGTCGTTAACGAGAGACCGAAGTGTCCTCGTGAGATTTTAGGCCGTGTTAATGAGAGGAAAGTACGGTAAATAGAAACGGCCACACTTGAATCGGGAGGGACGAAATTTTTCGTCGCGAACTTGCTCCGAAAAACGTGACAATTGAATTTCTCGCGGCGTTATTATCATCCTGACTATGAAACAAATAAATGTTTCATTATCCAGTGTTAAAAGAATAAATAAATATCGTTCTCGTCGTGTATCGTTTTCAAGTAAATGGGACAATATCGAAATTCAATTGAAATTATATGCAACTTGTAGTATGCAAATATAAATTAAATTGTAATTTCATATTGGAACGTAAAAAGAAATTTGGTTCGAGAGGCCACGGCTGACGTAACGATGCTTTACGCTACCTGAAACACCATGTGATCGATATTGAGGCACAGATACCTTAATTGAACCAATCACGAGCAAATACACGAATATAACAGTGGAAGTATCGTAGCCAGAAAAACATCACGATCCCTCAACAGGACAATTTATATCCAATAACACGCTACGCGACGATAACAACGCGAGAGAGGACAAATTACCGCGCGACGCGTGCAAAAAGCCTGACCTACCACGTGAAATCCACGGAAACGATACCCTCGGTACCAAATCTACCCGGGGAACATTCATAACACCGCCGTTCGTTGCACCCGAGCACACGTACAGCAGGGTGTGTAACGCAACAGCCGCGGTCGCTCGTTGAAAAGCTCGCTGCGAAGGAACCGGTGTCACGAGTCACTCAGCGAACAAGCGAATAGCCCACGTGTTCCTGCAACACCCTCGAAACTTGTCTCGCAGATCGTCTTCTTTCCCTCGATTCGTCTCAACTTTTAACGACCATCTAATCCAACGCTTATAAACGGATAGAGCTTTACGTTTCTGGAGGGAGACAGAGACAGAGACAGAGACAGAAATAGAGAGAGACAGAGAGACAGAGAGAGAAGAAACGACACTTAACCTAACAACAACAACAAGTCGAGAGATCGGGCACGATATATTTCGAACGACGTGCGACGAGGAGCACATCGATGACAGAGATCCGTAAACACGCAAACGTATGTTTACACTCACACGACCGCGCGAGAGAGACCGACGAGGACGATGAGTACGTGTGCGCGGTGGTGGAACGTCGCGAGGTCGTTAGCTCGTGGACGATAATCGGCGATTCATCTGGAGAAATGGACTCACCTTTGGCGCGGAGGACGGGACCGGAAGGCAGGAAGAGGCTCTGGCGGCACGACTGGAGCCGGTCCACGGGCTCGCACGGTCCGGACGATCTCGGACGACTTTCACAGGTGTGTGTAAAATCTCCGAAGACGCGGCTACGCCGCTCGAGTGATCGGTGTGGACTGCAGAAAAGCCCGCAGATGATATCAGAGACTTAGGGGTGACTGCATGACATCATCGCCGGCCAATAGCGGCGAGGCCGGCGCTGCGCATGCGCCCTGCCTCGAGATGTCGCGGCGCCGGGGTTCTCGCGATATATCGCAATCGATTGCTCAACCTCGCGCTACCGACCGCCGCGACATCTCGCGGCGGCCAATGGTAGACTGACGTTTGAAACGACGCGGGAAAGCGGGAGACAGATCGACGAGCTTGAAAAGGGAAATTTGGACGGAGAACGAAAATGGGAAGTTGTGAAATGAATTTCGCGACGTGTAGTCGTGGGAAATGTTGGATTTTTCGCTTCGAATTAATCTTTTGATCACATTTATCTTTTTGCAAATCAAATTCACCGTTGTGGGTAACTCAGAAGCGAGGTGATACACTTTATTATTTCTATCATTACAATAGTGAATTCCGTTGAAGATTTCGTAAATTAAGTTCCGTGCAAGAGATATTTTGACTGATTTTTTTAAACCGTGAACATTTAGTGGATGTTATTGATCATTCTGTCGCAACTATCGTTTTCTACATATTGCAATGGCTTGAGAAAACAAATTTGTAGAAAAACATGATTTGCAAAAGATCAATGAATTCGATCTGCGAAAGAGTGAATTTGATTTGCAAAAAAATGAATATGATCTGCAAAAGTGCGAAACCTATATTGTATTGGTATAAAAAATTATGTAGAAATATCTTCAAAAAATATTGGACTTCGATGTAAAATTAATTGAAAGTATTAGAAGAATTTAATTTAATTATTTAATAAAATAATTCAAAACTGTTCTAATATAATCTGGATATATTTGTTTAGAGCAAACATATGCACTCTGCGTCGCCTAAGTAAATTTAACACGAAAACTAATCGACAAGTTGCATAACTCACCACGACCACCGATACCTATTAGTTCACTATACTGGCAATAGTTTCAAGACGATATATTTTCGTAGAACTATTACACCAGTGAACATACATCAACGTGCCACTCTCTGAAAGCGAATCATTAGTAACCGCAAAACCTAACGATCAATATTAGTATCTTAGATTTTACAGTTTTATGAAATTAAACGATACTGATGCGATTATTCGTGAAATTCTTGGTCCTTTTACCAAGGTTAAACGAAACTTTGTCGCGCGTCCAGTTCCATGAAAAAGTATTAAACAGTGAAATAACAAACGTATAGTAATATGGAATACACGAACCGGCAGATATTGCGTTGCATAAAGTCAACGGATGAATTAGACATCTCGTTACACGCCAATAACGCGAAATGCTGGGCATCGAATCAGAAAACGTCACCGCGCACCAGATTGGATAGGTTGTCGTTCCACTAGGTGGACGAAGTTAATTGCCGCGAATAGCAATTTCTCGCGCGACGCGCGTTTGACGCCGACCAGCCTTTCGCTTAACGCTGGTCGTTTACCCCGGTGCGTTACGACTCGCACGGCATGAATATTTTTTTCCCGCGATAAACGCCGGCGAGGAAGACACGGCGCGCGCGTTTTATGAAAAAGCGATTTTCGGCCCGCGCTAATGACACTTTCAGAAACTAAACTGGCGAACCTGAACTCCTTAAACGGTCAGCGACTTCTCCCTCTGGGCGTTTCACCGCCGAGGCCGTGATATTTAACATACTTACACTGTGTTCTAAAAGACTCATAATCCGTGGCACGTCCACGCGAAAGGTCGAAGATCGTTTTAACAGCTCTCAAATCGTTACCGTCGTGGAATTGAAATAATTGATAAATCCTTGAACTTGAAAGTTCATTTCGATACGTTTCAAAAGTATCGAATTTTGATTGAAACGGCAACTTTACGAAGCTGAAAAAATTCCTCGAAATATCCACGCGCGTAACAATTCTACGCAGCAATATAAAATTGGAATCAACCTGAATCAAATTAAAAAGCTACGGACCCGAAGAAAGAACTCGCGACGGATATATGCGAGATGGCGAATTACCGAGGTATATACCTGTTGTTTGCAAAAAAACGCGCGATTGTAGAGATTCGCGAGTATCGCGATACACGGGGTCAACAGTTCCCTCCCAAATTACCAGCGCTCGACCTGGAAAGACGGGAAGTTCCGCGGAGAACAGCCGTCTTCCCACGCGGTTCCTTTCTCCTCTTTCTATGCCCGTGGTGCACAGAAGCACTCGACACGCTTTTTCAACGGCAATTTCACCTTGCCATTACAAAGGAGCCTTTTGTGTTCAGGTGCACGATAATGTTGTCTCCCGTGCGAACGTTGCTCGCACCCTGTACGTGTAGTACCGATCCCACGTGGGTGGATGCGATGACGTCGCGTATGAGACGAACGTTCGACGCGGGAGGAAAAACGCGTATCATCCCTGGGAATAATTTTGCATGTTTTGACGGCGTCGCGAGCGGGAAAGAAGCTTACGCGACGTCTGCCAAGAATAATGCTTCAGCCGAGCTCGAGAACATGGCCGTGTGTTCCTGTCGGGTTGCGCGAACTTGTTCTCTTCGGTGTTTATCCTGCGGGCAGGTGCTGTACAATAGTTCTTTTAGAATTTCAGAATCATTGTATAATATTTCTTTGGTAGAATCCTTTGAATTTTAAATTCTTTTCTAATCTTTCCAATTTCTAATTTTATTTATAACGTGTAATTATAAATAAGGAAAGTTCGTGCCGATTTTGAAGGAAAATTGAAACGCAGAAGATTTAAATTTTAGTATACACTTATTAAATGTTAAATTTAATTTATATTAAATCGGCACGAACTTTCCGGACAACCCAATATTTATTGTAATTTGTAATTTATTTGCAAGTTAACCAGACAAGGTAGATTTCGAGATGTTGAATCATCGATACCCTTTTGCTGGATGTTCGACATCACAGACTTTACGTTCCATTAATTTTTGTTTGAAAGTGTATACTTTTAAGAAAAAATGAGATATAGCTTTTAATGATCTTCGACACTTTGGTGGAATGTGCGAACTTTTTGCATTCACAAAGTTACATTCACAAAGTTCTTCCACGATCGTGGTACGTAGTCTCGAGTGTAGTTTCACTTTGAGAGGTGGTGTGCAGCTACGACGTCGCGTGACATCAAGTACGAACTGCTAACATCTTTCGAATTTGATGCTACTTGCATAATCTCTTCAAGTGAAACGCTGTTCCTTTCCAGTTTTTCAGTTTAAAATTTCTGGGTATTTCCCGTAATTGGAATGAAAAGTAATGTATAAGTACAGCACAGACTCCGACTGAGAAATAATATACCGGGCGAGTCATCTAAGACTAGAAGCTGAAATATTTTCGAAGCGATTCGTTGCATCGAAGAATGTTTTAGTTGCAAATGTTGAATGGTTTCGAGAGGTGCTATTTTTTAACGTTGATGCATAGAATTTTTTAACATACACTGTTCTGTTCGATTCACTTCAATAGTTTCTATAAAAAAAAAAAAAATGTATACCGAAAAATTATTGGTTCAAGAGGTATTTTAATTAAAATAATTCGGAATGACGCTCGTAGAGTGTATCAATGTTAAAAAAAAAAAAATTGATTAATATAATCATTTAACTTTCTGATCTAAAACATTTCTGGGTACAATTCATCGTCTCGAAAATATTTCGTCTTTCATACACGCACAAATATACATAGATCCTTCAATAATAGTTTCGTCACTTAAAATGATACAACTACACACTCATTTAATAACAACAATTTACAGCAAAATCCTTGAACTTTTTAATCGCATCTAATTTGGCGTTAAATTTTGTTAAATTCTCTACGCGGATTGTTTGCCAAATGACGGAAGCTATGGTGGCACTGTGAGAGTATCGAAAAGAAAGAAAGGGGAGCGAAGAGGGAGAGGAAACGGGAGTCGGCGTATCGCGAGATATGAAAAGAGAAAACTACGCGTTGGTTCCGTGCACGTCTCTTCGAATACACGTCGCAAAGAGGGACGGCGCGCGTTCCTTCGATCCTGACGATCCCTACCCGGCCGTGGAGAATAAAATCCTACACAATCCCGATATTTCCCGGATCGGTTTGCATTTCGCGACTTTGTCTTTGAAAGCCCGAACGACAGGCCCGCCTGCCTCGCTCTCGCGTATTTATGAAACGAAAAAAGGCGTGCACGCACGCGTGTACACATGTTCGAAGTTTGTTCCCTTCGGAGCGTTCACGAAGAAATGGTATGAGGAATGGTCGAATTATGCGACATATTGCAGGACTGCCGCACTACTTTCAGCAGCCCACATGCTCGCGCACCGGAAAAAGCTTTTCCATCGACGACGGCAGAATTGTTTCGACCATCGAACCTTCTCCTTTTTTTCTATTTTTTTTTTTCGTTGGACAAAGGCGACGACAGAATCATCGCGTTTATTAGGATAATTGTACGTTTCTTGATTTTAGCAGATTTACAATTAGTGGATTAGACGATAACAGTGTCTTTAAATGAAAAATATTAGTGAATGGAGATAATGAAGATGGTATGCGGAGGTAATTTTGATTTTTAAATGCGACTCATCTCTTGGATGTATTGTACAATTCTGAATCTGATATATTTTTTATTTCAGTAGTTATATGTTCAATAGCAATGTATCAATTGTTCATGTATCACATGTATGATATAAAACTGTATATAATGTATATTAAATAATATACAATGTAATATAAATATGACACCGATGAAATATTATCGAACAAAATAATTGTCACTGTGAATTTTTGAATATTCACATTTTTAAAGATATTGCTACATGCAAATATTAGAAATCGAAAAATGATAAATATCCGTAATACGATCAATGTAATAATTGTTCATTTTTATTATCGTGCGTCGAATTCGTCGATGAAATATTACTGAACAAAATAATTATACAACTTTCCAATGTGACGTTGAAAATATACTGACATAGGTTTCAAAGATATTACTATATAATATATAATATAAATATTAGAAATCGAAAACTGATAAATAAATATCCGTAGGATCGATGTAATAATTGTCCATTTTTAGTATCGCGTGTCGAGCCTTCGCCGATGAACGTTGTTCATCAAGATTCTGCTGCATTTAATCTCCGCAAGATTGATGTTGCAGAAACTTTACACTGAAAGGTGCGCTCAATGAAAACCTTATTTCCGCCGTCTCACCGTCGAACAAAACGGAACTGCTCGGGCTGGATTGAAAGCAGACGCGATGACTGATTCTCCTTTACAACAAAAAAAGAAAGAAGAAAAAAAAAGGAAAAGATCGATTACGTCCAATAAGGAGGGCCCAAGAATACGTACGAATCAATCACTGCAGCTAGTTGACGGATTAAGCTTCACAATGCTCTCCTATCGCTTGTATCGATCGAGGAAGGTGTACGACTATACGACAATCTCGCTTTCTACGAGCGATTACAGATAAGCGAAATCACGCGTCGGCACGTGTAGTATCGAATTTTTAGGATTTTTACAATGTAGTTTAGATGTTATTCTGTTATTAGATATTAATCTATCTTTAATTAGATAGTATTTAGATAATATTCTGTGAACTCAAATCATTCACCGAAAATATCAACAGAGCGTCGAAAATCGAAGCTTGATGTAAGAATTATTAAATGAAAGTTACTATTTCCTGTGTTTTTACGAATGTTATTAAAAAGGTGGTAAAATAACTTGTCAGTGAATATTAATCCTTGCAGTGTAATAATTTAAAAAAAATGTCGATAGCTTTCTGAGAATAACAATATATTCTAAATAATATAATAACAGTAATAGTACTGTGTAAAATAATAATGTTAATATTTTTCTGAGAATAATAATATGTGTGTGTGAAATAATAATGTTAATATTTTTCTGAGAATAATAATATACGTGTGTGAAATAATAATGTTAATATTTTTCTGAGAATAATAATATATGTGTGTGAAATAATAATGTTAATATTTTTCTGAGAATAATAATATGTGTGTGTGAAATGATAATGTTAATATTTTTCTGAGAATAATAATATATTCTAAATAATAATAATAGCGTGTAAGACTAATAATGTATTCTAAATAATAATGTCACTTCAATTCTAGTCACTTGTATTGAGATATAAACATTGTATATTACACTATTATGCTATATAAACATTGTATATTATATTATTATGCTATATATCCGCGAAAATGAATGAATTTGTTGGTTAAAATTTAAGGATTCTCGCATCATCATTTGGCGAATCATTCCGAAGAAACAAATTCAATTGATACTCTTAATAAGCAAAGAAGACATACGATCACCTTACTCTTATAATATAACGATTTTGACGATATTGACTCGATCAACGTGCTTACGGTGCAAAATTGAATCTAATCTCACATTCAAGATCCCCTAAGACTGTCACGTTCGATGTTTATCTATGTATGTATGACTACACGATCGATACAACAATTCCATACTACGCCATTATATCTTGGTCACGAGAATTTCAATCGTTGCGAAACAAAAAAATAAAGAGTGTCTATGCTAGATTCATATTTCGTGAAATAAATGTGTAAACTTCGTGCTTTCGTCTGTGTACTTGAAATGAAAGGAAAAAGGGAAACGGAGATAGTTTTTCCTCGTTGGAAAAAGAAAAAGAGAGAAAAATGGCAAACATCCGCTCGAAAGTTTTTTTCGATTTTGCGAAGCTTCTCCCTCGGAGTTGCGTTCCAATTTACTGCGGAACTTTCAAACTGAACACACTTGCCGGTTGAAAAAGTATAACATTCTCTCTTTTTTCCAATCCATTTGGGAAAGCGTGGAACATGTATACCTCTATACAAAAATTACAATCGATGTGCACTCGGCAAAGAATTATTATCAATCCTTGAAAATCCAACTCCGTGATACTATCGTTGTATATTGCATTGTTATAATATATAGCTGAATATTAACGTATAATTCCTTGTTCTTGTGTATATGTGCAATGATACAAATTCTTTTTTGGAAGGTGGTATTTATAAAATAAATTTAGAAACATTTATATAGTAAAATTATATTTTTTTGTGGGTATTTTCGCACTTCTGAATCTTTCACAAACGTATAAAAACCCGCGATCTATTAATAAAAACTAATCAACATCCATACTCAATACTTTCACGAATAATTTTACTTTAGCAAATGCTAAATTAAGAGCATCCATTAAGAGAAAATAATAAAGAGAAAAATAGATGCATCTACATTGAGTAAGTAGCAAACTGAGAAAGAAAATAATTAAAAAACTGCACGACAAAACTGTACCCCAGTATAATTCGTCTCACAAAAGCAACTGTTCTGACTAGGAAATGAAGACGACTTTTTTGCCATAAAATTTTATCGATATGCAAACATTTGAATCGATAGAAAACAAATTACAGGCGCGATCGCTCAGTAGCAGACAACGCCACTCCTACTCGAGATCTACCCCACGCCCCCTCGCGAATCACGTGACCCAAATCAACCAATCGCTAATTTTCGTTGCATCAGCGTTGCACCCGAAGAGGCCCAATTTCTCGGTTACCCGCGCTAAAATCACTTTCAGTGATAAAATGCAAAGGGAAGTGCTCGATGCTCGAATAAATTGAGGTTCCTCCACAATCACAAGCTTATTTCGTTAAATTCCCTCGCTACTTCCGCACCTTCGCGCCATTTCTTTTTCCCCCTCCAACCGTTCTACACCGAGCTCAATAGACTAGCATCTCATTAAGCTGTTTCGCGGGCTGGTTGAATGCAATTTGCGCGAACCTTTCTCTTCACTGACCCGTTAAAGAAGGACAATCGCTTGAAAATAAGACTCGTCGAGAAAGACAATCGCTCGAAAATAAGATACTCGTCCGAAATTATTGCGCGGCGAGGTGTGGCGAGGATTGATACGAACAAAGAGATCTCGAACCCATCGCCGGCCAAACGATTTGGATAAAAGCTCCCGACACATTGAGATTACAATACATCGATGTTCGTTTCTCGACGTCTCTGAAGAGCGCGATGTACCACAGTGTATCTCGTGACGGCTCGAAATAACGCGAAGAATGAAACGAGGGAGGTTGCGTGATCCTGTGAAGAAATTGCACAAGTTTCGCAATGGATGTTCTTAACGACATTGTATCAAGTTACGATCCGTTCGATACGCCTTGTTCCGTAGTAAATAAAGCGATCGAAATTGAGTTCCGCGTAATTTGAAAAAGTATAGAAAATAGAAAGAAGATACTTAGATTGAATCACGATCGAGATCGAGTCTTTTGTAATTTTTTATTTGACGAGGACGGTATTTAAGTTAAATTAACGATAAATTTGATACTTTACATACGTGATGGAAATGCGGTTCGCTATTATTTGTAAATGCAGAGAGCACGAATTACAATTACAGTGTTGCGTCACAATATCACGGCGGAGAGCTGTTCTACTTGGTACTGTGCTTTACGCAACATTTTCGCGGAACGCTGCTATTTGACGCAATGACGTAGCATTACAAATTCAATAATCAGATGATTCGATGTTATAAAATACGCTGCTCTGAATAATCGAGTCGCACGTACATCACAAAATCATGAATAAATAAACGAGCCTTCCAATAATCAATAAGCTAATGTTTCAAGTAAACAGCAACCACGAGTGATCAATATTCTATCTTGATCAATACTCGAAAACAGTCGTCACGAATCATCGAGGAAATTCACACGGAAAATACCGAACAAAATTCTTCGAAAATTTTCTGAATCTCGTCACTTTCGCCAATATCGTTCCAGACGAACGATATTAACAGAACAACCATCGTCATCGTCGTCGTCCTCGTAAAACTTGCGAAACGACGCAAGCGGCGGCACGGCCGAACGGGGGACGAGGAGCACGCTGACCCGGGAAACGCTGAATATTAAATTCAATTTGTTTCCGCGTTAGACGCGGCGCAACGCCGAGAAGCGACGCGTGTTTCCATCTCCGCGGATTTACATAAGTGACTTATGGTCAGTGGGCATTAGCCCTGCACCGGAGGGACGGCCCGCTCCTCGGGTATCTTTGATGTGACGTGTTCGCATAGGGATTCAAATGAGGGATGGTCGTTATGAGGCTGGGTGTAGAATATCATACGCGTGAGCTCGTGTTTGGTTTCGTGGCGCGCGTGCCTGCTTCGTGAAACGGGTGTCTGTGTACTTTCGTTACACGGGCAGGAATCTGAGAACGTAAGAGCGCGTGGAGACTGCTCCGATTTTTGCTTTGAAAGTCAAGGTGTGATTTCTGTTTCAGAGTTTAACTTTTTGATTGTCGTCAGTCATTGAGCAGATTCGACAATGTCCTATGTCAGTTTCCTACGTTGTCGATAATAATCGACGCGATAATTATTAAACTGGATACGGCCATAAAACGATACTCGATGAAGCTAAAATAACGATATCGATAACTGATGCGTGGAAACGTCGCCAGAACGCGATACACCGCGTACTTCGATCAATACACCGAATTATTCCATGGTTTTATTTAAAGCAGAATTAAAACGAAAGGAAAAAGTGACGTTGATATGTACAGGGTGGGAAGAAAAGTTTGTCCGTGGAAACACGTGTAAAGAACTTGCCGCAAAATTGATCCTGGCCTTAAATTTTAAGGTCGAAATTTTTTTCTATTGTATTCTACTCATCACGAAGATAAAACTTTTCCAAAGAACCTAATAGTTCTCTTGGAAAATGGCAAAAGAGATTTTTAATTATTTTACGCGTGCGTTCTAACAGCGACTTTAATGGTTCTGTAATTTTCGTATTAGGTTTCACTAACATTTGATTTATCACAGTTGTAGCATCAGTGTGAGTCTAAATAACAAATGATAAAACTAACTGTTGACGTTATTTGAAATATAAACATTACGTATATAGATATCCACATGTCCAAAACTATAAAGTCGCTGTTAGGACGCCAAATGATCGAGAAAGCTTTTTGCCATTTTTGAAAAGACCAGGAACAAAAGTACGAATCAAAAAGGACACATAAGTGCAGTTAGAAAGGATCCACAGGCAGTATAGCAATGCAGCAAGTATTGTAACATTTCTATATCTACAAGTTCCGGAGCTGAAGTCATCGATCTTGTCTTGTTCGAATAAAACTTCTACAAAACTGTAAAGTATAATTTTCAATTATACCCTTACACGCACAACAGAGCCTAGATAACAGCGGTGATGGTTATCACTGATGACACAATTTTTAAGCGAAATTATTATCATTCCATCAAGAAATAATAATACCCACTCGATACTATGAAAATTTAATACCCAACTAAAAGCGAGCCAAGTGTCGAATCCACGAGTGGTGGGAACGTTCGAAGCAACAGGGAACGCGACCCACGAAACGTAATCCGAGATTTCACGCGAAGATTATCAACGATGACCATCGCGGGAGGGTAGACCAAAATGGAAGCTGCGTAACGAGGCAGTCCCGCCCGGAAAGGGGTGACTGCCTCCGCAACGGCCAGTTACAATTTTTCATCCATAATTAACTGTCACCATCGACCGGTCAAATAATCAAAGTGGAAACAGAAATCCGTCACCGTCACACACCGCCGTATTATTCGACGTGTAACCTGAATACGGCATCTTTAACCGATCTAAAAACCGATCTAAAAATCCATGTAAATTTTCTAATGCAATCTCGTGTGCACGCATCTTAGAAGTCGCATGTTTCAGGCGTTTAGTCTTCGCTCGCCTTTTTCCTTTCTTTCCACGCGCAACGTAAAACGGCGTTCCCCGTGGAAACGCGGCGGCGATAATAAATGCGTCGGTTACCTCTCCGTTTCGACATCTCGCGCATAGTAACGAGAACAACGACGATCCTCCCCTCCCCCAACCGCCTTTCCCCCCATTTTATTTTCAGCCACGCTGCGAACGCGAGTGAAAACGGCCCCCTCCTCAGCCCCCTTATCGGAGGAGACGGAGGAGGCTTTATCAGATAAAGTCGCGCTATCGGTCTTGGGCAAATAAGAGAATTCGCTGACAATTCGACAATGACGCACAGTGACGATTGTTACGGAGGCGTACGTGCCGCCACGGTTATTTTTTTCGTTCCTTTCTCGCCCTTCGCTCGGTGCCCCTGCAATTTCACTTTCGCCCAACGCCGCAAGGACGAGAACCACCAACCAGTCGAGTGAGTAAATCCACCGCGATCGATTTCAATGCTCGCGCGCGTTTGTGTGTGTGTGTGTGTGAGTGTGTAAACGTACGTGACCGTAGTAACAGCGTGAATGAACGAGAGTGTGTTTCGCGAAAGATGAAAAATTGGACAGGGTGTCGTCGGCGTTCTCTGCGAAGATTGTTCCGTCACGATTTGTCGTTCGATCGGAAATTGTTGTCACACACGGAATTTGAAAACGCGCGACAATGATTCTTGGGATTTTAACAGAAGAAGTAATTAAACTGCGGAATTTTATGCAAAATTGTAATCTCGGGAGAGAGATAGAAAGATAGAAAATTTGATTTGTGTTATCAAATATTGTAAGAAGCGTATTACAGTTGGAATATTTCTTTCACATCGTATCGCGTTCTGTGTAATTTTCTACCTTTAAATTCCCCCATAAATGCATAAAAATCCTCCAGTCTAGAAATAATAGTCTCTGTGAAATTAGATTGGACAGAAGTTTTACTTGTATCGTTGCGACGTGTAGACGATGAGTAAGAGATATAATCTAAATCCAGCCTGATAATCAATCGACTGATATCTGTAAGATGTAAGATCGATGCCTGTTTTTCGTTGTTCTCGACGCACTTAACGTCATTTTACAAATTCGATATGCGTTTCAATTGCAAGCTTATTAACAACAATAAAACTAGAGACAATGAAACTATATGTAATTGTCACACTGGACTGATTACATTGTCGTTCACAATAATTAATAATGTAATAAGCATCAAACTCGTTCAATTATACCGAGCAAAAAAAGAAAATCATTAAACGAAGGCTATACAATTAAACGAAAATAGTCTATATGTATTTACGTATATATTTTTTTTTATTTATGTTTCACGTTATATATGTATCAATATTCTTAATAAAAATGGACTTGAAAGATTATTTGTTAATAGTTAGTAGTTCTTGGAACTATTGCTCGTTAATTATTTGTTAATAGTTCTTGGAACTATTACCCCCATTTTTATGTTAAAACTAGCCCCTAGTTTCGTCATAATATAATGTTGTTTCACACAATATTTATTGCTATTTTATCGGTTCTTATAAAACCCTGTGTTATAGGGGAAGACTATAATTAATGATCAATTACTTTCGTTAGATCATGGATAGCCTGTACCCGAATCTGTACGACAGATTCAAAAGCGAGGGAGTCTGTCCGATTTGCCTGATGGAAATGGAACTAGCCCCGAGATACACTTGCACCAACCAGCACACGATTTGCTATCGGTGCAAACCTTATTATTACGACTGTCCCACTTGTCACTCGCCATTAGACATGGAAATGTCATCTGCACACTCGTCCTCGTCACCGCCACCAGCCAGCCACTTTCTGCCTCATCCACTTCGACCGAAATTTCGTCTGCATCAACCTACCGCCCCGGCGGCGGATGATTTTCAAAAACACGAGAGAGGCTGGTATCCACCTCCGCCAGCTGAAGATCAGGAGCTCAAGGAGTGTATGTACGCTCATCTAGGATGCTGGGTGAAGGTACCGATATACTTGGCGGATCTGCACGAGTCTCGGTGAGGAAATTTGTTTTCTTTTTATCACTGAAAGTGATTTTAGCGGGGGTAATGCAACGAAAATTAGCGATTGGTTGATTTGGGTCACGTGGTTCGTGAGGGGGCGTGGAGTAGACCTCGAGTAGGAGTGGCGTTGTCTGGTACTGAGCGATCGCGCCTGTAATTTGTTTTCTATCGATTCAAATGTTTGCATATCAATAAAATTTTATGTCAAAAAAGTCGTCATTTCCTAGTCAGAACAGTTGTTTCTGGGCCTTTCAATGAGACGAATTAAATCAAGTGATTTAAAATAAATATAAAGTTGATTACTTTAAGAATGAAGGAATACTGAAATTTTGTACACAAAACACAACGTCACAGTAATTTCAGACTTCAAATGGACGTTGATTGATCAATTTTCTGGTTTTCAATATACTGCGATGTTTAAATTCCAAGTAGAAAATGAAACATAAAATATACAGAGTAAAAAGTTTCAAAAGAGACGGAAGGTTCGGTAAACTCTATTCAGACTTTCTTTGAATATCGAGCGTCATATAAAGTCTATCTACAAATACAAAATAGCTTTCACAAAAAGAAATTTAAGATACGTATTTCTATACATAATTTTCACAACACTGTTCAAGAATACATACGTCAGCATGACACAAATTTGTCACCAAGACCGAAACAAAAAAAATGACGAAACAAATAAAATTGTTTCTTCCAAAATTTCAGATGCCAATTTCGTCCTCACTTGGAAGAGGAACACCTGCCGACAGACGTGGCACTCAAACACGACGATTTGATCGAGTGCGCGTACAAAGTGGTGGGTTGCAACGTGAAAACGTCACCTTGGAGGATCTCGATCCACGAGAGCCATTGCATCTACAAGGATCGTTTCGACGAGATGAACATCAGCGACTCCATGGAACAGGTCACCGTCTCCGGCAACGATTACGAAGATTCCGAGGAATTAGTAGAGTGTAAATACAGGAAATACGGTTGCATGGTGAACATGCCCAGAAGACGAAAGCAGATGCACCAGGCGAAATGCAACTACAGCAAGTATCAGACCGACGAGGACGACGACAAAAGTTCGTCGTCGGAAGGTGACTACGACCCCGACGAGCAGGTCGCTTGCAAATGGGCCGATTACGGCTGCAAAGTGAGACCGAAACGCAGCCGTTCAGAGACTCACGAGGAAAAATGCAATTACAGAATGGAGGAGTGCGCTTACAAGCACAACGGATGCACCGCCATGCTTCAACCGCCTAGGAAACTCGCTCACGAAAGGAGCTGCGAGTTTGCTTATTAAATTTCCTCTTGGCGGCGAACCGAGTATCCTCTAACCGAGGGAAATAATTGTGAGATTGTTTCTTATCGTTTCGAGTCTCTTAATAAATATTCCCTGAATTCTTACGACGCAATTTCGGTTGTTTTCAGTGCAATAGAGAATCATTTTCTCTGCTTTGTATTTTCTTTTTAACTAATTAACTTAATCGTGTATTAAAATATATTTTAAATATCAAGTTAGTTTGAGATTGTTTGTTATCGTTAGATCTTTTAATAAATGTTCTCTGAATTCTTAGTCTTTTAGTTGATGTTATAGAGAGCCTTCCTTTCTGTTTTGTGGTTTTCAATTGCATCGTGTAAAATGTTTTTAAATGTTCGATTAGCTGAGAAGTAAAAGAATAATTACGAGTTTCTTATTGTTAGATCTTTTAATAAATCATTCTCATCTCTTACAATTTTAGTGGTTTCTAATTCTGAAATCGTGTAAAATATTTTCAAAAACTTCGACGAGTAAATTTGCACGTGATATTCTTAGTATTCGTGATAAAAAAAATTTTGTTTAATCGGTGAATTTCGCATTAAATGACGAAGCGTTCTTAATCCCTCCGATAGATCACGAGAAGACGTACAAGGAGTCGAATCAACGTCGTCGGGGTATCGATTCGTATCTAGCTGTACATTGTTCCACAAGACAGTTCAAGCATGTTGAATACCGCACTATTAATTACGTTACCATCAATTAGGTTAACTTAGAGGAAGAGCATTTAATCTAGGCGAAAATCGTTCAAATTGTACTTTCGGTACTTAATAATCAAATGTCGATTCCATACAAATACATGCAACGAATGGACCAAAAATCACTTCTTACTAAATTAAATTTGTAATTTGCGAACGCTTTGGCGACCAACATTTGAAGAAAATAATTTTTAAAACATAATGGAAATCTTTGGCTCACCTTATATATATAACTTAATATATATATTTATAAACTTTTATTATAATATTATATGTATTAATATAATATATATATTATATATTTATTACATTATATATATACATTATTTATTATATATATATTATATATTTATAAACTTTTGACCCACCTATATATATATAACTGTTATTATATATATATATATATATAACTGTTGTACATTCAGTTTTAACGCAGTTAAGACTTTTTTTTACAAATCATTATTTTTCTGCCACTTGGCAACAAGGAAAGTTGTAGATACGCCCTGTTGATTCAACAAAGTGAACAAAGATTCTGTCACTTGTTCGACACCATCCAACTCGCCTGTATTCTCTCTCTCTTTCTCTCCCCCGTTTACCCTCTTATCCACCCTTGATCGTTGGCACTCCCGTTTGTATCATCGACGCGATAGTGAAACTTACACTGCCATTCGGGGGATGATCCGGGGCACGATCGCCTGGAATGGGAGAATGATGGGTATGGCTGGGACATCGAACACCTGGAAGCTAATGGTGTACAGCCTCTCCCTAGCCAGCCGCTAACTATGGCGTTGCAACGCTCGCGACGCTTGTACGCCGTTTATAGCGACCATTTGTAAAGGCCAAGCCGGGAAAACCTTGGGAAACGAACCTGTCCCGAACGTGACTGAATTCCCTTCGCGTCTCTGCCAGATATTTCCGACGTTCTGCGACCCTACCGAGATAATAAATCGCGTTGGACGCGTTTTATACACAAGTTAACAGGTTGGTCGTCACGGCCGTGCCAACCGAGGAGAATTGAATCTTCAAACAGGATGTTTCGCGACCTTATTCCCAGTCCGTCCAGGGAAAAAAGCGTCAAGTTGTTTGATTTAGATTTATTCTTCTTCGAGCAACGCTACGATACGCAACGCTGTTTACGGCGAATTAATTACTTTTCTTGCGGATAATGGAACTCTCTCGAAGAATGAGAAATGACTCGATGAATCACAGTTGTGTCTCTGGCCATGAAGCAAGTTGTAGAGTAGAGTCTCGATTATTGGAATATCCATTACCCAAACTCTATCATCCGAGTGTTCCCCATTATCTGTTCGGTGCATTTTGCGCTACGTGGACGTAGTTCATGCGCGGTATTTACTTGCTTCCGTTGAAATTATCGGAGCTAACTACTCGGATAAAGTTTCTTGCGCACGTGAAATTTAGCACGGGGATTTAGCTACTGCTTCATCTCGTTGTTAAAAATCTTTCGAAATGCGTCTGGAGAGAGAAGAGAGTAATTGATAAAGTCAATGAAGAGAGTAATTGTACCAACGAGAGTGAAAAATTGTCGATAATTTAAGCTGAAATGAAAAAGCTTGTAAAGAAAAAAATCATATCGATAACCCACTTAATCTTATCTTAACACCAGAACTACCAGAATGGTCAAAATGACCAATTTTAGAATTTTTCATAGAAATTTTATATATTTATAATAGTTCATTTTCAGAGACTCGAGTGAATTTTAGTAAAAAATATAAACAGAAGCTTACTTATATATATATATATATATATATAAGCTTCTGTTTATATTTTTATATATATAAGCTTCTGTTTATATTTTTATATATATAAGCTTCTATTTATATTTTATATTTTATATTTTTATATATGTAAGCTTCTGTTTATATTTTTATATATATAAGCTTCTGTTTATATTTTTATATATGTAAGCTTCTGTTTATATTTTTATATATATAAGCTTCTATTTATATTTTATATTTTATATTTTTATATATGTAAGCTTCTGTTTATATTTTTATATATATAAGCTTCTATTTATATCTTATATTTTATATTTTTATATATATAAGCTTCTATTTATATTTTATATTTTATATTTTTATATATATAAGCTTCTGTTTATATTTTATATTTTTATATATATAAGTTTCTGTTTATATTTTATATTTTTATATATATAAGCTTCTGTTTATATATTTATATACATAAAGTTCCCACTGGAATTTCAATGCAATCCTCTTTTCACGAAATTATATCAGTTCAAATTATCGATAATTTTTCATCATCAATGGTACAATTACGCTCTTCATTGTACTCCCGGATCAAAACTTGATTCCACTTTAAGAATACAAAACCTTTGAGACTTCAATTAATAATTTAAATATTCCGATTCTTTTTCCTCCACAGAAAAGAAAAATGTCACGAACGAGACACAAATTCGGAGAGAAAAAGATCCGACGACTTCAAGAAGACAAAACCATTATATTACTTTCGAGATTTCAATTAATAATTTAAATATTCCGATTCTTTTTCCTCCACAGAAAAGAAAACTGTCGCGAACGAGACAAATTCGGAGAGAAAAAGATCCGACGACTTCAAAAAGACAAAACCACTGTACTTCTGAGATTTCAATTAATAATTCAAATATTCCGATTATCCATTTCCTTTCTTTTCATCGCGCGAGTTGAAAATGTCACGACGAACGAGGCGAATTCGGAGGGCGGCTGCGTGGAAGTCTCAAAAGAATCCGAGGCTCCGAGTGTACAGCTTTTTAGATACTGCATAAATATCGAACGGGCCCGGAAAATGGTAAACTCCTGTCCGTTCGCAGTTCGGTGACGCTGTCAGCACCTCGGTCAGAACTTTAACGATCGACTCTGACCCGGCACGATGGACAAAAGGGAATAGAGGCTGTTTTACATAGTAAAGACCGGGAAAGACTACCATCGCCGCGACCCAACCGGATTCTTAAAGAGGGATATTCGCTTCTGAGGTAAGGAGAGGTTATTTCGCGAAACGCGGACGCGAGGCGCTCCAGTTTCGTTTTCCTCTCGCGTTATTTTCATCTTGCCCCGGCTACCTGGTTGAAAATATGCCGAGTACATTGGCAAATTCTCATGTATCGTAACGAGTCTATTATTTCGAAGTGGCCTTGCCTCGCGAGAAGAATCGAAATACGTACCCGCCAGAGATTCGATTGAATATTTCATCGTTCCTCCGCTATTTGTACAAATGTCGTTTCTCGAGAAAATATTAAGCTATCACAAGTAGGTAAAAAAGAAAACTGATCAAAGATCGGTGGTTTCTTTTCAACTTCAATTACCAGAGTAAAAAAATTATTTATTTACTGTTTTATTGAAGATCCGGGTAAAAATATTACGACATATTGAGCAGATATATTAAAAACTACTAAAGCTCCTCGTTCAGTATTAAACTTTCAGACTTTCGACGAAACGAGGTTAAACCCAAACAAAGAAAGGACAAATTCGATGAAACGATTCGATTTACGTTCAGATATGCCATAGAATATTTTACAAAATATCCGCAAATATCATTAACAATCTATTTCTCCATTGAAATTGTACGTCCAGAACGATTTGATTGGAAATATAAGTAAAAAAGGAAAAAAGATTTGAAGGACAAAAGGTAGGAAGAAATCGGTAACAGCATTCGAGTGTCCAGAACAAAAGTGGATGTAAGCTGGGCGCTCTGGTCGGCCGCTGGTAGCGAGGGAAAGGGTGGCAAAGGGGTGCGGGTAAATTGCACCCCTGGGGAACAGATCTGACGAGTGGCACGAAGGGTCACGGTAAGCCAGAAGTCAGCCGACTTTAATTAAGACACAGGTGTCTTCTGCTTATAGTTACATCGAGCTTCTCCGAGGGAATCGTGGAAGAGACGTGTCCATCACGAATCGAAAAAATACACAATGCACAATGCACAATATTTTTATATCAGTTCCTCGAGGAGCAGTGCAAAAATTACATCGAGTGATTGAGCGATCGTATGTATTTAAAAAAAGCAGTAAATACTAAACAATATTTATCGAGTGTTTCTGATTTGCAATCTCGCTGTGAAAGAATCTCTCATCTCTCGACAGTGCTTTATCGTCGAATCGTAAATTTTATTGAAATGTTATATGCAAGATGAACGTCTAATTATAATTATATATAATATTTATAATGTTCGTAGTTGTAACGTCATATCGTGCAACATTATACACGATGCGATATCTTAAAGAAACTATAATTCTGCAAAATTAAATCGCACTGTCTGCCATCGGAGGAATCACTGCTCCTGCTCCCAAAAAATGCTAACGTTGCTGATCAAATGCTAAAGCGAATTTAACGGCGGACAGGGACTTCTCGCTGGAAATCCAGTTACAATATCTCAGCCGAAATGTGAACCGGCGCCTAACCGAAGAATCGCCTTAATGCATGTATTCATGCCGGGGTAAGCCCGGTAACTTCGAATCAGACGCGTAGGTAGAGTAGATGTTACCAGGGATCTCGACACGGGCGAGCCGCTTCTTGACAAAGCGGCTGCGACTCGCCGGATATCGTCCAAGTTATTTCCTTTAAATACTGTCAAAACAGCGAAAATCGCTGTGAAAGCAGCGATATCCTTCTCACGATGTATCCGTCACTCTTCTGGAACCCCTTAAAGAAACTGTATCGAGGGACTCTTTCATCGACGAGTGGACGCTGACAATATTTGATCTTTCTATTGCGCCGGTGGAAATCAAGAAATCTGGTAATCTAGGGGTGAGATTTTTTTTTCTTTTTCTTTAGAATACAATGAGAAGAAGTTTCAGGGGTTTTAGAAAGTGACGATCCAAGTGTTTTTAATTGCATTGTTATGCATCGATGTGTTGCATTTAAAAAACGATAGCTGATAAAAGTATGTCTTCTATTTTACCTAACATATCTCTCGTATCAATCTTCTGGTATTTTTGTAAGTATACGTAGTTTATCAGCTGATAGACACTTTTGATAGAATACCAATCCAAACACTTGGATGTAATCACAGTATCAATAAATAGATCGGAAATTTTCGTCTGTTTATGACAAATTGAAGTGTGAAAGAATTAATATAAATATAAAATATAGATATAAATATAAATATGAATATAAGATATAAAATATAAAATATAAACACAAATACAAAATATAGGTATAAATATAAAATAACATGGAAATATCCAATATTATTATAACGTTAATAAACGAAATTCCATTTCTTTCCTTCTATTCTCCAAAACGCAATAAACGCAATAGACTCTAAAAATTTCACTTAGCCAACGACTAGTGTAACAGACGATGGTTCCTCCCCTCCACGAGCGTATAATATCAATTAACCGAATACACCCAACACTATGCGACATATTTCACTTTCCCCGCTGGAGGAGACCATTTCAAATGGTCCGAGATAAAGGCGATCTAAAGCCACTTAAGAATCTCAATTTACGACACTAATTATAACAAGCTAATTACAACACTCTCCCCGCGCACGCTGAGACATTCCCCAAAATTCCCTCGCACACCCGTTACAATTGATATTAATAACCACTTTATTCCCAACACATGAATTACCTGTTGCGTAATACCATTCGCCCATATATATATATATCTGTATCTTCCGCCGCGATTCCGTTACCGACATAATCGTTGTATATGTGCAGCGACCAATCGTCGATCATCGCGCGTTGATCACGGGAGAACCCCGTGGAGGCATCGTCTATAAACTGTGGCCGGTCTCATGTGTGGCCAGCCACACGTTCCATGCCATAATCTTCCCACGATAAATACATCTCGCCTAGGTAAAACTCGGAGGAGCGAGGCTCAGGAGCGGGTCAGTGGCGAACACTTCACTTCGCCATGCTCGGAACGACGCACGCGAACTCAATAATTCACCGGGGGGGGACTGAGGCTCGCCACGACGCTGTGGGGGAGAAAGGCAGTCGTATCTCAATTTTGTCAGGATATAACTATCAGCGTTTCGGTAACGAGAAAATCCACGATCACGAGATGCCTCGGCCACAGGGTAAACGGCTACAGGGTGTGGTGGTTTCTTTGCCGATTGGATCGCCGATTCCATCCGAGTTCCCTCGGACACGTGCGCGATTATCGTTCATCGATGGATCGTAACTACCGTCCGAGTTGCCAGATTTATGGCGAACCAGGATGACTGGGACGATCGTCAACTCGTGTGATTTATACAGTTAATTTCTCGTGAAGATTTTCCCGTAACCCAGAAAATCGGACCTCTTCAGGTGCAACGCGTGATGCAACGAAAATTAGCGATTGGTCGATTTGGGTCACGTGATTCGCGAGGGGGCGTGGAGTAGATTATAGCGCGCCTGTAATTTGTTTTGTATCGACTCAAATGTTTGCGTATCGATAAAATTTTATGGCAAAAAAAGTCGTCTTCATTTCCTAGTGTTCAGAATAGTTGCTTCTGGGCCTTTCAGTGAGACGAATCGTACTGGGGTACGAGTCGTGTAGTTTTTTGGAGAACGAAACAATGGAGTTTGGAGTAGTTTGAAGAACGTCGAGAATAGCGATCGGTTAAGTATAGATTGTGGTTTCGTTAATTTCGTTAATTAAAGAATATTCAGAAGATGTTCACGAAACGTCAAACTAGAAAAAATGAAAATGAAAATAAACGAAACTGAAAAGTCAAAGAAATATTCTCTAAGCTCGTTCAGGCTAAACTTACAAGAACTATAAAATTATAAAATTATAAAATACACAAAATAAAACGTACAACTAAATATAGCTATATACATAAATATATAATACAAGTGTATAACTATAAAATATACAATCGCGATCTCGTCAGTTAGAGATATAGATCACTAACGACTAGCTGAAGAACATTGAATATTAGATTTTTCTGCGAAGAATACCTCTAGATATCTTTATCGGTCGTGCAGTTTCATCTGACGGCGATGAAAAATTCAGCCAAAAAAACGTTACAGGAATTTCGCGGATAAAACGCGCAAATATTTTCGCATGTAGATGGGCTGTCGAACAGGCAGGAGATGGAATTTTCAAAGAAGAAGAATACGGGGAATGGAATTTTTTTAACAGAATCCATTTTCCGCGGGAAATCGATGAATAAGAAATTTGTGAAAATAACTGTACTGATTTACAGGAGAGATTTCCTTTTTTCAAGGGAAACGCGTCGTCGTGAAAATCTGTGATACAACTTTGACATTCAAATGCATTGCAGTCTCGCCTAAACTTCGACCTAAATTCGACCCAAAATCGTGGCGCAATCAATTTTCCGAACACCCGGTATCAGTTTCCTTCGAGATGTCGAAGCGAGCGAAATGAAATTAACTTTGAACGACGTCAAAGCCCCCGTGTCCTTGTAACGTAATTAGGCTCGTAGCAGAATCGGTTTGTTTGCGATAAGATCGATTCTCGGACGCGATGTTTCAACCGATTTTTTTCCAGCAGCCTCGCGTTAACAACGTCGATACTCGTTTCCGCGCACGTTCCTGATAAACGACCGCCGCCGCTCGAAGTTTTATAAAGAGGGAAAGTCCCTCCGGCGCGAGATTGCAATTTTTAATATAACTCTCTTTGAGAGGAAGCGACGACCGGGCCGAGGAGGAATCGGAGAAACGAGATGCAAAATACAACGAATGATGCAAGATCCGTTGCTCTGTAACAACGTTCAATAGCTCGTGAAATTAGTCGACGATTGAATTGCGAAATTACTTCAAATTATTATTTTAGGAACTAAATTTGGATATTATTTCAAATCATCCGAGTTGCGCTGTCAAGATTTACAATTAAAATTTTGTTTTACAATACAATGTTCGAAGTGTTGCACACTGATCATCGTCGTTTAACTACGAAGAGTGGTGAATTAATTTCTGAATCGATGCAAAATTTTTCATTTTATTGCAATCAAAAAAATATATTTTGCCTGAGGACAGTGTGTTATTGATTTTCTGGTAAGCTAAATTTGAACATTATCTTCAACAGAGAACAATTGTACAATTACATGTTGGCAAAATCATCTGCGATCGACTACGAAGGGTAATCAATTAATTTCTGACGATGTAAAATTTTCAATCACAAAAATTATATATTTTGCCTGTGGGCAGTGTGCTATTGATTTTCTGATAAACTAAATTTGAACGTAGTATTATTGCATAACAATACTATTGCATACTGACGAAATCATCCACGATCAACTACGAAGAGTGGTAAATTGATTTCTAACGAATACAATTTTATTTTATTACAGAGTATAAAACAAAATTCTATTTTCTATTAGAAATCAAAAAAATATATTTTGCTATTATAAAGGACAGTGTACCATTGACTTTCTGACAGAGTATCATACTAGCCTCTCGAGAACAGACTGATCAACTCCAATTTTTATATAATAATTGTCTCATTTTTATTAGAAATCTACATCTTTAACTATTATTTATAATTTTAATTTAAACAATTTCCAACGAGTTCGTTCATCGCAGAGAAACGGAACAACCGATAATAATTCGAAGAAAAGCTCGAGAAAAATTGCTGAAAGAGCGAGGTGAAGGAGAAAGCGAGGCGTGCGAGCTGCGGAACGTCCGATGAAGAAGCGAATTTAATGAAACGCGAGAGAAACCCGAATAAAAGTGTATTTGTAATGCAAATACGCGTCGTAGCAGTCCCGGAGGGCCGAAAAATGAAAAGCCGGCGAAACAGCCGGCTGCGAAACCGACCGTCCCATCGCTCTTCGCTTAATCCGATTTCAAATTCTTCGACGTCTCCGAATCACGTCTCGCGCCGAGACGCGGAAAGCGTCGTATAATCCTGCCTAAAAAAAAAAAGGAAAAGAGAGAAAGGAAAATCCTGATTTCTCTTTCTTTTAATTACCTCGGGGACTCGGCCCGATCGTCAAACCGAGCGCACGCCTGGAATCCTTATTAAACGAAATCCGAATCCTCCGTGGTATCAGAATTCGACCTTGCCGCGCTGCACCCTGATTAACGCTTTAGAGGGTAGCTGAGATGATGCCAGAGAGTTCCGCTCGCTTTGAACGTTTCGGAATTTTGTAATTTAGATTCCGAGTCCGGCTTTGGTTCCGGAGATTAATTTTGATTTCATCGGGAAAATTTGTACATGCGATGCATAAATGTGAATATTTATATTTTGTTACAAGTGTCAGTTTTTAAAGAATGTTCCTTTAAGAGACCTATCGCAGATTTTCTTTTTCACAACAACCATTCTATTGATTAAATTAATCTAATTAAATTAACATTGTATTGATCGTACAATCTTTGACAAAGAAAAACATTTGTTTGCGCGATACAATCACGAAATGGACAACCAATTATGCATGATTCAAAATTGATTATATTTCAAGATTTTAGTAATTTAAATTGGTTTGAAGATTAGTTTAATTTATGGAGAAAATTTGGAATAATGCTAAATATTTTGTCATTGGCGTTAGTATTTAAAAAGATCTCTTTAAAAAATTATTGCAAACATTCTTTGATTAAATTGATCTAATATTAATATAAATTAAATGAATATTCTGTCAATTAAATTAATCCAACAGATTAAATCAATATTCTGTTAATTAAATCGCGCAATCTTTGATGAAACAAAATATTTCTTTACACAATACAACCAACGTGCAATTATATTATGTTTCAAGATTGAATATAATGCTGGTTGGAAAAGCATTGATTGAACTAAAATTAAATAAAGAATTTCCATGCTCAATATTAACAATAATATTGATATTATTATTAATATTAAACTCAACGCAATCGTACAATCAGGCTCACGGATGATTTAAATATCAATCTCGCTTTGTTTCGCGTTCACTTCAAAATCACCGCCACTTTCCTCTCCTCCTTTCAATCTTCCGAGCCTACTTCCGAAGTACTCGTACCCATCGGTTAATAACACTTCAGCGTTCAACATTTATAAACGCCCTCCTCCGCGCAGAGAATCCCGCGGAGAACGTTCGTCGTTCTTGAGTCCACTCGACGAACTCGGTCCGAAAGCGACCAGAAGAGAAAGAGAAAAGAGAAAAAACTGCACGATTTGTACCCGAGTACGATTCGTCTCACTGAAAGGCCCAGAAACAACTATTCTGACTAGGAAACGAAGACGACTTTTTTGCCATAAAATTTTGCAATATGCAAAACATTTAAATCGACACAAAATAAATTACGCCACTCCTACGCCACGCCTCCTCGCGAATCACGTGACCCAAATCAACCAATCGCTAATTTTCGTTGCACCTGAACAGGCCCGATTGTCTGGGTTACCCCCGCTAAAATCACTTTCAGTGACAAAAAAAGAAAAGCCGGCGTACAAATATTATCGAAGTTTCTCGAGGGCGAAGGCAGGATGTTAACGTGGAGTAACGAAACGAAAGAATATACGACGAGTGTCGAGAATCGAAGGAATCATTATTTACCGAGAAAGAAAGAGAGAGAGCTGGCTATTGTCCTCTTCGACGGATGCATTGTCGAATTAAGGGCTTTTGTGACAGCGAATAGTCGAGGCGCACAATGCTCTCGCCTCTCTTTCGTTCTTTCCTTCTTCTCTCTCTCTCTCTCTCTCTCTCTCTCTCTCTCTTTCACCCCTTTTTCCATTCCTCCTCCATCGTGCACTCCCTCCATCGCGCGAATCGCTTTGACAGTTGCCTCGCAAATGAAAGCACTTTTCCGCCGAATAGACAAAATAAATCGAGTCCCTGGTACAATGTCGATGATTTCGTAACAATGCGCGTCTGCTCGGCGTCCGACCTACGCACGAATAAATACGCAACCCCCCTCCCTGCCGCGAGAAACGCCCGCGTCCCCTCCATATCGACTGCCTGTAGCCGACGATACACCGACGGCGTTCACATTGTGTCGTCTCTGTCGTTTTGTCGAGTGCAAGACTCGACGGTGATCTTTATCCGCCGGAGAGAATTATCGAGGGTCGGCAGTTTCGTTGGAATATACTCTTGTTATTATTGAATTCTTAGCGAGGCAAGTGTGATCGACAGATGTATTTATATCCAAGAACGGAATGATTTTACACGAATTTCGAGTTAATTTTTATTAATTTTAAGCAATTTTTAAAATCTTCCCTCTTCCTTCAGTTGCGATACTTTTGAAACACGCGTGTGAATTGAAAACACGTAATCAACGTCATAAAAATTGCTAAACGCGATTCAAGAAAGAAACGAAATTTTTTTTAAGTAATTTTTAAAATCTCTCTTTTTCTTGAGTTGCGATACTTTTGAAACACAGTCGCAAAAATTATGAAACGCGAAAGAAACAATTTGAAAGGGACGAAGATTTAATTTTCGAGAATAAAACAATTTGCGATTTCTTAAAACAGTAGACAATTTTAATATACATCCAAATAAAAAAAAAAAAGTCGTCAGGCTGAAAGTTTGATGAATTTTTCCTCGATTCTGTGCTTAAAATTCTTAAAAAATTTTGCGACCAAAAGATTCGCGGTAAACAGCAGCTACGCGAGCGCTTATCCTTTAAAATTCTCTGTAGGGACTCGAGCGCGCGCGCGCGCGCGTTAATAAACGAGGGAAATTTTCGATACGTACGGCTTCGAGAGGAAAATAGCGATAACAAAAGGCCGGGGGCGTGTGTTCTTCCGGTGATTTATCGATGGTAATTAAAGAGCCCGAACGTCACCACCGGCTGCGTGTAGATGACCAATGGCCGGTGCGTGAGCCACGTATTAATAGTACCTTTTAACATCCACCGCGAGCCTTGCTTCAACGGCCATTTCCGTCGTTAAATAAATACAGCCATCGAGCCGCGTGTTACAGGCGATTTTGCTCGCGACTTTATGCAAATTACCCGCTTGATACCAATACGCGCGACTTGTTCGTTTGCTCGTGATAATGAAAAATTTACGTGGAACGTATCGACACTAGAACTACCGACAATTGAAGCATAAAATTTCCATCAGAGATATCGAAGACAAAAAAAATTGAGATACTTTATAATAAAATGGAGTGTACAAGCTTTTGTTCATTTTGCTTTACGAAAAATTATTTGAATCTTTAAAAATACACTGTTTCGCGTCTATAAAATGTCTGACAAAAATTGTAAATTGGTCATTATGAGTGGTTTCACTTTCAAGTGGCTAATAACAGACGTGAAGCTTCACGGATGAATATTAAGTAATACTAATTTTAACATTTCTTACAGGATGAAGCTAAGAAGTATTTTTGTGGTAGTGAAGTTAAATCGTAGATATTCTTGGGACTCTGATATTCTCAGATTCTCCAGAGACTCTTTCGAAAACTGAGAGACGCTGAGAGACTCGAAGGACAGTAGACTTTGCAGGCTCTGGATAATAAAATAGAAGGAACCTCGTGGGATTTGAAATTCTCGAGATACTGGGACCCGAGATTTTCAAAGGTTTCCCGGAGGCACTCGTGCATTTGAAAATCCTCCACTGGGTCTTGGACACTTTCTCAAACTCTATTTTCACGCGAAGAATACCTCAAGTCGCTGTTAAACGCTCAACTAAATTCTACAAAATTTTCTCAATGTGATCAAACCCAAAATCTTACATTTCCATTACGTTGTCATTTTCTAGTTACATTGAATTCTACAAAACTTTTTCAATGTGACCAAATCTTAAATCTTACACTTCCATTACACTGTCATTTTCTCATGTTATATTGAATTCTACAAAATTTCCTCAATGTGATCAAACCTTAAATGTTACACTTTCATTACACTACCATTTTCTATTGTTACAATTCTACAAAACCTCTTCAATGTGACCAAATCTTAAATCTTATACTTTCATCACATTGTCATTTCCTACTGTTATAATTCTACAAAATCTCCTCAATGTGATCAAACCTTAAATCTTACACCTCCATTACACTGTCATTTTCTGATGTTATATTGAATTCTACAAAACCTCTTCAATATGACCAAATCTAAATTTTATACTTTCATCACATTGTCATTTCCTATTGTTACAATTCTACAAAACCTCTTCAATATGACCAGATCTTAAATCTTACACTTTGATCACATTGTTATTTCCTAGTGTTACATCAAACTCTGCTGCAGCGTTTCTGCAATGTAATCTACGAATCGTCTCCAAGATCAATCCGCTAACTCGATCGCCAAACAGAATCTCTCCTCCGCAGACCCAAATTTCGACACGTTCCTCTCCAATCATCGTCCATTCCTTTCCAACCCCGTTTGACGTCTCCGCAAATCGTCCCCGCGATCAGCGTCTCGCCCAATCAGCAGGTCGAAATTTTGACACGTTCCTCCGCAATGGTTATCCGTTCCTTTCTAATCTCCTGCGACTTCCAGCAAACACGATCTTGCCCGGGATGGTGCCCGGGCAAATGCCTTTTCATCGCGACGCATTAGTCGCGGAGACTTTGACGAACCAATTAAATAAATGGTGGTAAATTGTACGGCCGACGGTGGTGTAGGGTGGCACGGTGGCGCCTTTATCCACGCCGCGGCGCGACGAGGCGCCTCCGCGTTTCTTCCATTAAGGATCACCCCTGCCCCTCGGCAGGCCTGTTGGAAAGCAGAACCACGGGGGCCACTCTCAGCCCCTCTTCTTCCTCGTCCTCCGTTTCTCGAGAAGAGCGGAGAGACTTCGCCTGTCGTTGTCATCGGTGGCGTTGCTGGAATTACATTGGACCTACAAAGGGTTGCCGTTGAAGACTTTCATCAATGCACACGACGCGTCCATTGTTCCTCCTCCGCGTAAGATTCATCCCTCTGCCCCCTACCTACCTCTCCACGCTACCCCATTGGAAACACAAGACGATGATACGTCTTTGAAATAGTAGGCTGTTCTTATTAATACCACGGCGTAACCAGCCGTGTTAAATATTTATGCTGCAGGAAGGGTGCGAGTTATCCGGCCCGACAGAGGATCGTTGTTTCGGATTGTAAGCGAAGATCAGGTACACGTAGTAAATAACTTGGTAACTATGTATAGATTTACATGTGATATATTATCACTGAAAGTGATTTTAGCCATAACCGAGAAAATCGGTGCAACGACAATGCAACGAAAATTAGCGATTGGTTGATTTGGATCACGTGGTTCGTGAGGGGGCGTGGGGTAGACCTCGAGTAGGAGTGGCGTTGTCTGGTACTGAGCGATCGCGCCTGTAATTTGTTTTACAAAACCAAATATACGTCATAATGTACTCTTAGTCTAGACTTATCAAACACCGTTGTTCGCACTTGAAACACTATAATTAAACGTGAAATCCATCAGTGTATTGTAACTTACGTTCACGTTAAGATTTTCAAACTTATATAAACGAATCCTCGAGCTATCATTGCCCTAGCTGTTTAATGCACTTACATCTTTCATTTATGTCTATGTCCGAGAAGTTTATAGTTGAAAATATCAATCAGTAATCGTTATTAACAATAAAATTATTGACGAAAGAAAGATACGTTTAGATCGCGAGATTAAAAATTTAACTTTCAACAGCTCGTGCCAATATTACGAGACGAGATTCTACACCAAACCACGATGTCAGACGTCACGACCGCAAAGGCCGAGCCGAAAAATGACTTCACGAGGCGAAGTATACGCGCGGCGGAGAGTCGTAACTCTTTTTGATCGAGTGGCCTCGGCCGGTATGTGCCACGGCTACGAGAAGCCAAGGAATACCGCGTTGAATTGTAATAATGTACCTGCAGTATCAACAAGCCCCTCTTTCTCTCTCTCTCTTTCTCTCTCTCGTCGCGCAGAGATGGATTCGTTGGTAGACTATCTCTCTATGAAAGCTCCTACGACGCGAAACACGAAGAGCGAGAGTACACGAAGAAAGGGGGACGGGGAGGGAGGCCAGCAAAGGAGAAACAGCAGAACAGGTTCCTATTTAATGCTTCTACGTCGACTATGTCAACGTTATTATACCGCAGATTCCCAAGGGAGTGAGGGTGCAACCCGGCAACGCGGAGCGAAGAGGGAAGAGAGCGTGACCGCGGCGAATACGTCGCAAAAGCGGTTTTTTAAAATATTGATAAAGTGTAACACGCTTGCACAGCTGAAAGGTGGTTGGACAGCCAGCCCGCGCTTTCAACCCGGCTTCTAAATTACAGCGACACCCCTGTCAACCGCGATGGAACAAGGACGTTCCAAATTGCTGCTCCACCGAGGCGGAGGAGACCGTAGATTAGTGGCTTCGATATCTGGCACTAGCGTCTGTAACGAGCATCTCTGATTTCAGTGTGATTTATGTGTCCTTCATTCGCCGCGTGATTTTTTCCCTGCGAACGCGAAGAACATCCGGCTCGATTGGCGGCAACGTTTGATTGACGGTTGCTGAAAATTTCTGACTCCCGGAAGATGGGAATGGAAGAGCGTCGGAGAACGAGGTGACTCGCGAGCTTTGATCGAGCGAGAATCGTAGCAATCGCAGAGGAACTGATTTCGTATTCGTCGTGAAAGTGTGAAAACGAAAATCACTCCCGAGAGAATTCCAGCGTCTGGAGAGACAGTGTTTGTTATTTCTTTTAATTAAACCCTAACTTTCAAGTGACACCTCGCGTTTCTTGCAGTAAAATGAATGACAAAATTCAATTTGAAATTTAATTTGAAAAATATATGAAAAAATATGAATCCAACATTTTTATTAGATCACCGTATACAGACATGAAGATTTCTTTTTGATTGAATTTGATCCTGCTTCGAGAAGCTAATTAAATATTCATAGGACTCACAAACAAAATGTGGTGTAATATTAAATATCCTTGAACAAGCGGATTCTCTTTCCTCGGAAGACCTCCAAAGGAACACAACGGCAGACGCAACGAAGAATGTATGATATTATCGGTGACTAATGCTCGTATTTCCTGCCATCTGAGAAGCGCTCAATAATGCATCAGTGAAGTTTCGCGCAGACGGCTGGAAGTATGCACGGGCTTCTTTAATAACTGATGCGGCGTAACGATATCAAAACAGAGAGACACGAGAAACCTCCGCCTCGAGAGACTCATTCTTCTTGCCTGTGCAATCGCGAATGAAGGAGGAGGTCTTCCAGGTAGATTATTCCGGATAACCGCAGCAATAACTGTTTCGACCCTCGAAAGAGAGTGAGATTGAAGCTTCTTTTATTCTCGAACGCGTGTCTGTCCAACAGAGAATTTAATGGAATTTTTTTCCTTTTTTTTCTTTCTGAAATCTCACCGTTTGTTTCTTTTCACGAGCGTCATTGTATTCAGAGGAAAGAAATTCTTAAACAGTTCTCGAGAGAGGCTAATGTTAAATGATTAAGATTTAAACATTTATTTTAAATACATTTACCGAGGAGATACATCTTAGATTCTTTTTATTTTCCCATGCAATCCGCTTGAAATAAAGGAACTGTATTGAAATTAACTTTATGAAGATACATATTCAAAATCCGGAATAATGAACGAAAAATAAAAGAATGTATTACACTTCAACATTAGAACTTCGATTCGACGATTAAATCATAAAATTTTCATCAGAAACATTAAAGTCAAAAAACAAGTAGAGAAACTTTATAATACATATATAAATGGAATATACAAGCTTTTATTTGTATATTTTACGAAAAAAATTATTTAAATCTTTAAAAATACGTTGTTTCGCGTTTATAAAATATCTAACAAAAATTATAAATTGGTCATCTTCACCACTTTGGCAGTGTCAAGCGTACGTTCGCGAGTGTCTGACCATACGTGTATTCATATTACTTAGAAACGCGACAACCAATTGACGCGATTTATCAGCAAATTGTCGTGAATTCAGAGTGTTAGCTTCGTCTCTAATTGTAAGAACGAGCAAATTAAAACACTTTAAAAGCCTCTCCGTTCTAATTTGACGAAGCATCAGCCTCAATACACGTCGTTCTTTTCCACGACGGAAGGAGAAATACTTACAAAGTATCCATTAATTTTACAGAATCGTGCCTCGGAGTTAGCCGCGAAGAAAGGAGACGAGAGCGGAATTTTTCCTCGGGAGAAAATAAATAACAGTCGCAAAGAGGGTGGTCGAGAGGTAAAGAGGAACTGTTGCCCGGAAATATATCAAACTGTTCCTACGGGTGCTCGTCTCACCGTGTCAGAGTATGTTTTATGTGGTCCGCTGGCTCACTGAAACAATAATTCAGCTCGATTTCGCTCTCGCTACGCCTTCTTTCTCCTGGTTCACCAGTCGAGTTCGTTTACGCGTCTCACTCGTAGAAATTTCTCCAATTTGTTGCCTGTGACTCGCGTGGTTGACGATATATCACTCGTGCGAAGCGGAACGTAGTAAATAAAAAAGTAACACGTACGAGGATAACGCGCGAGAGTACGAGCCGTGATCGATGCAAACATGGGGTAAGTGAAGAAGAGTAACAGATTTTAATCAATATCCAATTAACTCTCCAATTAACCGATCGAAGCCATTCTACTTTATGAATAAAAAATCACTAGTTAAAAATCACAAATTATAGCAACTGTTTGTCCTCCGATAAGTTTATACAAAGTGCAACAACATCAAAGAATATTTCATGCGAGTCGTTGCAAAAATATACCTTTCGCACACAAATAAATAAAGATTAATTTTTCGAAATATGATGTTAAACTAAACAGGCAAAGAATGGAAATAAGGCGAAGAATTGTATTTTATTCCCCATATGATTGTTCCATTTACTTTATTTGCAAATGATAATCAAATATACCTTGAACTTTTACGATTAACACGAGAATAGAAAATTAACTCTCTTTTACAGATATGTTGAAAAATTTCGTATTTGCAAACAGAGGTTCGCGTAATTAGCCATATCAATCACCAATAACCCAATACTCCTCCGCGACGAAAAGAACGCTCGAGTCAACGGAACTTCCAACAACGAGTTTTCCCGATTCCCAGAATATTCACCGCTTTACGCGCCATTGTTCTACGACAATCATTTCGCCTTTCATCCGAGAGCAATTGAAGTTGAATTTTTACGGAATCTTCTCCCTCGGATCCTACCTCACTCACCGGATCCTTCCTCTAATCAACTCCGCTTTTTGCCAGTTTCTCAATTTCACTCTCCAGGTGCACGGCTACTTTTCAATCTTCGTGAAAGAAACAGTTCACGTCCGTGAAAAGAGACGATATAAACGAGAATAATAAGTTGAAGTAAAAAAAATATCAGAGAATATATTTTTTGAAATGTCAGAGTTGACCAATGTGATTTCTGAATAGCTCGATGCTTAAATAGTGTATCATTGATCTGTTACTAGGTTACGTTTTAGATCATTAAAACTCGCAAATAGTGATCTATTGCTAACGTATGTGCATTTTAGGTTACTAAAATTTTACTAAATTAGATTTTTTATTAAAATTCTTACTAAAATATTTTATTTACATTTTTACTAAAATTTCATTTTTTCACACTCTACACTTTTGGAATTGACCAACGTGACTTCTGCAGAGCCCTCAAATAATGTGTCATTGTTACTAGGTTAGGTTACTAAAATTTCATTTTTTCTCAGTTTACACTTTTGGAATTGACCAACGTGACTTCTGCAGAGCCCTCAAATAGTGTATCATTGTTACTAGGTTAAGTTACTAAAATTTACTAGAAATTTCAATTTTTCTTAGTTTACACTTTTGGAGTTGACCAACGTGATTTCTGAATAGCTCGAGCCTCAAATAGTGTATCATTGATCTATTACTAGGTTAGGTTACATTTTAGACTACTAAAATTTTATTAAATTACATTTTAGATTATTAAATTTACTAAAATTTCCTCGCCTTTGGAATTAACCAACGTGACGTTTGAACAGATCCTCAAATAGTGTATCATAGATCCATTACTAGGTTACATTTTAAGCTACTAAAATTTTACTTTTTACTGCATTCTTCGTAATAGAGGTTGTAAAAATTCAAAAATTGAACAACTCGAATAAATATCAACTTTGCAACTGGACTGCGAATTTTTACGTGAATCATACTTTTAAAAATATAATCAGACAAAAAGCAAAATCTCGATAAAAATTACATCTATCTCGAAAAAAACAGTATCATTGAGATTTTCTACGCAATTTTTTTCCAGACATTCCGCGCGATTTCTCACGAAAGCATAAAAATCCACAGTCGGCGTACGGCATCGGCTTGTATCATCCACGCGCGTTCTACCGCTCCGACGATGCGCGCAACCGATTCCGGGCAGACACGGAGAGAGCACCTCGTACCGCTCGATCCCCTCGAAAGGGATCCTTCTTCGTTTCCTGAACGAAATTGAGGTTTCGCCGATGAATGGACCGCGGCGTATACGTAAATTGCATTGTCGCAATGCCGGCTTCCTAACTGGGAACAGCCACGAAGAGGGCTGACCGGCCAATTAGCTTCTGTAGGCCCCTCGATAGAATTGCACAGCAACTTGACTCGACGATCCGCGCGCAGTTAGGGCTACTGCCTCGGCAAGTGCCACTCCAAGACCAGGGCCGGCTAGACTCAATTTAACCGTTCTCGCTCGAATATCGAATCGTTCTCTCCGAGTGGAGAGGGGAGGGAGAGAGGACCAAGCCAGAGGACCGGAACACGCCGGACGCCGTGTCCTTCCTCCTCCTCCTCCTCCTTTTGCGGCCGTTCGCAACTCAATTTCCGCGCGAAGAACTTTCCCCGCTTTCTCTCCTGCGCGATTCACGCGCGAGAATCTCGCGAATGGGTAAATTTTTACGGAGGAGAAATCAAAGTGCCAGCAATAGCGGTTAAACTTATATTACAAGTTAATAATTTATAAATTTTGTTATAGTAATAGAAATAATTGTTATATGTAATTTATTAATTTTAGGTGAAATTTAAATTGATATTAATAGCATACATTTTTATATATTAAAATTGGTGGAGATGAGCAGATCAGATCTCGTTTGCTGCTTCTTGGAAGAGAGGAAATAATCGAATAGCTTTTGGAATAGCGTTCGTGAGTATTAGCGAAGGTGTTAGATTCTTTGGAAGCTGTTTTGGATAGTCACGTTATCGATTACTAATTTTTATGCTAAAAAGGGACGACATCGTACGGAAGCGTATTACATTTATGTGACAAGTATACATCGAATACGAATCATTTTTCAAACAAACAATTTTCGAGTTATACTCGACATATTTGTCGCATTTGTTTTGAATAGAAAATAATTTAACACAGAATTATTAATCATTTTTTGCAACAGAATCTTAATTGTTGCCGTTTGTCAGGTAATGTTAAAAAATGTGAAAATTATGATGCTGTGCTACGCTTCAATCACAATGTTATAATATTAAAGTTTGATTGAGACTATTGTTGAATTCCAAAAATTCAAAATTATTATGTATCAATGTAATGGAAACAAAGAAATACTCTCATCCTCAAAACGAAAATACAAACACTCGTTGAAAAATTGTCCAAACGACGAAATTCTAAAATTTGACGAGTGGTCAAATATAGCTTCTTAGTTCTTAAGTTTACGTTGAAGACTAGAAAGAGTTTAGTGCAGCGTCCTCTCTAAAAAAGCTCCAGCATTGAATTTGCTCTTTGGATACAGCCCCGTATATCCAGAACTACAGACGAGAATCTGGTAATATTACCAACTGTGACTCACAGAAATTACTTTGCCAAAAAAAGAATTATATATCAAATGTACAAGTATTCAATTTTTGGTCGTAATTAATCTCCGATTGATTTATCTGACATTTTATAAAACTTTGTGTCACACAAACTGAAGTATCGATTTACAAAAAAAATTGGAGAATTTATTATGCTATTTGTGATCGATTCTGCAAGACACAAAAATATATTGTATCTCAAATTTATGATCCATATAGACGAATTCTACGTCTATATTAACATTTCGTTCTCTCAGGTCGATAAGAATACGAGCTTTCGGTTGTTCGTGAGTTGATAAGGCAGAACACCAGCCGGTAAAACAGCAGAAAGCAGTGAGCTTGCGTGAGCTCTGCGATATTATCGACGGTGAAATCACCTTGATCGACTCTTTAAATACAGGCACAGAGAGCTTTCCTTCGTACCTACGAAAAAACTATCGACCAGCAACCCACGTACGAAAGAGAAAAAGGCAAATGTCGAATTAAGGGTCTGGATTAAGAAGGAGCCTCCGTACATCACGGAGAGGTTGCCTCTTAGGCAACGGAATAATAAGTTGCACCACGAGTGGCAAGAAATTAAGCAGTGAAATTAAAAAGCCAAGATGAAAGCCCGATGCTGCAACTTCCAGGTGGTCATCCGACATCGAGTTTAATTAAGATCGGCTCTTTCCATTAGCGAAAATTAAACTTGCCGATGCAAGACTTGTTTTCGGGCAAGAATCAAAATCCTTCCTTCTTGCTATGTTGTCAAAAACAGTTAAAAGACATCGTTTTCATTTAATAATAAGTTACATTTTCGATCGCTACAAATAACTGTTGATATTTGTAATCTAGATCACCAAACGAGGCCAACGGAAGAAAAATAAAATTCAAGATAAAAATACGAGTTGTTCCGTATTATCAGTCATTCAAAATTCCATGTTACAATCATTTTATATAATAAAAAGATTTAAGACGAGTTACTTGGATGAATTTCTAAAGGCAATTTTTAAAGGCCGTTTCATTTTGTGTAATTTTTCTCGTCTGAAGGGAACAGGTTCCAACGAAGAGAGATACCTTCGACGAAACATGCGTTTAATCAAGCAGAATAAAATCAGGCCGAAAAAAATGGCTGATAATTAATTAAACAGTACGAGTAAGTAATCGTAATATCACCGAGCCATTTGAGTCCCTTGGCTTTTGCACTTCACCTTTCGTTATTCCCCGCTCGCGAAATTTCGCTGGATTTCCAATCGCAAAGAATGCAATTTTATCCCGATTAAATACCGAATTAAAAAAAGTATCTGTTCTCGCATTCGGCGTTACTCTCGAAATTGCACGCCGACGCTTTCATCGTTACCCCGGCGACAAATATTGAATTTCGCTCATCGTCGCAATGAGAAAACTGTCGACATTGAAAAATACGTATCAAGGATAATATTCAGCGTGGCGGAATACGAAAAAACACGTTATACCGTTCTCACCAACATATCTGATTTCACTTTATTTCTGATAAGCAAGATTAATGGATGGCGTTTGGATGAATCGCAAATATCAATTGAGAAATAACCATCTAAGCGTGCGCTTCGACTAAAGCTTCCTCTGTCAATCAGTGATCAAAGTCAATATATAAACTGCCTGAGAATCTTCTATTTTCTCATCATCTACTTACACTTCATCATTCCAATACTACTTTTATTTTCCACAGCTCTCGTTGAGAAACGATTAATATAATAATATCGGCTGAGACAATTCGTCTTTTTCTCTCTCTCAGAAAAGATGGGGTCGTTTTAACGATTCACCATCTGCGAATTGGATTACGTTGCGTCTTCTCGCGGGAAGGAAACGATCCGATGGTGAATTTCCGGCAGTTCGTTTCCGTCTTTCCTCGACATTTAGTCATGGAATATACTGGCCATTGCGACCTAGTTGCGACACTGTCACATTGCATCTCTCTCAGACCAGTCGTTATAACCACTTGGAAATGTAGCAACAGTCACGGGACAATATGCTCCTCGGCATTTCAAATTTCAGTTTCACAATTGCGATCGTGGAATCGAATCGTCTTCGCGAGAACTGGCAATAAGACATCTGTAACAACCTGACGCTGTTCATTGAGATTTTGCAAACGTGTAAATTTTTATATCTTCTTGCGAAAATGCGTGACTTGTCATCTGAATTTCGCAAACGTAAATCAGCAAGAATCTGTTTGAGAAGAATCGTCAAGCGCAACGAATCGATATTCCTGCACAAGTTTTTCCAATTTTCCCCGATAGAAGTAAACTCCTCGGTTCAGGAACTGGCGCAACTTCAGAAATCCTGCGCGCGAAAAAGAATTTCACAAAGGAAGTCTCGCGCACGTTCCAGAGTTACAGAATGCAACGAGTACAACTGTATCGATATTGTTGTCTAAACTTTTACAAAATCCAACGTGTCAGTGTGTGCGTGGTATTTTTCTTTCCTTCTCCGCGGAATAAAATTTGCTGCGACACTACGTGATTTAAAAAAAAGAAAAAACAAATAAAATTTAAAATATAGATTTCAATTAAAGTTTGAATAATAAACAAATTTGATTTTAATTTCGCAAATTGACGTGGTTTTTAGAATTTCACGAACAAACTCTTCTAAGAAACGGATCAAAAAAAGGCACCTGAGTTGAAAATTGTTGCATCCGCTGAATATTGTAGAAAGTACTATACTTTGGATATTTTCTACACCTCTTCATGTTCTTGTTTTTGTTCCGTGTTTTTATTGTAATTGCATTGTTTTCACGAATAAATAAAATTCTACTTTTGTTGAAAAATTTCTGGATTTATTGAATTATTGGAACAGCACGTGGCTTTAGATTGGATAACGAAGTTTCTACTACAACAACCAACGAACTACGCTTTGAATATTTTATCACTGAATTTTAGCGAGGGTAACCTAGAAAGGGCCTCTTCAGGTGCAACGCTAATGCAACGAAAATTAGCGATTGGTTGATTTGGGTCACGTGATTCGCGAGGGGGCGTGGAGTAGAGCTCAAGTAGGAGTGGCGTTGTCTAGTACTGAGCGATCGCGCCTGTAATTTGTTTTGTATTGATTCAAATATTTGCGTGTCAAATATCAATATAATATATATAATATATATTTTATATATTATTGTGCTTCTACATTCTTCACAAACAGATAAAACTCTATTCGCATTTAAAAATTATCGGATTTGTCGAATTATCCGAAAAACACGCGTCATTGGACCAAACAACAAAGTTTCTGCTAAAAAAAAAGAGAAAAAAAGAATTGGATATTTTCTATAATACGTATCTGCGTATTCATTATCGCGCCTTTAAATTTTTCACGAGCGCATAAAAATTCGTTTAAAGCAAATTCTGTGAAAAATCTGTGAAAAATGCTTGTCACGTTGGTTGAAACACAATCGCAAGATCTCGCTGCGTTCTCCTCGCAAAGTGAAACTCGCGGTGCGAATGATGAACATTCTGCGCGAATATTCCGAAACGCGGCGTGCAATTGATTTATGACATTTTGCCATAGCGGAACGAGCGAAGTTTCGATTGGGCCGGTTCAATACGCGCGACTCAACAAATTCGCTGGCAAGTTGCAATGGCGGCGATGTTGACGCGTGAACGAGCTTCTCGAATCGCGGGGCCCGTGAATGAACTTCTCGCGCGTTCGGTGTGAAAGACAAGTGTTTGGAATAGCGTGGAAGAGATCGAGTGGCTGTTTGGGGTTCAGGCGTCGGTTTCAAGTGAAACACGTTCCCCAGTGGAACTGTACGTGCCGTTTTCAACGACGAGGAAGATTCGCCAAGTGGCGGTTTTCAAAACGCTCCGCGATCGAGGATCGAATGGATCGATAAGTTGCGACACCGAACAACACGCGCGCGGGAAAGTACGACGAGCATTTTAGGTTGATTGTACTGATTTTTATGTCGATTTTTCACTCGATGATGCGACCAAAAGACAGCGTCGATTCTTCGAACATTAGTTACTTTAACTAATTTTTTCAACATTGGTAAGTTTTATTCCTACTTCCAGTTAATTTGATTTAAACGGAATTTTTAACTTTAATTTAAACGACAGTTGTTTCCAAACGTTGGTAATTTTAATTTAATTAATTAGTAATTAATCCTTGGTTAGTTGGATCATAGCTGAGTACGGTAATTTATATTACTATAAATTTGGAGTATTTAATTTTATATTTTGCATTCTCTGTAAAATAAAAATTAATGATAGTTGACGTTAGTCTGCACATATATATTTTTTGAATATTCGAAACGGCGACAAAACACGCGTCAGTCTCAAAGTCGAGCTTTGCTTCGAGCAAGATTAAAACCTGTTCTTCTAAAGGCAAAAAAGCACGACTTATGTTTTCACCTGTTGCCTTCAAGTAAAGAATGAAACGCAAACGACGGGGAAACTGGGCAGCGAGCAATCGAGAAATTAATCGAAATAGAAATCGAACTGACGAGAAACGCTCCGTGAAAACGGGAACGTCGCAAAGCGTTCCTGTGTTTTGTTACAGTTGAAATTAATTGTCTGTCGATTTTCCAATACTTCAGCATTATCAGGTATTTTTGCAAAAGGAAGCTATCGTCTTTGATCGACGTGCTTTTAACCGTATCGATCGCCGCTGTAATCGAAATCACAGTTTGCGACAAATGACACTGAAATTCATACCAAAGACAGGTACGAATTAGGTCGAACCGATAAATTCCACGGGAGCCTGATTAAACTTGCTTTCGAAATAGAAGATTCGACTTTTTGGTATTTCGAGACCACTGATACAGTGTTTGAACCAAACCTTTCATCTCTATTTAAAAAAAAAAAAAAAAAAAAAACATACGTAGAATTCAAATGATCAATAAAGCCAAGAGTTTTATGAAAATGAAAAGAACAGGTCGGCGATTTTCGCTATTTGGCTAAAAGCAAAAGCATTTTCGAAAAATTCATGAAAAATCACGCGAATCCGGGTGGCTTTTTCGAAAATGAAATAACACGATTTTCGACGAAACAAACATCGTTGCGAAAATACTAAGCGCGAAGAAAGATTGCATTACGTTGATTCGCGTTTTGGAACCAAAATTCGTAAACAAATCATCGTTTCGAGCACGAGTGCTGTTCTAGCGATTTCGATACGCGAAAGTTCATTGATTTTCATTGAAATTTATCCACGATGAAACTCACCGGCCATCAATGTATTTCCACATTTACCGTTTGAACAATGAAACGTGTATTCGCACGTGCTAGATCGATTTAGAGAAATTGTATTTGGCAGTGGTATTTAATCGAAATCGAAGTGGAAACGAAACTAAAGGAAGTGAAACAATCGAATATAAACGCAGTGACATCGAGGCGAAATTTATCATTTATCACCGCCAGATAACGCTCTATATTAATTATTCTTAATATAGAAACGGGACGTAATAGGAAATTCTACAACAGTTTCTCTCATTTACTACAGACCAACGTTATCTGTTCTTCGCTATACTGAAGTTGCAGAAGGTAACTTTGCGAGTGATGATTTTAACGAAAGTTGAATGTTACGCGATTCGATACGGAGATTGTACAATATTCGAGACCTTTAAAAATTTAGTTGTGTTCTATGTAGAAAGAGAAATATTTATAGAAATAAAAATATACTTCAACTCTTTGCCTCTTCCAGCAATTTATTTGCGAAACAGCGAGCCAAGTATCATTTCAAATAAAATGATACTGTAGCAAATAATACTGGAAATCATCATTTTGTTTAAATGGTGAAATTTTTGTTGATTGTATTTCTCCAGTGTGTGAATTCGTTTAAAACAATCACCAAGTGTAATATGTAGAAGTTAATTTCAATCTCTTGAAAAATTTCCTTCACTATTTTATAAACTTTTGTAAGAAGCAGTAAAAAGTGTATTCGATGATAATGTCAATTGATTATTATTCCTCTTACGTGACTGTATTATATTATATCAACACCATATTCAGGTTCATTATAATTATCAGCAATTACAAATAAAAGTTTTATAATTTTAGCTGTTAATTAAATTTAAGTATGAAACTCCTTTAGAGGGGACAGTCGAATGCAAAATAGTTAAATAGAAATTAAGTAGATTATGAAGGATTTCTTTTGCTTACTATTAGTACTCATCCGATTCTCTCACATTCTGTTACGTCGAATTTTACAACCAATTTTTCTTAAAATTACATTACACACAAAAATTATACCAAAAAAAGAAAAAAAGATCAAAGTGCCCGTCTCCAATTTTATATCTCACTCTTGCATCCTTCTCAAAAATTCCATGAAAAATTCCGTTTCTCGCGTACAACAGTATACTGTTCAATAGAAATACATTGTATTATTAGTAGTGTGGGATTGGGAATTCCGGGAAGGGACCCGAAACTTTCTCAACAATCGTCGCCTGCGTGTCATCTGTTGGCAGACGATAGCAAAAGATAGGCCTAGGACCTGGAAAGCTAAAATAAACATTCCCAGGTCCTAGCACTTAAAATATTTTAGAGTATGGCTGCGTTGGCGTGCATGCGTGTGTGAACGACGAATGTTTCGTGTGCAGCGAGAGCAGTGAGAGCCTTAAGTGAGTGAAGAGATAGCGAGTTGAGCGTGTTCAGCATAAAGCGTATTTTAGACTATAGCTTTAACTTTAATTCTTATTTGCAATAAAAATTCCTAAAAATTCCTACAAACTGGGATCTCAATCGTTCCTACAGTAGGTAAACACAATTTCGCGAGAAACACGAAACGTGTGCTCGGAACGAGCTGTTCGCAAATGTATTCGGCAAGATTTCATCGAACGCGTGTCGAGCGCAGGGAGCAAGTACACTGGCGAATGAGAAATCGTGTCAAGTGTCCTCGTCAGAGTCGTTTATCAGCGACTCTGGAACGAGAATCGGTGACACAATGGCGTGAAAAAAGGCAGAACACAGATTCGTGAATTCGCGTGGCGACCGTCGATTGAAGGAAATCTTAACTCGAGGGCCTGTACACCCTTTGGGCCGTTACGCCGAAGAACATCAAAAGAGCAATCCACCGAGACTCGATAGAACATTCGCGCCCACCTTCTCCGGCCAACCCATTCGCTGATTATCCCTTTTTAATTACCTTTGATCACGTTCGCGAGCGATCGTTTTATTCTCCGCTCTTTCAATTTTCCACCAATCTTCACCCTCCTCTCCCCTCCCTCTCACATTTACTTTCCAATCATTTCATCAATTTCAACGACCGTTGTTTCTTATCCGTTTCGATTATCACGCATCTCGATTCCGAAATTAGTTTTGCACCTCGAGCCGAGTGAGAAACACGCCCACCGTAGAAATTAATCAACCGCTCGCACTTTTGAAACTTTTTTTACGATTCGATCGATCAACGACTCCGTGATGGCGGATTTTTATGGCGAAACTTCCTGACGTCGGGAATCGCGTTTCGTTCTGACACGGAGGAGAAGTTGCAGATGCTCTTGGTGTTATTTATACGTCGTTGAACTTATTATATACCTCTAAAAATTAAACTTTTTACTGCGCGATTTTTGACAGAAAGAGTACGATGCTGATGAAATTCTCAAGTCAAGAATTGTATCTGAAATGAGACAAAAGAATTTTGCGATGTGAAGCGCAAAGTTCAACGCCACTCCTATTCGAGGTCTACCCCACGCCCTCTTGCGAATCACGTGATCCAAATCAACCAATCGCTAATTTTCGTTGCATCAGCGTTGCACCTGAAGAGATCCGATTTTCTGGGTTACTCTCGCTAAAATCACTTTCAGTGATAAAAAAGCGTGCCGGCACAGAGTGAAAGAATACATGAAAAGAAGAAAAGTACGAATGTGGTGGGGAAAACGCGACGTCGGCGTGAGGCGTTTTTCTTTTTGAAAGAAAAGAGAGTCGATCAAGTAGTGGAGCAGAGTTGGAGACAATCGACTGAGTTGTGAAAAGGAGTTGATCGAGTTGTAAAAAAGAACCAAAAGTTGTAAAAAATTTGAGTGGTAACCGAATATATTAGTTGTTAATCTGTATTCGTTATCTTGTTTAATTACCGGCACTATTATTAAACAAATATTACCTTATATTCAATCACTACACTATTTATACCGCGAACCTTTCCTCCTCTCTATATTTCCATCGCGTGTAAAAATAACACACGTACGGACAATTTTTACACTGTCAATGTCGCTCGATCGTCGCTCCGGCCAAGTATGAAACATTAGCTAGTCGATAGAAGAAAAAAAAAAAAAGAAGAAATTATTATCCCGCGCGGAGCTGAATAAAATGACGTAACGCGAGGTTCTCCCTCGGATAAAAGGTTCATCGATTCGCGATAAATCGGTTTGGAAGAAGCAACAGCAAAAGCATTCGTGATTAGTTGCCCAGCAGTGTGTTTCAACGCGGCGCGCGATCGTTTTCGCGCTTGACGAACGAGAATCTATCGCGCGTGGACATATTGGATTGAACCGGAGTATCTGAGGCTCGTCTGTTATCAGTAGTAAATCTACGTGCACCTGCGCGCGTATACAAACGTGGGCGAGCGTGAACGTGGACGCACTCGCGCGTTTCGATCGTCGGACAGCGGGGCAAGAGAACGGGACACACGCTGTGCAAACTGCGTCGAAACGTAAATCCGTGCTGAAATTTAGGTGAATCCAATGACGACAGAGGTCCGGCGTCGCGAGCTACGAATTTAAATCGTTCGAAATCGGCTCGGAAGAGTCCGCTTGAAGTCGCTTCCACTTTGAAGACGCGTACGGTTCTATCGAGTTAAAAATTCGCGGATATTCCGCAGATTACGTGTTTCTTTCGTCGCTTGGAGCGCTCTGTTTAATCGAAACAGGGCACGATTTAATTGAAATGCACGTGATTTGATTAAATACGAGTAGAGCAATGACAACAATTGGGCATGTAACATCTGTTTGGCGATTTAACGGAATTTGAAACGTTCACGCGTTCAAACACGTTCAAACACTGACGTTTGCGAAAACACCGACATCTATCTGTTTCACGATTTACACGATTTATACGATTTCTGTACTCAGTTTCGTCTCTTCTATAAATTGAAAATATATTTTATGATAAAAAGACGAGATAACTTAAATCAACTTTTGCGACAGTACGCATCGAACTGTGCCCTTGTAACTTCGTGAAAAAGAATCGTACAAGAAATTCTGAGGGATCGTTGTAAAGAGGAGACTTTTGCATCTCCAAGAAGACGGTGGATTTAACTAGGAGAAAAATTTTCCGCATCCGCGAAGACGCTCGAACTGGCAAAATTTTCGAGAGAGAAAAAGTCCCTTTACTTACCCCGTTTGAGAATAACGTGAAAACATCTTCGGAAAAATTCAAGCTCGATAAAAGTCGAAGGACTAAAGTGGATCCAGTTGGATTCGGTTCCACCTCGTCTTTTTTCCGCGACGTTGCGAAAGTTTAAAATATTGACAGTTTTTCATCGAGCGCACGCTTCTTCTGCAACCGCTGTAACTCTAAAACCAGATCTACCTACGCGAGTCTCTGCAGCGATAAGCTCGCGCAGTTTCTCCGCTGCTTCCGTCATTAACAAAACACTGTTATCGGTGACACAGGAAAAAGAAAGAACTCCGGAGCCTTTCAAACTTTTAACGCCGTAACTTCGTAACAAGAGCCCAGAAGAAACTCGGAGTTTATAATGAATTTCAGTCGCTTGTAACAAAGTTGGTCACGTGAGTGTCGGAACTTTACAAGCTCCCGATGAATGCGGGAATTTCGTTTGAATAATGATATAATCGCGATAATAATGTTTCGCGATCGAGTGGTTCGTCTAGACGCCGTGAACGGGGAGAAACTGTCTAAACCCGAGGAGAAAAAGAAAAAAGCGGAAACGCAAAACGCGGAGGACGGAAACCGTTGGCAAATGAAAATCGTGTTCCCGGCGCAATTAGTTCCGTATTGTATTGCGCTACGACTCCGCGAAGTCGTGAAAGGGCGGGCAATTTGAACAAGATGCGCGCGACTCGAGCAAACGTCAAAGCTTTACGAAAAGGAAAAAAGAAAACGCGTTACACGGTTGAATTTGCTCGCATTTTTCATCTTTCGCGTTGAATTGATTTCTCTTGAATGTTGTAGAAAATATTTTTATGCGTAGAGAAGAAGAAATCACTGAGTGTGGATATCGCAGATTTTTAAATGTATTTTATCACTGAAAGTGATTTTAGCGGGAGTAACCCAGAAAATCGAGCCTCTTCAGGGCTAATGCAACGAAAATTAGCGATTGGTTGATTTGGGTCACGTGATTCGCAAAGAGGCGTGGGGTAGACTTCGAGTAGGAGTGGCGTCGTCTGGTACTGAGCGATCGCGCCTGTAATTTGTTTTCTATCGATTCAAATATTTGCATAACAATAAAATTTTACGGCAAAAAGACAAATCGTACTGGGGTACAAGTCGTGCAGTGTTTTCTTATTTTCCACATACATAGCTATACCACTATATATATTATAATGTACCTTATGATTCCATTGAATTTCTGAATTGTGTTGTAGAAAATATTTTTATCGAGAAGAAACGATCGATGAATGTGGATGTTATGTCGTAGATTCTTTCCATATACACAATTGTACTACTACATAGCGTAGCTCCTGATTCCATTGAATTGATTTCTGAATTGAAAATCAGCGTAGAAAATATTTCTATGTATCGACAAAAGATGTTATTGAATATGAGAATTATATTTCTTTCTTTATTCTCGTATACTACGTATGTGACTATATACGACTTCATTGAATTGATTTCTGAATTGTTTTGTATAAAATATTTTTATGTCTCGCGAAAAGAATTTATTGAATTGTATTGTAGATTTATACTGAAAGAAATTATATAATAAAAGAAGTTATTGAATTATATTATAGGTATTCTTAGAAATAATATTTCTTCTTTTATCTTCCACGTACATAATTGAATTTGTTATTACAGTATCAATAGAATATGATCTGATCGAACTGAATTCCGTTGCGAATAAAATATTTCAATATATCGAGAAGAGAAATCATTGAATACAGAAGTTATATTATGCATTCTCAAAGGGATACAACAAAAAAAACACCATAACTGAACCAATAACGATGAAAAATTTTCGATATTATTAAACTGTCGATAAGAAATTTGAACTTTGTGAAAATTTTCACATTTAAGACCTTACGTCAAAAAATTCTCCCCCCGAAATCTAAGATGTTAAAACGTAACGCGCAATTTTCATAAGCGATATTTGGAAGTAGCAATCATGTCAAGCATCTAGTCTTTTGTTGTAACGCACCGGGGGAACGAGAAAATCGTTGGCACGTCGAAGGGTGCACAACCCTTAAATATCGCTCGCGAAGCGAATTATCTTCTTGTTCCTTTCGTCGAACACGCGATCATCGGGAGATTCGATCATGCAGGATGCCCGTCAAGATCTCGTTACCTCTTTCACCGTGTCGAAACGAATTTTTCACGTTTTCCAAGCGAAAGACCAGGAAACTCGGGAAGAACGTACGCGATCACGCTGATTTACGAACTAGCACGAAACTATCGAAAATTTCCAACGGCTTCTCTGTGAAACTTTCGGCCAGCGTTTACACATCCGCGTTTCACTCCCTTTGATCACGGTCTAGGCTCTCGCGTAAACGTATCAGTTTCAAGTGGCTGAATGCACGGGAATATAAGATTGCACAAATTTCGTGCTCCACGTCATATCCATGATATTATATGATAGAAATTTTGTAATAATCTGGTATTAGCGCGTTTTATGACAGAAATTTTTATAACAATTTTATCTGTACGAGTCATATAATATTACATGTAGTTGAAACTAACAATGTTTCAGATTTTCTCTGATATTTCGTTCCATGTAGTTGAAACTAACAATGTTTCAGATTTTCTCTGATATTTCGTTCCATTCATTTAAAATGTACGTTTATCACCAATTAATTGCACAAATTTTTTATGATCTTATGTTGCATCCAGCATTATGTACTTTATGATTTCATAATCTTGATTTTGTATCTAGCATTAATCTACTTTGTGATAAAAATTTTGAATCAAATATAAAATTTGTCATACAAGTCAAGTAACGTATAAAATTTAATACAAGACATGTGTGTAATTCGTGTAAAATAATGTTTCAAGGTTTTCCTCTGATATTTCTGTTTCTATTTATTTTTTAATTAACTTTCCATTTTTACGATCTTACATTATATCTAGTGTCGTAAGGTATTTTACAATAGAAATTTCAAATTAAATGCAAAATTTGTATAGACGAGGTAATATATAAAATTTGTTGAAACTAAAGTTCGTCACTTCCGATATTTTTGCGTCGTTGTTCGTTCAAAATTGATCGTCGTAAAGCGAATATTAATTAATACAACGTTTTGTACGTCGACGCTGTATGAATTGTTAGAAACTCCTCTGTGAATTATTATTAGAAATTCGTTCGGGAATTTTCACTGAGAAGAGCTACAAACAACTCTTATTAATGCGAAATTAGCCTAGAAACGAAACTGCCAGAACGTGAAATTTCTAGAGACCTAGACGCGGGTTCGCGGTTGCTCGCGAAAATATCCGGCTTTATTAGAATATAGATGAAGAGGCGGCGGAAATGCGACTTAAATCGAGTAAATTTAAGTAATTTTTCAGCCGGCAGGCAGCGAGGCCGTAGCTCGACCGTGAAAATAATAGCGGCGGGAGTAAAATTATTTCGTCCCCCGACACACCGTCGTATAAAATTCGAAATTCTTCGTCGAGTTCCGATAAAATTCCATTCCAACATGTTCGCGTGAATATTTCGAGAGGAGCTTCGAGCAAAGGAGATTTTGTAACCCTTTAATGAGGGTTGGAAATAACGAACCAACTTGCCCGTGGAAAATGCTTCCCCAGCGTGCAGTTAATAACCGAAGTGAATCATAAAAAATTTTCCATAACTGTAAATGTCCAATTTTCCACAATTACGAAGATTTTCCTACTTTCAACTATCTTCTGACGAGTTAATTTGGTTAGAAAAGAGTTAAAAAGGGTACTGAAAGAGTTAAATAAGTGAGCTTCAGCTAAACTCGTTTCAGAAATTCGCACACAATTCTACAAATTCTCGCGAAAAATTTTCAACGCACAACAGCGCGTGGTTCGCTTGAAATTCTTTTGATACTTAAACAGCCGCGTTAATTGCTTTTTTTCGTGGCATCTAACGTTCAGTCACTGGTTAATGCACATTTTTGCCTGCAAATTCACCGGGTGCTCGAGCGTTAATTGCACACGCGAGTGTCGTGCGTGCAACGACGAGAGAATCCCCGACAAAATATACTCGATGACAACGATGGCCGTCGAAGCTTGCCACGAAAATTCTCGCGAACTGTCACGTCGCGTCGACCACGCCGCGGAACAAACGTCCGTGAAATACGCGAAACTCGCGAGACCGCTCGTTCGTTACCATATATATATATATATCCGAGATGTAAATCTGAAAAATCCTCTTTGCGATAATGAAAGCGGAACACAGCCATACACGCACGCGAGTATGTACAGGGTGGAAAGAAAAGTTCGTCCGTGATGTCATAGATAAATTCTATACATCTTCGATTTGAAAGAACCTACTGCAAAATTGACCTTGATTTTGAATTTCAAGATAAAAATTGTTCTTACATTGTATTCTATTCATCACGAAGGTAAAACGTTTCCAAGGAACCTAACAGTTCTCTTGTAAAATGGCAAAAAAGTTTCTTAATTATTTTACGCGTGCGTTCTAACAGCGACTTTACGTAATTTTCGTATTAGGCTAGGTCACTAACACTTGATTTATCATAGTTGTAGCATCAGTGTGAGCCTAAATAATCAAATGATAAAACTGTTAACATTATTCGAAAGATAAACATTACGTATATAGATATCCACGCGTCCAGAACTATAAAGTCGCTGTTAGGACGCACGACTCCACAGCTAAATAATTTTTTAAATTATTAGGTGAAGTTGGAAAAGTTTCACCTTCGCGACGAGTAGAATATAACGCAAAGAAAAAAAGAATTTGATCTTCAAATTCAAGATCAAAGTCAATTTTGCGGCAGGTTCTTTACATGTATCTCCATCAAATCGAAGGTGTATAGAATTTATCTATGACAGCTATGGGCAAACTTCTCTTTCCACCCTGTACGCACACGCAAGTGCGTACGTACACGGCCGTTTCGTCCGCTACTTTTCGTTCGGTTTCGTTCGGCCAACAAAGCGAGTGTCAAAGTGTCAAAAGATCAACGGAGACGGCAGAGTCTCGCAATTCGAAACACTCGACCGCGGTGTTTCGACGCGCGAAACTAGCGCAGATGCCTCCCAGAGAGCAATCTCGTTGCACGGTTTACTGAAAACACAACCGCCGCCGACGATATGGGAGACAACAAAGAGCCCCTCCTCGGCAAGTGCCCACTTCAGACCGCGGAGATTTTATTTCGGCGTTCGCAGCCACCGCCAGGACGACAAGGAGCCACGGAAAAGCGGAAACTCTCAAAGAGAGAATCAGATTCGGTTGGTTCGTTTTCTCTTCATATTTCGTTATTAGTTGACTGCGTGATTCGTTTCTCAGTTTTTTTTAAATAAGTTTCATGTTCTTGGCTCGATAAGCGAGTGACACACTCGTAGGATCATGGAAATATGGCAATATAATATTTGTACTATTTAATTTCGCCTGTAACATCTAAGTGATCTAACTTGAAAACTCGAAATAAGTTATTTCGTCTTAATACAATACCTCATTTTCAAAAGTAGCCATCAAATAGAATGTTTGTACTAGTTTGTCTACAATATCTAATTGTACGACTCGAACATAGTTACATTTTATTTACAGCATCTAAAACTCGAAATAGGCTACATCTCTTCTCAGACCAATTTCATCTTGATACAATACCTCATTTTCAAACGTAGCCATCAAATATAATGTTTGTACTAGTTTGACTATAATATCTAATTGTAAAATACGAACATAGTTAACATATATTTTATTTACAGCATCTAAAACTCGAAATAGGCTACATCTCTTCTCAGACCAATTTCGTCTTGATACAATACCTCATTTTCAAAAGTAGCCATCAAATATAATGTTTGTACTAGTTTGTCTATAATATCTAATTATAAGGCTCGAATATGGTTATATTTTATTTCCAGCATCTAAAACTCGAAATAGACTGCATCTTCTCTTCTAAAACTAATTTTGTTCAGATACAGTCTCTCATTTTCAAAAGTCAAAGCCATTAAAAATCATCTCAAGACAGGCAAGATAAAAATTTATTACTGAAGTATATTTTTATACTTTCATGTAATTTCATTGGTGGGTCACTAAAGGTCTGACTAGTCGTACTTTATAATCACTGTTCAGATAACCATTGGCACGTGAATAAATTATATATATTACACAATATTAATTAGATACACAGTTGTCGAAACTTGAACAGTATCGCGATAAAACGTCATTGTAACAATGCCAAATTTCCGTAATGGATCAAGCTGATCCAAATAATTCTGAGAGATTAAATTAGGATACAAAGAGAAGTATAACTGGATTAAAAATGCTCGTTCGTTAATCGCCTTGTTAATTTTCGCGGAATAACGCTTGCATGAAAACTTGCATGAAAATCTGTGATTTTGTCAGATTAACTCAAAAATTCGAGAGAGATGGTCGCAAATATCAGATGCAAAGAAGTAGATAAAACGAATTGTTTTTTGACTTTACTTCGATAAAAATATCGCGCGTACGAACGATGAATTCCACGAAAAATAGCTTCAGCTAACATAGAACAAAGTTCAACATGCAAATACTGCCAATAAGCAAACATCCGAACCTACTTATTTCACCATTGAATTGAATTAAACACGTTCGACGTTGAATCAAATTTATACTCGATTTCCCGATCAGCTCGCGTATTCATTGTTCGATAAAATATTCTATGAATTTTTATTTCGAACGCGCGCTGTGTGTCGCGCGTGTGAAATGAGAATTTTGTGGAACGTAGTTTGATAAAAATTCAACAGATCAAATATTACACTTTCGACAAGATCGCAGGTTAATCACGACAAATTCCATCGGATTTCCTAATAAGTTAATCGTTCCCACGTCGACGATCGTTTGAATTATAATCATTTATAAGGAGTGGACAGACTTGGAGATAGAATTGTGTAGATTTTTTTATATGATTCACAAATCTACATTACAAAACTCACGGAGTTTAATTTTAAAAAATTCTCTTGACAATTGCTTTCTCATTCTTGGCTGCTATTTTCGTTCATAAGCTTTCTGTATTCATTCAACAATTTTTTAATCTTCAAATATTATAGTATCGTTGCGTTACACAGGTGATTATACTAATTTGACATCATTTCGTAGTAGAGCCAAGCAATTAAAATAAATTAAAATTGTTGTAGTCTCGATAATATCTAGATAATTACGAAAATATCTAAAAGGACCATTTTGCATAAAAACAGATCTAATTCCAGATTTAAACTCGTTATCAATAGCATCTGTTTCAACCCTTTCGATGTTTACGTCGAGTGCTACTCGTCATGAAAAGATGGCTTTTCTTTGTTTACTGGCGAGTATGCTCGTCATGTAGTAAAAAAAATGTTTCATTTGCTATTAAAATAAAATTTAGATGAAACAGAAAACATGTTCGTAATTTTAATACATTTTAAAATACTTTAAGATAAAGAAAAAGAAGAATTGTTATCAACTGTAATTACATGTAATTTTCTTTTCAAGTAGTACAGTAAAATAACACAATTTTATGATATTTGTAACTATTATAAAGTACATTGTTCCATTATAATTTCTTTCAATTTCGTACTCATGCACTTACGTTCCCAAAATGAAATAAAACACTCGAAGCTGACACTTTCCCGAGCCCCTCCCGTGTCATATCAAAAGATCCGTGCAATTCCGTTATCAAATTCACCCGGCAACGTCAACGCGTTAACTTAACGTTATCGTTGCACCGCTTTTGTTCCTCGAAGACGGTCGCTTTAGCTTGATATTATATTCTTCGCAACGTCACGAAACAGCGCCTCCTATCGCGGTTAACACCGTTTCAGCAGGATTCCGTCAGGCACTCAAGAACAATCAAAACTCCCGAACTCATTGTCACTTAATTATCTGTCACAACCTATTAGCACCTCTCGCTGAAACTTACAAAGTACACACACGTAACGCGAAACGCACAAAAGAATCCGTGCAGCCAGCCGAGAGCTGAGAGGAGTCTCCCTTATCTCCTCCTCCCTCTCCCTCTTCCACCCCCGTTTTGCCCCCCCCCATCCCTTTTTCTCTGTCTCGTAATTCGCTTGCACACTTTTGTCGAGGGCGCTCATTCTTCTCGGGCAACCGTCGAGAGTTGACTCTGTCTGGCTTATCCTACAACCGGAATATTAATGAATATGTCGCAACACAGCGGACGCGAAAAGGAGTTGCACCTTTCAAACGCAACAACAACGTCGCCGTTTAAGAAACACCGTTTCAACGCGGGCCCGGCGCAAATTCAACGAGTACACGCATCTGGCAAATAGGAAACATCTGGCCGTTCTTCCGAAGCGAATACCATGTTTTGTTCTCGAGTAATCGAGCAATGTTTGCCTGTTTCGACAGGAGACAGATATTACGTCGATATTAAGATTATAAATATTGTATTGTAAATTTCATCAATATTGTAAATGTGTTGTTGTTGTTAAAATTTAGGCCTTTTTCGTTAGACGTGGATAGGAAACGTCATTTTCTTCGTGCGAATTTATGCTTTGCTCCGAGTAGTGAAATATTCCGACAGAAGAGAGATTCGTCAAATATGGCATTATAAATTTATTATTACTGATTTTTCATTAGACGTAGACTTTCATACGTCGTCTCCTTCCTCACGAATCTATGTTTTGTTCTCAGTAATCGCGACGTGTGTATTAGAGAAGCACGTGATTTAAATAATTTACAATGAATAACACAGAAGTGAGAAATTTCTATAGCCAGACAGAATTCAGAAAAATTTCACCTCACGGTTCAAGAAAGCCAATCTCGGGACGAGAATGAAATCGAGAGAGAATAATGTTACGTCATCCTGCATCCGTCACCTTCCACGTCAACGAAGAGTCTGAAACGAAAGAATCTGAAAATCCCACGTGACCTTTCAAATTTCAAGTCACTTCGAACGAGACTAAACGTGGAAAGCTAAAAGACAGCTGTTTAACATCTTGCGCTGGAACGACGTACCACGCGCGTCAGGAATTTTTTGTCCCAAAATTCCTATATTTCCTCAGTTTTAAGTATATTTAGGTATAACCCAGGCAAAACAAGTAATAATAAATTTATTACTTTTCAATAATTTCTATCCAATGATATCATACCGACGAGTTCAAAAAGAAAGCGACGAATTATTGTATACGGTTTGGTCGCTCGTTATGGTCCGCAATCAGTTGCCAGCGCAAGTGGTTAAATAAAAATCGAAGTCGAATAAAAATTCCGAACAACTCCGATTCCAACGAGATTTAACAGCGTTGAGAATCCAAAGTTCGTGGAATCTCGTAAAATTTCATCGAACTGGAATTTTCGAATTTGTTCAGTTGTAAAGTCGCTGACGGCGATTGGGAGCCCGGGTGTTTTCGCAAATTTCGCGATAATTGTTTTGCGGCTCTCCCCAACCAAGTTGATAGCTCGAGGTGCGTGGCTGTGCAAAGGCCACGATTTCACGGTAATGTTGCGGGCTACGTGGGATCATTGATAGGGTCAGGACACGGGGTCGTCGATCGCAGGTGAATCCTGTGCCAGCGGTTCTCAAAGCGGGTCCTTGCCGCGCTCCACGATCGATCGGCCTTCCACCACCAACACGGATAAACATTTCTCCCACACGGTTGTCCGTTAGGAATTCGTGATAATGGGAGACAGCTTCCAGGGAACAAGCTATCGCGGTCACGTTTGGTCATCCTGAAGACAATTTCCACTTGCAATATCGCCACTTTTTTTTTCCCACGCGCGTTTGCACAAATTTCGCACAATTTTCTACGAATTGAGATTACCGCGGTTATGCGCTTACTTTGAATGTTGGAACGTTGGAATAGTAGGTGAAATAGTAGGATCTCTCGAACTTCTGTCGTTTGACAGAACAGATTCAAAGTTCGATAAAATAGAGGAGAGAAAAATTGTACAGCAAGTTTTAAGGGGGAACTTCGGTCTTTCCAGAGTGGTGGTAGATATAGTCACGAGAGAAATTTTTCAGTGTTTTTTTACAGACGTTTAAATTTTTACAATTTTTTTTTTATACTACTTCGACTTTTCCATTAAGACGTTAAGATATCTTTGAAAAAGGACGAACTCAGCACTATCGAAGCAGGGCCTTTACTACGCCCAAGTGAATTGCTGTGCGATTATTTTTTCACACAAGTTAAAACGGTTTGAAAGATCAACAAGTTTTCGTCGAGTTTCGTTCTTCACAAAAAGTTACCACGAGTTTCATACCTTCGCAGACTAGTGTTTAAACTATGATTGATTTGATTAGTTTGTGCAAACAGATATTATCGAACAAATATTGATTGTATGAATTGAGATTATCGTATGATTGGTTCGATTAATGTGTTTGTACAAATGCAAGAATGAACTGAAGGAATGCCCACTCTAGAAGAGATAAAGCAATTTATCTCTAGAGTATACCCATTTGAAATTTTTTTCTCTTTTGTGATTGAAATTTTTACATATGAGCATTTTACATATGTTTTAATATTTTCTATTCATTGCAAGTAAATTTAAAGACAAGCTTGTTCGAACGTAATTATTATGTATCATTCCTGGGGAATACATCAAGAATGTTGAATGAAAGATATATCGTTCAAAAATAATTGTACTGTACTAAATAAATATCCTTTTTGAATATACAGAAATTCTTCAAAAAAAAAGAAAATATATTTATCATTTTTTTTAAATAAAAGTTCCTTTATTTGTTGCAGGATTACTTGATCTGACCTTCCTCCGATAATTCAAAATTTTTACATAATGTTACACTTAGATCCTTCATCCTAAAATATACAGAAATTCTTAGAGTTTCTTCCGAAAAGAAAATTCACTTATCACTACTTCTTGAAACAAAACTTTCTTTACTTGTTGCACAATTTCTCGATCTGACCCCTCTCGAACAACCCAACAATTTTTTACACCTCGGAAGCCTGAAAAATCGACGACGATATTATAAATATCGGGGAAACGTTCCCGTGAAACAAGCGTTACAGCCATTAATCTCTCGAATATGTAATACGTTTTCCGTGTAATCAAAACGTCAAGCCGAATATCCGCGAGTGAAAAACACGATCCGCGAAAATCGCCAGGGAATTTTTGTACGATTTCGAGCGATCGCGCGCGCGGGGAAGCGGCAATTTATAACCGAAAGTTGGAGCCGTAATTTCGCGAAACGTGAATTCCATTTGCGCGGTCACACGACGTGACAACAGCTGCGTTCGTCGTATTATTCGTGTCATACGGAAGAAAAGAAGAAAATCCAGAGAATTAAAAGCGTCACTCGTTGGGGAAAATCGAGCGTGTTGGCTGATCCGATCTTCCTCGATCGGTATCTCGCGGAGATCAAATTGAAACGAAATGATCAAAGACGAAACGCTGCGCGCGGAATTAAAACAGCGGAGGAAGTTTTTATAATGCAACGGACCGCGATTACCATTTTTCCAATATTCGTCTCTGCCTTTAATTATTTGCACGTCGAGCTTAAGTATAAATCATACGTGCTCGCTTTTGCATTTCCTCTTCCTGCTCTCGGATTTCCTCGAACGCGGGACAAGTGTATCTCTTCTTCGACGTATGACACTTTGAAGGGACTTATTGAGAATTTTCTTCGAGAAAAAAATCGTAGAACAATCCAGTCCGATCTCACTTTAAAGCTGACCTGCGTTCTCGTTTCGCGCAATTTCGAATTAAAGTTAAAGTTCGCGAGAGAAACTCGAAGCAGAACAATCCCCGACTCGGCTTGTTCTAAAATCCGAAGCCTGTATTTTTCACAATGCTGAGTTTCTCTCTTTATATCAGTTTGAAAGGGACGAGTGGAGATACTTTTTCCTCTCGAAAATTCCGCGGAGGACTGCAGTCTCCTTACAACGATCCTTCAAGACTCGCTGCACAATTTTTTCTCTTAAAGTATCGACAATTTTTCATCGAATGTGCAGGTACTTCGAATTTCAAGCTAACTATATGTGTACAATTGTTATTAGAAAAACTAACCAAATATTAACTGATAAATTAACCAATTAATTAACTTTGTCTGATGAAAGAAATTCTAGACGATGTACGAAGTTGAAAAATACGCAATAAAGAAAAAAGATAGATTTTATTAATTAATTGATCAAACGAGAAATTCTCCTAAACCTACAGAGAAGTTGCACGTACAACTTTGGAATCCTAAAATATTCGAGTTTTTAACTGACTGATAGCCGAGAGAGAGAGGTAAAAAAGTAAGTGAAATTCACTTAGCTGACGCTCGACCGCGTTGAAATATCTCATTTAGCCGAGCAATAGAAGGACGTGATAAGGGAGATCTAGCCGCACGGAATGTATAGGTTTAATGACTTCACGAACTGGAGCTAACTTATGCTGCAGGGCTGGGGATAATTGATGCAAAGTTAACCTAACTTCGCGTTGCACTTGCGATTACGCACTACGTAAAAGCTGGAGAACTATGTCCTTCTTTGTATCAACTCGAACGAATCGTCTACACGTTGCTCGTCCTGTTACCTCGCTATTTCGATTCGTCTCTTTTTTTCACTTTGAGACTTCATAGATTTTACATGTATAAAAAACGGAAGTTTTTATTTTTATTTTTTCATTAATCTCGCCACGTGGTGCATGATAAAATTTAAAAAATTCTCAGAGAGGAAGTTGCTCATCTTAGTCACCTTCGTTTGGTTCTTGTTAACTCGTAGTTTCTTTAGAACTCAATATGTTATACATACGTAGAATGCAGTGCAATGTGTGTGATTAAGAAAGTGAAATGACGATTCTCAATGTAAATAATAAAAGTAAAACGAGCTGAATGAAGTACGAAAACAACACTGACAAAATGATTCTCTTCCTTATTTTCTAGAATATTTCTTTCATTTATCTTATTTTTCCTGCTATTTTCCGAAAGGAAGAAAAATTATTAGTTTGTTAAGTTTAAGACTATGAGTCTCAAACACACAAAGCGCTCCTTTTCTGCTATTTTACATCGACTGCTCACTGTGAACGAGACTAATGTAATCATTACATTACACTAGCTCAATCTCGACCAAAATGCAACACAGACCCTCGCTCGAGGTTGCATCGATGCCATTCGATTAATAAATTTTCCTACAAGTTAACCAGATGCATCTAAACGTGACGAAACAAAGAAAGAGAGAGAGAATGAGAGAAATGCGCAGAACCGTGATGCGCTTTATCTATCAATCTATCAGAAGTGAGGCATCAAGCGGCAAAGAAACGTGAAATCAATAACCCGTGTGCGACTGTATGCATAAGCATGTGAGATATCAAGCTGTCAGCGGCGTGCGATGAAGGAAACAGAGAGGAACTCCACGGATTCTCTCGCGTTCCACAGGTACAGACAAATGGGAATCGCTCCCGTTGCCAAAGCCGTCGCCCGCCGTTTCCTGTTTCATCCATGCCAATGGAAAATGTTTTCCTCTACAATTAAAACGTTTCCCGCGTGTTTTTTTTTCATTTTTTCTTTTTTTTTTCGAAACACGGTTGACCGGAATCGCGTTGACATTACCGTTTCTCGTATTTCGTCCCTAGCTAAACGTTCGATTAAACGGAACAGGAAGAAACGTCGCGCGATAAACGAATTGACGAAGGAGAAATTTTTATGCTGCTCGATTAAATCTGACCGGTCGGCTGTGTCCCGTAAATTGACTACAAACTCGAAATTCTCAATTAATTTCTCCTCTCCTGACCGAAGAACATTTGAACGTTCCAAACGAATATTTTCCACTCGTTCTATATTTGAAAGCGAATAAAAACAACAGAGTGACGATAAAGTCGGCTCGAGTAGAGTAAAGTGAGCAAAATTGATTCGACAGTATAGACGGCGGAAGTGACGGAATTAAGTTTCAAAGTAATCTACCATCTCGGTAATCTTTGGTGGCTCTTTAAAAATTAAAAAATTTATAGAGGAAACTTTTGCAAGAGAGAATCTAGAATCTAGAAACAGAGAGTAAACAGAGAGAAAGTTTTTCTTACTTTCTTTTAATTGAGTCGCTCTATATTCCACGGATTTCTTCGAAAAGTGCTGAATAAGCGGAAACAGCGTTTTCGAGGAAGATCGATCTCAACCCTTGCCGGCGCGGCGCGACGCGGCGCGACGGTTCGCTGCGTAGCCTTAAGCGTTCGAAATCGTTCAATCGTTATCCAACTCCACGAGCCTCGACACTGCTCGTTCGATTTCGATCCGGCGCGCGGCGCACGCAATTTTACAGTGCTCCACGCTTCCATCTCGCCTACTTTATCCACTTTTTATCGCTATTTCACTTTACTTTGACGTTCACCGCGGTAAACGCTCCTCGACCAGTTCCCCGTGTCGTTCGGCTTATCGATCTGTTATTATCTAACTCCTTCCTTGATGAGTGCATCGTCGAAAGCTGTGGTTGTAGAAATAAAATTCCTGATCGAAAAAGTCCGCTTTCTTCTGTCAATATTTCGTGACAGAGTCAGATACGAATGTTTGTTGCGGAGGAATTTACTCAAAAAGTTGATTAAATTATATAAAACAACATTTATATAGACTAAACATTGGTTTCGATGTGCATGCTGGAACAGCAGGCCTTTAAGGCGACAAAATATTCTGTGTATAAATCGTTATATAATGTAATAATTAAAATAAATAGATTTATATTTATATAGATTTTAGTTATTATAGATTTATAATTATGGTTCTGTCTAAAAAGAAATCAATATTAATTTTGACGAAAGTAACCGTATCTTTTAATTCTAAGAAAGAAAATCCAGAGTCCCTCGTATCGACTATTTGGTTTAGTTGTTTTTGCGTTAAATGAATGACCTGTTAAATTCCAATAAATTCATCTTCAGACATTCTTCTCCTCTGTTAGTTTCCAATGAAAGATTAGAAGAAAGATACAATACCATTTCTCATAAGATACACATGAAGATACAAACACTTATTGCAACGAAGATTTAGATATTAATAAGATTAGACAAAATTGGTACAGTTTTAAACAACTGCTTTTGTTCTATTTCTTCCAAAAGAAACACTCAGTCGTTACAAGTGGATAAAGTGTTATTCCAATTTGAACAGATACCACTCCTTCTTCGGGTAAATAAAAACACGCAAACTGAAAACTTTAGAAAGCATTTCTATCAATTATGGAAACGTGTTCGAGTTAAATGACGCAGCGTAAACTGGTTCAGCAAAATTCGAAACCAAGAGAAGAGACATTTTTCAGCTACAATCTCGTCAATTATCTTATTAACGCGTCGACGTCTTGACTTGCTCGTTGTTTTTTTCCCTCCCTTTTTTCACACAATCAAATGGTGACGTAATAATTTCCCGACGAAGCACGTAATCGATTAAACGAAGCCGGGGGTGTCGCACTCGCGCCAGTAATTCATTTCCTTCCCTTATTTTTTAACGACTGCGGGCCTCGAGGAGAAGCGAAGGAAAAAGAGCTCCGACCTAACTTCTGCCCCGTGAAGAAACGTTTATGGCAGTTGTTTCGATACCTTTGATACGATACGGCCAATAATTCGTGCGAATTCAGAGTTGAATTGGCACTGAAAGTTGACATTTCGTGATCGATTAAAATTCGATAAAAAGTCTGGGAGAGAAATTTATTAACACGCTCGCGATGACTGAGCACTATAATAATTGTAAATATAATTTCTAAATAATTTGAATAACAATCAAATTACAATTATGAATAATAATTAAATTACAATTTTCAAAAGTCTGATAAGCGTTATTATTACGTTTATTTTTGCTAAACTTGATCATGACTGCTGTATTAATATTAAGCGATATTATTACAGTTTGAATAATTACGACGTTACTCATTGAATGTTCGTATATTTATTAGACAAATAAATTTTCGCACCAGCGATGTTATTATATAATAATTTGGATAATTGTAATATTATTGTTCGTTTATTCATTGAATGTTCGTATATTTATCAGACAAATGAAAATCGTATTCATACCATCTGGTGTGATAATAAGAGCGCCAATTTTGAAACGACGTAGGACTACATTACCGTTTAAATAAATTTTAAATATTAAAATATTAAAATTTTAGTCAATTTGAATATCACGTTAATGTTAATGTTAACTCCATGAATTGTTCAATTGAAACTATCACACAACATACCACGTGATGATAAGAATCTTTTAATAATATTTCGTTAATTCTTACGTGAAGATTTTCGGGAGAACTTTTGTAATTTTTATACGGATTAATAAACATTCCGAGCCAGTACGTGCCAAGCTTTCGCGCGTAATTTGCGCTCCGTTAGAAAAATGTTTTAACGGGCCGTAAACGTAGTAGTCAGACTTTGTCAAAATTGTTTCAGCATACTAATGCACCGGGTACACCGTGCCTGAGTTTGGTGCGGGTTAAACTTCCAGACATAATCCGTACCCTTCCGTAAAAGTGTTTCGACGCTTGGCGAGTATAGTATCGTTGCTAGTTTCGCGAAGGATTTCAGAACACGTTAATACTCTTTGTCAGTGCTTCCTGTCTGACAACGAGTCAGGTTCGAGTTGAACATTTCCAAATGTGTTTCGCGAATGATATTTCGAATAATTCCGACGACTCTCAAAATAATAATTTGTGAATCAATGCTGGTTCAACGAATTCTTTTATTTATCAATGATAAAAATACACGCGCATCTTTTTTTCCTTTTTTTTTTTATGAAAATTGACGTTGATTTTTATTGAGATGGAAACGCGATATTTATTTTAATTGCGAGTGCAATTATTACTCCGAATATGCCCGAAATCATCAGAGTGAGAGTTTCCAAATAAAATTCATAAAGTATTCATAACAAGACTTTTATAAAATGTATCAACAAAACACATCCAGTAATTTTTAGTCGACGACAAATTTTACTTTACTCCCTCCTTTACTTTTATTTTGCATCACTCTCTAACCGTAGTTGAATACAAAAAGTTAGTTCAAAATGACACCAACGCAAACAACGTAATGTGAAATAAACGCGTTCAAATCCAGCTAAAAAGTCATTTCAAAATGATACCAACGCAAACAACGTAATGTGAAATAGACGCGTTCAAATCCAGCTAAAAAGTCATTTCAAACTGACACCAACGCAAACAACGTAATGTGAAACAAACGTGTTCAAATCCAGCCAAAAAGTTATATCAAAATGACACCAACGCAAACAACGTAATGTGAAACAAACGCGTTCAAATCCAGCCAAAAAGTCATTTCAAACTGACACCAACGCAAACAACGTAATGTGAAACAAACGCGTTCAAATCCAGCCAAACTCTGAATCTGAATTGAAATTTCTTCGTGCTCGGAATCGACTTTTACGGAAGTGGCCGATGGAGCATGAAATTCTCGATGAAACTAGATGAAAAGCGGCGAGGTACTTTTTCAAAAGGCACGATTTCGGCACGCCGAGAAACCAGACGGTATCTGGCGAGCAACCCAGCCATGAAAACTCGAAAATCAGCGATAAGCGTATCTTCCTCGTTTCGGCGGAAGAGGAAACGATTGCTGTGTGCTGGCCTTGTTTTACTGCCTTCCCGACTTTTCCCTCGTATACACGCGCCATTTAACGTCGGTTCTCGAAGAGAAACCAAGGGGAGAAAAAATAGTGTCAATCTCCGATAGCGCGTCTCTCCACAAAAATTGATCTTAGCGATAAAGTATTACGCGGCTGGATAATTATAAAATATAACACTTGTTGTTATTTACCGATACGTTTCTCCTTAACGCATGATTCCGTTATCACGAAAATTCCCAGGAACAAAATCGAATTCTTACGAATATAATTTAATTGCAATTCTACAAAGCGGTTTTTAATTCAACGTTATCTAATTTCTCCGGAAAGAAACATTTTTTTGTGAATAATGACGCGATTATCTCTAAAATTCAGTCATTTTATCTAATCTCGCGAACGTTGTAAATTCTATCTAATCTTTTCCAAAAAAAAAAAAACAGTATAAATCCAGTGCCGTAACGTCAATTTCACTCATTTTGAACTGACAACGATTTCGAGCAAGATAGCCATGTTCGCGGTTCTTTTGCTTCTACCTTTAATGGTTTTGACAAATGGTAACTATAGTCGTACAGCGGCCATTAGTTTTTATTGCTCTTTATTTTTTCGTCAGTAATTTTCTCGATACATTTCCCTTATCTAATAACTCTTTCTTACAGATGTAGCTCACTGTAATTCTCTTTTACAAATAGAACGTCGATTAATCGAAACATCGATCATTTGAATTCCAATTATCCGAATATAATCTAATTATGTATGTACACATTTAATATTTATATACGTGTTCTTGCCTCAAATACCCTAATTTAGCGCCTTGTCTACGTGAACTGACTTTGACTTATACCATGAAAATATTATTAAAAGAAAAAAAAGTGGTGCTTAAATTAAATATTATTGAACGTTAAAAAAAAAAGAGAGAAAATACATATAACTTAGTCGTAAAAAATAACGTTAAAAAGTACACAATTAGCTATATTAAAAATAGTGAATCACTATTATTAGAGTTTCAAACTAACTTGGATAACGAGAGAAATTTTCGTCTGGATCTTGCATTCATTAAAAAGAAAACTCTTGAATTACATACCAGGCGAAAAGACGATAAAAATTTTACAGTTAACGATCTACTGATTATTAAACATGCATTATTTTATATGAATGAACAAATATTATTTAAAAACTGTTAAATTTCTAGTTGATCACAAATTTAGTTCTTCCAGATTATCCGTACGAATTTGTCTCCCACTTAGTTCGAATAATCGACGTTCTTATCGTGTAATATTTTATTATAAATTTATTGCGATACTATTTAGAGCTTTGTCTTTGATAAATATTTTCCTTTCGAACAAAATAATTTCGAACTTGGTACTAATCATCAGTATTGTAATGCTATTTTCACAGCCGGACTTACGTCACGAATTATAGGCGGTACAGTGGCAAAACCAGGCGAGATTCCTTATCAGGCATGTATATTAGAACCTTTTCCATCTTCCTTGCAACAAACATTCGAGAGGGAAGAGAATTTCTAAAGTTATCTCAACCTGTAATCAGGTCTCGCTTCAAATAGAGAAAATTGGATTTCATTTCTGTGGTGGATCGATTCTCAACGAACGCTACGTTATAACTGCTGCTCATTGCGTTACAAAGTAAGCGAAAAATTCATTTCTTCTTTCAAACTCTCGAATCTCACATCATAACGAATAATTATTTTTATTTGTTAGATAATTAGACCATAACAAGTGGTTATTAACAGTGATGATAAATAGTTATTAACAGGTTATACATTATAACAAACAAAGTCACTATATTTTAAATTAAATAATAAATGAAGTTTATTTAATTCAAATTAAAGTAACTTTATTTCATCACACAGAATGCCGCTGAAAATGATGGTAGTCGTAGCTGGTACGGTCGACCTACGAATCCCAACGTTGAAACATCATGTTCGGACTGCTTATGCTCATGAAAGATACAACAGCACTGACGCGTATGCGAATGACATCGCTCTAGTTAAGGTGCGTATTTTTGTTCTAATGCGTACGTGTGTTCAAGTACTTTGTGAATTCGAAATAATTGCAATCAAACGAGATGCGAGAGCTTTCGATTTGGTACACCAAAACGTCGCAATTATATACTCGAGTGGCTCAAAACGCTACGAAAAATAATTGCAGTTATTGTCGAGACGCGTGTGCTTTCAATTTCGAAAATAATTATGACTATTACAGATATTTTCACGTAGGTGAAACAACCTTTCGTAAAGTCTATCGTAGTGTCTTTCGTCCGCTTACCTTCTCCCAATGACGTCGCCGTAACTAATGACCCAGCTATAGTATCTGGATTTGGTACCCTCACGGTAATTTGACCATAATTCTGATCATCATCGCACTGAATTTCTTCACAGACATGTAATTTGTAACTATTGACAGTACGAAGGGGAAAAGACACCGTTGCTACACTGGGTGGATATCAAAATTGCTGACCAAGATTACTGCAACAAAATGTATGACAGTGTCATCCACGACACTCAGATCTGTGCCTACGATCCTGTCGTTACCAGAGGACACTGCAATGTAAATCTTTCAACTACTTAGTTTGACAACTAATTTTTTCATTACACGTAGACCGTAGACATTTATGCGTGTGTAAGAAATTTTTACCACTGAATGAAGTAAATTTCTGCTTACATTCTACCTTTTCAATTAGATTCACAAAGACTGCACAAACATCTGCGATATAATTGTATATTAATTAAATTGCAAAATTCTTTTAAAACAATTCTGATGATATTTTTTTAATTATTATACACAGACCATAGATATTTCTGCATTTATCAGAAATTTTAAACATTGTATGTTGGAATTGGAGTCATAAAGTTTGCACAAACATCTGCGATATAATTGTATATTATTCATAGGAAAGGAACATTAGATTACTAATTAATATTCTATTCTTTTAGAGTGACTCTGATGATATTTTTTTAATTACACACAGACCACAGATAGTTTTACATTTATCAGAAATTTTAAACATTGTATGTTGGAACTGGAGTTATAAAGTTTGCACAAACGTCTGCAATATAATTGTATATTATTCATAGGAAAAGAACTAGAAGAATTAAATTACTAATTAAAATTCTATTCTTTTAGAGTGACTCTGGTGATATTTTTTAATTATACACAGACCATAGATATTTCTGCATTTATAAGAAATTTTAAATATTGAAAGTTGAAGAAAGTAAATTTCTGCTTAGATTTTATTTCTTTAATCAGAAATCATAAATCTTGCACAAATGTCTGCGATGTAATTGATCATTATTCATACGAAAGAATATTGAATCGCAAAATTGTATTCTTTTAGGGCGATTCCGGTGGCCCTTTGACAGTGAATGGGAAACTCCATGGAATCGTATCCTGGTCGATGGATTGCGCCGATATCCTGTATCCATCGGTGTACACGCGCGTTACCTCGTATCTCGATTGGATCGAAGATCACGCGATATAATAGATTCGTAATTTTTTAAACCGCGCGCTGTATCCCGATCGGGTAATTCATTCGTTCCATTCGTTCATCTGATCGCCTTTAAATAACAGTTTCGATAGAGTTTTCCGACTGCGTTTACGAAATCAATCATTTGTTTCGCTATGAATGTATCGTCGATGTCGAGATTTTCCGCGAATTCGTTTGAAATCAAAAGTTTGCAAAGACTTATTAAATTATTGAATTATTAAGAAAATTATTATTAAAAGAAGAAACTAGCGATTTTCATTACTATTTTCAATACTACCAGAGAAAAGTTTCAGGCGTAGGAGAACTACCATTAGAGGAACAGCGTCGAAATCGTACACGGTAGACCAGCCGAACCAGTCGATTGTATCTCGCTGGAAAATCGAAATCCGAGTCAGTGCGAACCATTCGAGGTGGTGCAACGTAATCATCCAACCGAAAATCACCGCTCGAAGATATCGTTCGAGCAAACATTCGACTCGGAGATTATCGAGTTTCGAAGATACCTTCGACCATTTGTCTGGCAAATATATTCAACGCGACATTCGCTGTTTATACCATTCGAGAGAAGAGATCGACGTTGGGAGAAGTTTGAAAAAATTGGTTCAAAAATAAACGTTTCATTAAACATTGGCTATAGCGAAAATACGAGACATTTCCAAATTAAATTTTGAATTGAAAATTCGGAATAATGATCGTCGACCGAAGAGCATCCTCGAGGGGAATACGTACCTCGGTCGATCTACAACCCGTCGGAGGTTCATTCTCTTCCGTGGAAAAGGCAAATGTATTGAACGGTTACGCGGGCATCGATTACTTTCGAGCGGTACAATAAAAATTCGAGAAAAATATTGACCGATCTTGCGCAAAGGATATTAAATTTTTTTTATTTCTAGGAAGAACTCGTTTAATCTCCCTCAAAGAATGCACTTATGTATATATAATTGAAACCTGTGTATTAGGTTTTGTTAAGACAACTCAATTCGTGTCAAAGATGACGCTCTTTTAATAAAAAAAATTAATAAAAATCGTGATCTCAAACAACTTTCCATTCGAGTCATCGTTTCAATTAATTTTATAAATTCGTTCGACGGCTTGTCAAAATAAATTTAATCGTCAAAGCATAGAAATGCGTAAAAATATTATGGACGAAAAAATTGAAAAAGAATTTTAAAAAACGCCTAGTTGATGCGATGAAACAATCAAGCCCTGCTTTAATCGTGAAATAGTTCCTGGCATGTGCGTTTATAAATCATAACGGATGATTCGCGTAACAGATATCTACGCACCAATGGATCCTCGTAAAACGTATGTGATTTTAGAACTCCGCTGTTTCATGCATGTTCGTAAAAAAAAAAGTTATGGCTGAGCACACACAGTGTTTTTACATTTTACGACAGTTCAAAGACTGTAGTAAAATCGCGTGCGTGTTTACGGACCTTTCGCTGTAAAGGGAAATATCTCAAAGCATATTTTACATTATCGATCATGTCGTCGATAATTTCACGTTCGAGCAAAACGAAAGTTTCAAAAATACATTCGAATTTATTACAAAGTTGCTATAAATTTTCAACGAGACGCTAGTAAAAACGTAAAAAATGCAGAAATTTCTAACGACGTTTATTACGTATTTATTAAATTAAGGACGAAGATGTTGTGAAATTATTTCGGGGAAAAATTTATGATGACATCAAAGGAGATGAAACGAATATTCTCGTTTTACGACACGATGTTATAATGCTTTGAAAGAGAAATTACCTGTAATGATTTGGCGAACTCGTTTATAATTAAGGATGTTAAACGTGTTTTACGTCGCAATTGGAAATTACGTTCCCTGAAACAGTGTTTTTCTGTGAAACCAAGTGCCTAATATCTGAGTGCATTAACCATAATATTTACTTATCAAAACACACGCTCGACCTGCTTCAGTTACGTCTATTAAAACGAAATAAATAAAAACAAACAAATAAATTAAAACAAAATGAATAAAAACAAACAAATAAATTTGCATAAAGTATCAAGAACACGAAACAAAAGCTACGCTTAACATTGTAAGCTTTATGATAAAAACGATGAATTACGACGATTATTTTACATTACGATTGGAAATCACGTTCGTTAAAAATGTAATGAACATAATTTTCCCTTTCTTCTAATGCTCACGAAAAAATTCGCAATTTAATTATAATATTCGCGCAAGTGTAGTTTGCTTCATTTTTTTTAATTACGTTCGTTAAAACATAAATTTGCATAAAGAGTATCAGGCACATGAAACCAAGAAAAACGAGGAAAAAACACCGTGTTCTAAACTTCACAATGAATATAATGAACCTTTTCTTTCTATTAAACGAAGTTCACCGGTAATTTTAATGCGTAAAAATTCGCAGATTAATTACAATGTTCATTTGTCGAAACAGACGATTGTTCCGTTCTTTCTATTATGATCATTAAAACATACATTTGCATGAAACCAAGAGCGTTAAGAACGCGAAACTAAGTAAAAAGAAAAGGCAAAAGTCAAACTTCATAATCAAAGTAATGAATCTAAACTTCTCTTTCTATTAAAATATAGGTTCGCATAAAAACATGAGTGTCAAGAACATGAAACCAAATACAAAAAAAGAAAAGAAAACTTCATGACAAATGTAATAAACTTAACCTTCTTTTTTTATTAAAACATACTCAAACTTTGTGATAAATGTAATGAACCTAACCTCCTCTTTCTATTAAAACATAGGTTCACATAAAACCACGAGTGTCAAGAAACCAAGTAAAAAAGAAAAAAGAAAAACTTCATGACAAATGTAATGAACTTAACCTTCTTTTTTTATTAAGACATACTCAAACTTTGTAATACATGCAATGAACCTAACCTCCTCTTTCTATTAAAACATAGGTTCACATAAAACCACGAGTGTCAAGAAACCAAGTAAAAAAAGAAAAAAGAAAAACTTCATGACAAATGTAACGAACTTAACCTTCTTTTTTTATTAAGACATACTCAAACTTTGTGATACATGTAATGAACCTAACCTCCTCTTTCTATTAAAACATAGGTTCGCATAAAACCACGAGTGTCAAGAACACGGAACCAAGTAAAAAAATGACAAATGTAATGGACTTAACCTTCTTTTTTTATTAAAACATACTCAAACTTTGTGATAAATGTAATAAACCTAACCTTCTCTTTCTATTAAAACATAGGTTCGCATAAAACCACGAATGCCAAGAACACGAAACCAAGTAAAAAAAGAAAAGAAAACTTCGTGACAAATGTAATGAACTTAACGTTTTTTTTTTCATTAAGACATACTCAAACTTCGTGATAAATGTAACGAACCTTCTCTTCCTGTTAAAACATAGGTTCGCACAGAGCCAAGATAGTGTCAAGAACACGAAACCAAGGAGAAACAAAGGCTGAGCTGAAGATTGCTCTCCAAACTTCATAAGTTAACTTCTTCTATATACTAATTAGAAGAAGGCTCGCTGGCGAGATAACGATTCGAAGGATCGTTTGTTTGCCAGGGAGGAGAAAAAGAAAGGAACGAAGTGAAGCGGACTACGAAACGACTCGACGCAACAGGCAACTGACCGTATTCGCTCTTCCGGTGTTTTCCCACCCCTGTGTAAATTCCAGCAATTTGTTCTCAATGGATTCTCGGTGGTAATCTCGAAATAATCACCAGCCCCGGTGATCTCTCGCGGTTTAGAGTTTCGGTTTGGTGAATCCGAAACGCGCGACACCCTCTCTCTCTCTCTCTCTCTATCTTTCTCTGGAGAGAGAGTTCTGCGTAATTGTTAAATCACAGTACGCATGGGAGACTTACCTCTCTCTCTCTCTCTCTTCGTATTTATAACCCTGGTGTTTAACTTCAATTACATTAGCCGCAGAGGAACTCGCCTCCCGCGTGTTTATTCGGTGGTGCCGGAGGATCTCTAACCGCGTCGTGGGAAACCGTAACTTTCGATTCACCGCGTAGCTTAACGCCGCGCCCGGAAGAAAAATAAGCGTTCCATCGTGGCTTTAAATTCGAGAGAACGGGATTACATTATAATATTTAACGCGGAAGGGCAACGTTTGTTCCAGTACTACCACGATTATTTTCTCAAGTCCATTTGCACGATGCCTGAACAAGTACACCGATGAGAGGGTGTTTTTTCTTTTACTCGTCGAGTGGATTCTTTTCCGCTGATTCTTGTTGCTGAAAGCAAGATGCTCCGTAATTTTTTGTAGCGAAGCATCGACGATGATTTTAGATAAATCCGAAACATTTATTTGGAAACATGATCTTTTTAATATATTGTTCAAACAAATGATTTCTTCGCGAAATGTCAAATTTGTCGTTAAAATACACTGATTTCATCGATTGAAGACAAAAACTACGTCTTCAATAATTTCCGAGATATTTGATTGCCCAACTTTGAGGGTAATTTCTACCCTTTCAATATGAACGACTGTCGATTAAAAAAAAATACGTCAAATAATTGTGATAAAAGTAATAAAAATATTGTCAAATATTTTTTCGAAAACTACATTTATGCCAAACTTCATCGAAATCGATGACTGACACTTGGATACTCGCGAGTGAATTTCTAAAATTCGAATCACGAATCAGGGCAAGACTGTCTGAAACTTTTGTTGCTAGAAAAACTATAAAATGAAAAGTAAGTGGAGATGTAAAAAAATTTGAGGATCTAATTAAATCAGCGGTGAATCGTGAAAGAACAGTGAGATCAAATTAAAACAGCGGAAGAACCTAATCGAACTCGGGCTTGAAAAAAAAGATAGCATTAGCGGTGAAAATTTCATTCGTCGTTAATCATCAATCGCTGCGAGGCCTTTCAACCCGGGTCGCGATGGAAAAAACATACATCTCTTTATCGCGAGATTCCCAAAGCTTTCGAGACGTTCAATACGTGAAAGTATATGAGGTACCGGAGGGTTTCAAGCTCGCCCAAGCGATGACGGTTCTCTGTTGACTTACAAGAACACCATTCCAACGTGTATAAGCGTCAAAGGACTGTTCCAGCTTCCTCTCTGTCACCGAGAAAAATATTTATATCGACTGTGTCTTTTAAAGCGTCCCTCGTTAAAAGTACTTGTTGCAATGTCTCTTAGAATTCTGTCTTATAATTAAGAAGCTTACAGAGGAAGAGCAACCTTGACGAACTTCTTGATCTCTTAGTTTACGAAGCACGTTCTGTGTACAGTAGCCGAAAATAAGGTAATAACGTGGATAGAATCGATATTTTCAAACACGATTTGCGTTCTGACTTGTCGAATAAAAATTGTCCCATTCTTAGGAAAACAAATTTTGTTAGGATTATTTTTTACTAGAATTAATCCTGTTAAAGTGGATGTTTTCGCGTCGTTGTTTCAGTATTTCAGTGTCGTGTGTTCGTACATCAACATGATTCGATCGGACAATAATATCAAAGAAGTAAAATATTGATTGTTTGTTATTTAGTTCGAGCGGTTCGTTAGTATATCAGCTTAATTTGGGAATATTTTATTCCGAAAATATCTTAGTCAAGAGCATAATTTCAAAATTTAATTAAATACAATCTTTTTGTGATATAACAGAGACAGAGAAACAGATTATCATTTAGATAATAATACAGGTTCACGAGCTTTCTTCATACTCTACTCCTACTTGTTTGGATAATAAGAAATGGTAGATAAGGATGACAGAAGTTGGTCAATTATGAGTTTGTATGTTCTAGTGTAATTTGAAAAATAATAATTAATTTAAAAAACAAGTAATTGTAACAATTTCCAATAGTATTATATAGTATATATATTATACTAAGCCAACAATTATACAATTATTGTTACATAATATATATATATATATATATAAATTTATAATAATATAGATGATTGTAACAATTTATCACAGAAAAGACTCGACAGGAGAGTTTGCACGTTAAGAACAACAGTCATAAAAGTTATCAAGTCAAGAGGCTGTTATCGTCGTTCAAGAATTTCTAGTATTTGTAAGAAATAAGAAGTCTGTCACGAAGAAAAAAAAAATCTTTGTGCCGTCGTCAGCATCTACAAGATGCTTATAGAAGTTGTTGGACCTACGCCAACACGAGGGCCAAAGCACTTTCGCATCTGTCCCAGCATATCGATCGGTTGGTCATCCCATCAGTGAACCCTCCAACGTGTAATGCTAATAGTCCATCACTCGCAACTATTTCGTACCGATCGCACGTGTGTTCCAAATATTGCTTCATTCCTGTCGCAATGTGAATTTAATCAGTTAGAATTTTTTGATACTGCAAAGCGTTTCTCACTCTTCTCTCGAGAAATTGTTCGCAAAGGTATACTCTCATTAGGTTCGTTGACAAACTTGTTCAGGTCAATTCGTATCGTCGATTTCTGTTGCTTAATTTTTAAATGCACTCCACTTTAAATTCACAACGTTCTACAGGATGCGCAAAAAGTTTCTTCCCACCTACTTTTTTTTAAATAAAACGTCAAAATATAAGAAAAAATTTTATTAATTTCAAATTAAACTTAAGTTCAAGCATTCTTTCAAATGTTGAAAAAAAATATATATAATAAAAAAATTATGGGTTTATTTTTATTTCACTCTGTATATCATTAATTCTAAATTCTGTAGCTTAAAAAACAAGAATCGTGCATTTCAGAGTTAACACTGGTGATCACGAAAGAAAACTGTGAATATCGAACGATCGGATTGATATTTGGTAATTAAATCTGTTGTAAAATTTAGAGAAACAGAAAGGCTCGTTTTTACAGAACGTTTGTAAAAGAAGTTCGACATATCCTTTTTCCATTTTCACAAGAAAAACTAACATCTGTTGAAAACAAATTTTTCCATATATATATATCTCGTGTCTCGTGTTCTATTTCTATCTCACTAAATTCACCGCTTATTTATTGCTGATAAGTAGATTAATGTCTAGAGACGTTCTCACGAGAAGATATCCAGAAAATTGGAGCCAGGTGATTGAGGAGACTGTTCTATCGGTCCTCACCGTCCTATCCATTTTTCGCCGAAAATTCAATTTAGATGTTGTCTCGGATTAACTGACAAATGTGGTGAATTCTCGTCGCGACGAAACCAGATGTACGATTATACGGTACAATACCCAATACCGACTATTCTCAGCCAATAATTGCACGAGGATTCTTACTTTACCTGTGCAAATTCGTATCTTCTCCTGCACACTGTCGCTACTCGATCATTGCTCAATCCCCTTTGCAATTAATCTTTCCATTTCTCTCTCGTAATCAATCAATTAATTAATTAATCCTTTCTTTTACACAAACATACAACTACATTTAATTTTAAAGCACCCAAAATCTCTAATCTCACATAGACTGACAGTCTGGATTAAAACGACACGATGAAAGTGAAACAGGAACTGTTCGATAAAAATGAAAATTAACGATAAAAAACGATAAGAAAAATTGGAACGAAAACCCAGTTAGCTAGCTTGAGCATCGAAAGGAGTAAAATTGAAAAGAAGAAAAGAAAAAAGAAAAACACAGTGTCGAAAGAGAGGCGACTTTCGAGAGACGAGGGGAAAGGTCGTCGTGTTAAAGCACTGAAAAATTTAAACGCGAGAAATCGAAAGAGTCCGAGATAGGTAAGGCAATTTCTGTAATACGCAAGCGTAATGGATTGGATTGGATTCGAGTGATAGGATGACAAATCGTAAAGGACAGTTTGGGAAGAGCATTTGCGGTGGGATTGGCAATGATCCAGATACTCTGAAATCCTCATACGTGCTGATAATGGCATGGCCGTCGTTCCTCTTATGGTGCAAGCCAACCAATGAATTGTCTTTGCGCGCCTTTCTCCTCTTTTTCCGCTATTTCGCGAATCATTTGCCGGAAAATGTTGCCCGAGCGAGTGGAACTCGAACGAAATCAATGCACGATCGTTTCTCCGTTTATCACGTTTATGCGTTACAAGCATATTAACGGAGTATTGTTGTTAGTTTTCAGAAACGAAGAAACAACTAATTCCCTATAGGAGACAAATGAAGAGACCGGAAAACAAATTTTATCACTGAAAGTGATTTTAGCAGGAATAACCTAGAAAATCGGGCCTCTTCAGGTGCAACGCTGATGCAACGAAAATTAGTGATTGGTTGATTTGAATCACGTGATTCGCGAGGGGGCGTGGGATATAGACCTCGAGTAGGAGTGGCGTTGTCTGGTACTGATCGTCTTCATTTCCTAGTTGCTTCTGGGCCTTTCAGTGAGACGAATCGTACTGGGATACAAATCGTGCAGTTTTTTAATTAATAAAAAGGCACGATTATTGGTATTAATTTGGTACTATTAATCTGTACTACCAATCTTTCCCACTGATGTCGATTTATGTTTGAAACAAAAGGATAATTCCATGGAATATGATAAAAATATAAAATAATATAAAATATAAAATATAATATAATACAATAATAAATACGTTTACTAGATTAGATATATTATGAAATAAAGCTTAAAGCTTGGTGTTAAATTTTTTAGTGTACTGACAGTTCAGTATATAATACGAATAAATAAATAATATTGGTTTAATGCAGTGCAATTCAGTTGATTATTTCAGGATACTTTCTGAGAGACGAAAGTTTCGTCGTTCTCAGTGTAGGTCGTGGTTGAACTGTTATACTACACGCGGTACGTATCAAAGTCTGCCGTAGCGAAAGGGTTAATTAATACATTGTTCAGGAAACTAAAGAGATCCATGATTTAATGTAGAAAATTTACATGTCATAGCTAAAGCTTTCCAACAAGTGGAAGAGAACAGAGTATTAAATTTGGTAATTGGTTTGATATTTAATTTAGAATTTTCGGTATATCCAAGTAGCAAGTAAGTTAAACCAACGATAGATTCGTACAGTGAACATGCTCGGAGTCATTTGGTCTGTAATGTCGGAGCACAAATCATACAAACTGATCTCCTTTGTTATGTCAATTATCCATAGAAATTCTTCAAATTCTCGATCGATTTGCGATAAATTCGAATTGCCTCGAATCGGCAAGAATCGATGAGGAAGCAAAAGTACGAGCTAAAATGAAACTTTCTTCAACGACAAGCTCCCTTTCTGCGCCCATCTTGTATAACCCTTCGTTGGAAGTTTAAGCGACGTACACGACGGAGCACGAGGCACAAAACATCTTTCGCCACTTTTGGATACACGGCACCGAGCTTTCATAAGTCCAGAAAGTAGCTTCGAGCCTTGTAAAGTTCCGCGGGATACCGGCCGGCTATCTAAAAGCGAGTCGAGCATCAACGCTGAAAGTCTAAAGTATGCAGCCGAATGCTTGTAATTTCTGCGGTGTTGTTCGTTCGTGTTTGTACCTCGATTTAACAAAAATTCGAATGGTCGACTACAGGGGAGAATAAAACTGAATATTACCGAAGAAGATCTACGACTTTCACTGGAATTATTGACGACTGAAAGTGTAAAATTTGTGTCAGAGAAAAAAACGACGTCGGACAGAAAATTATTCAAATCTCTAAAAATAAGTCATTGTAAATCCATAAAATTTTTATTGAAAAAAAAAAAGAAGAATTACGAATTGATCGTTTTGATAAACGTAGAATTCTTGCAATATCTATTTTTTATTCATTTGCATTCTCTGGCTAGTAATAAGCCTACGTATACCTGTGTAAGAATAATTTCAAATACATTCTAATATTACTGTAATTGATGGCAAACCAGAGGAAGCGGTCGGGTATGACACGCAGAGTTAATTAGAACCAAAGAAGCCAATACAGATAACGGGTGAAATTGATACAAGCAATTCTGAATACGTAGGAAGCAATGCAAGCAACCGCTAATATATCGACGTGCAATATATATTCCACCAAGTCCAGGCGAAACCGATACGAACAACGTCGGATTTACTGCTAGTAATGCACGCTGGTGCAGATCCTCGCGACACATAGAATTTCAAAGCCGCGCAAGCTCGAGCGTACGAAATACACGTACACCTCGCATCAATTGCCGATGGGACAGGCGTAAAGCTTTGGAACAAATGGAATTTTCTCGACATCGCAAAATTCAATTCGACCTAATGACGATCTGATCTGAGAAAACACCGTCGGAACAATTAGAACTCTGGTCTTGAAAAGAAATTTCGTGTGAATCGTACGAGTCAAGGGAACGCGGAACATTTTGATACGATTGTAATTCGATAATTTAATAATGTCGAGATAACAGTAGATATGGATTTGCGCAGATTTTGTTTTTTAATTGAAGGATTACGATCAAACTGCGGATGTTCATCCAGGTTATCGAGGAAATCTGAATGTTCAAAGCCAGTGTGCAACAATGTTCGAAACTGCGAAAGTGGAGGACTTAGAAGCCAATCAGTGCAAATCTATTTATTTACACTACGTAAATATTCTTTTGTTGTTAAAATTGTCCAACAAAAATTGACTTAAAATTTCCAAAATAGAGGACTTAGAAGTCAGACAATATGATATAATATAAGTCAGTCAATCTACACTGTGCAAATATTCTTTTGTTGTTGAAATTAATAGTTTAAAATTTCCAAAGTAAAGGATATAGAAGCCAATCTATTTGTACTATGTAAATATTCTTCCGTTGTTAAAATTGTCTGACAGTTTAATCGTTACAACATGATCATTGTAATACAATTATATTAAACACAATGTTACAATTAAACTGCTCACAATTAGACTGAAGATCTCGACAAGAGAAATAAAGTCTCTGTTTTCAATGGAAAATAGCTTGCACTGATGTAAAGAAGATTCATCGTTTAGTTAGCTAAAAAGTTGCTCGCGAATAGCAACAACGCGACAAAATTGTCCTCGCGAGAAACAGACGAAGATTGAGATTACACGTGGCATTAATTCCTTTCAATTTCCACGCGGGATTGCATTTTATACACTCGGCTGATAGAAGCTGATTCACCGAGAATTGGATAGACGGTGTCATCAATCGTCCTTTGATTTTCCCCTCGCGTTTACCCGAATCGGTTGAAATCTATCGTTACAGAGATACCTACAATGCTTCGGGACAAACGGTTAACCACTTTCGAACATATATGTACATCCGTGACAGCTCTTTTAACAAAGTATCGATGTTCTCTCTCTTTCCCTCTCTCTCTCAGTTTGTAATATATTAAAATAAATTCAAATATACTAAAATACAAATAAATAAATAAATTACAAATGTATTAAAATGTAATAAATTCAATTACATGAATATGTTAAATATTATGAATAAAAGAGATGTAGATATATAAAAAACTGCACGACTTGTACCCTAGTACGATTCGTCTCACCAAGGCCCAGAAGCAACTGTTCTGACTAGGAAATGAAGACGACTTTATTATTTTTTTATATTTGAATCGATAGAAAACAAATTACAGGCACGATCGCTAAGTACCAGACAACGCGACTCCTACTCGAGGTCTATCCCACGCCCCCTCACGCATCACGTGACCCAAATCAACCAATCGCTAATTTTCGTTGCATTAGCGTTGCACCTGAGGAGGCCCAATTTTCTGGTTTCCCCCCGCTAAAATCACTTTCTGTGATAAAATGTATATTTTTGTAGATACTTATAAAAATATTGATGTAACTACAACTATTTATCAAACTTGAGACATTTAATTTTACATATATTAACATACCGGGAAACATTCACGTTTATGTTATTAAACTATATGTATATCATATTTAAATAACATTGCCATCTAGTGGCAATGATTAAAAAAAATAATATAAATGAAATAAAATTTTGTACAGCATACATACATGGTGTCTACACGATCACCAAGCAAATAGCGTGAAATTGCAGCTTAGCAGTATCTTGGACACGATGATCTCTTCGTCAAACTGAACTCGTTTGCCACTGTGATTAGTGTACGCGTTTATTCAACTTCTCTCTCTCTCTCTCTCTCTCTCTCTCGATCGTCGCTTTGAATCTGAATAATCGATGAAGATATCTCGATATTCGTAACAGATATTTGATCCGAGAACGACAAGAATATCGTAAGAACGTAAAAGCGGACACTGGAATTCATCATCGAGTTCAATGCACCGTGTAATTCGATTAATTATGCTGATTCGATCGATCGCCATCTATTGCAGAATCGCGGCTATGCGTTGATCATTAAACATTTCATACGGTGGACATTTCAAGTAATTTCAGGCTTCTAAATATATAACATATTCACGATGAACATGATTCACAGCTAAGCGTGATTCAATGATTTCTTTTAATTACTCGATTTATCCAACTGTATGAAAATTGTATATCCATTTTTGTTTCGATCGCAGAGGACGAATGTTGCGGGGAAAAAAAGAGGAATGGTTCAAAGAGAACTACGTTTTTTTTCGTGAATGCAATGACGTATGTATCCTTTCTTTTTTCTTTGTTAGTAAATAAAAATATTGTTTTTGACACACGGTGCAAAAAATAATTAGTACAAAAGTCCTTTTCGAATCATTCGTCTACTTTATTGGCATTCGTTTTTAATTGCGATCGGAATTGCAGCTGCATGAATCGTTCTATGAAATAATTAACAATTAATAAACGTTCATAAATACGGATTTGGGGGATCAGTTACTTAGAAACGTTTGTAACAAATTGATTCATTCCTTAGAAAATTTTTAACAACAGATTCACCAAATACGGAGGTTCGATTTTCAATATTAACTCTTGTTGAAATTTGCACCAAAAATTCGTGCATCTCACGTCAGTAAAAATACCCAATACTTAAAAATACGACTTTACCACCTAATCGCAGATTAATGATACATTCTGTGTAAAACTCTTGTGTCTCAACTAAAAATTATTCTCCGAGAGAAAGTTTTACAATTAAAAAAGTACGTCTGAATATCAATCAAAGAAAGACGTAGCCTCTAAACCAGGGACTAAAACACGATTTCAAAGAATCGTCATCAGACGATGCCACATGTAAAAACTGAAATTCCAAAAGCGGTCTTTCATCAATCATCCAGCCTAGCCGCTAGCCCTGGTTCGTGACATCCGGCAAAAATGGAGAGAAAGATCGTAAATCCTCTCGGCGTGAATTATCGATCCGTGAGAAACGTAAGACGTGCATCCAAGAGACGTGTCAAACAGTCTCGACGTTAATAACGAAAGGAGATTACTTTCGATATCCTCTCAAACTCCGTACGTACCTCAGTTTCAACTCTCGACGGAAGAGTTTCGGCGAAGTTCGACGTTGCTCGCCTAGTGCCGCTAAATTTATCCGATTTAGTTGAAATCGTTATCTGGAAATCGTCCGGAAACGACACGACTCGATACTCCGCGAAACCTCGGGAGTGTATTATTTCGTCTCGATTGAAATTCTTCCAACATGCATGTCCGTTTCCCTCCCCATTAAGCAGCAAGACAAACTTAATACGATCGATCTAAATGCAATTATGGCCCCACCGACGCTAGATTTAGGAAGGATAATGCGGCTGGTTGAAAAAGGATAGCGGGTCAGGTGGTGCTGTAAGGATCAATACGCCATCCTCTCTCGGGGCAGAGCTTCACGTGTTGCTCCCGTTTCCGGTGCCACCTGGCGAACTAAAAAGGACCAATGTGCATTCGCCGCCGTTGCTGGCGATTGCCAATCGACAAGAAGAATAATAACAGGCTTATCCAATGCTTCTTTACCATGGAAAAAATTTCGTGCGTACGTACGCGTCTTACACGAGAGTGTTAATTAATGATGCAATGAGACGCGACTGTGGTTGTGATTAATCGATAAAGTTTAAATAAATCTGAAAGTACCAGACTGCCAACCAAAAGTTTGAACGTACGAACATATGTGTATATCTAGCGTGTGAAACAAAAGCACTTGTAATAGCGATTATAGCACTCTCGATCACTTTATCGTCAAAAAATGTGAATTCACCGTAATTGATAATTATCAATCGACAGTTATAACAAGAATGATAACAAGCTCATACAATGTTTCTTTATCATGGAAAACTTTCGTTATGTTGCGTGTTATGTACAGATTTTGAAATTTCACTAAAACTGCCAGATTGATCAATAACAATTAACGTTGATAAAGTTAAAGTTTGAACAGATCTGAAAATATTTTTGGCTGCCAGCTAAAAATTTTAACACACGTTCTGTGTACGATATTTGACATCAAGATGTATATAGAATAAATTGACAAGAGCACTCGTAACATCAACAGCGATTTCAGTACACTCGATCATTTTATAGTATTATCGAAAACTCTGCAGGAATTGTTGTACATATAGATGTAGTCAGATATTGCTCAAACTTTTGGTTGAGTAATAAAAAAATGACAAGTATATGTATTTCATAGAAATAAGCAATAATCCATTATATCGAAACCTCAATATTCAATGGAATCATCTTTATTATATTATGTAGAATATATTTCCAATATTAAATATTATATGGGATATATTATATAGGATATAACCTCAATATTAAATATTACATGAGATATATTATATTATATAGGATTGGATATATTATATTAATAGTGAGGTTATATAATATATCAGGATAGTTATATAATTTTTTACTAAATATATGTTTGAAAGAAATTACAAGTACATATAGTGTATATATATTTCATAAAAATAACCAATAATCCATTATAATCAATATTCAATGGAATCATCTTTATTATATTATATTATACCTCAATATTCAATGGAATCATCTTTATTATATTATGTAGGACATAACCTCAATATTATATGGGATATATTATATAGGATATAACCTCAATATTAAATATTACAATATTACATATTATATTATATAGGATTGGATATATTATATTGAGGTTATATCTTAATATATCAGGATAGTTATATAATTTTTTACTAAATATATGTTTGAAAGAAATTACAAGTACATATATTTCATAAAAATAATCCATTATAATGAACCTCAATATTCAATGGAACCATCTTTATTATATTGTGTAAGATATAACCTCAATATTAAATATTATATGGGATATATTATATTATATTAATATTGAGGTTATATCTTATATAATATATCAGGATAGTTGTATAATTTTTTACTAAATATATGTTTGAAAGAAATTACAAGTACACATATTGTATATCTATTTCATAAAAATAATAATCCATCATAATGAACCTCGATATTCAATGGAATCATCTTTAACCTAACCTGTTACATACACAGGAACAGAGAGTAGTTACATACAGAGTAACTTTTACATATTCGCAGGTAACTTAGTTAATCAGAGATGAAATCTCGAAACGCCTTGCATTCGTGAAACATTTAAGCTACCCTAACGCGAGTAAACGCGTTCAAGGATAATTCATTCACCTACAACCGACAGACAGGGCGCAAAAGAAATTAGATGGAAATTACCTTCATTTGTAAACGGCGGTGCATTCTACATGACAAGGAGAGAATTCTCAGAGAGAGCTTACTTCCAAGAAACCACGTCCCCTTGAAATGACACTTTTCGTTCCGGTTTTCCATGAGAATCCAAGCCTTCCGACCAACGAAAGAAAACTCCGCTCTCGAATAATTCACACGAACACTCTCCTCGCTCGAGAGTCCTCGTTTTCCTCGGATAACCTTTGAATCGTTCATTCCGTCTGCGCTTTTGTAGAAATCGATATTTTAAGAGCAGATACTTCGAATAATTCAGAGGCTGGAGTGAAGGGGGAGAAAAAGAAGAAGACGCGAAGAAAGAAAGGGAGAGAGCGAGGAGGCAGGGAAGACGTTCGATTCACAGAAGGAATAATAACGAGTGGAGCAATTAGACTTTTAATAAGACATTGAACCATACAAGATCGGACGAAGATGGAACATAAATGTTCGTAATTATGCCTTTTATAACGTGCATTGTAGCGCTCCGATACGAGAGACGTAGTGAGATCTACCTTTTTACATCGTAAGTCGATCTTTCTGACAAGAGTTTAAGCTCTTTGAAACAATGCAGATCTTGCAGAAGAAGGAAATAAAAAGCTTCCAAAAATGAAACGAAAAGAAGATGGTAATGAATTAAGAAAAAATGTATCAGTGATTTTAGGATATCTTAAATTGAGAAAATATAATTTAAAAAGTGATAAAGTGTATCTGACGTGGCACGACACATTACGGTGAATAATTGCAAAATTAAGTAGGAATAGAATAGTGACGAGTGCAACACGTCAACAGTATATATCACAATGGTATCGTTTAATAAGTGAGATCTCACTTATGTTCTTGTTATCGATGACGTATCGCGATCATTTTTTCGGACTACTGAATTGCGCAGTGCAATGTGCCCAAAAGATAAAGCCAACTAATCTGTATATAGAAAGTTTAATTTCTATCATGTAATATATTCATTAGAATATAATACATTATATACAATAATATTATATTATAATTTAATAAATATATTATATGATATATAACATAATATAATATTATAAAATATTCATGTGATATCTCAGTACAATTAACAAATCGCGACAAAAATCGTCTACAAATTTCTATATTAAAAAGCCAATGTGAATAACGTGTTAAATTGTATATTTGTCAATGTAGAGTAAATAATTATTTTATTGACAAAATTTTGGTATTACTTTCCAACATTTTTATTATAACATCGTAATTACTTCATTCTGAGAAAGAAAACGTATTCTTACAGGTATCAAATTTTATAATATATCGGGAGAGAAATATCACGGTCCTTCATAAATATCGAGTTTAATAATTTCAAAACTTAATCTCTTCCTCTTTGTTTCTTGGTAGCCCCTTTATCCGTCATGAATCTGATACAAGATTAAATCTCATTTTTATCAAATTTCCTTTAACGAGCAATTTCTTTGAAACCTAGAAATTGAAAAAGATAAATGAAACACGGCACGATTCTCTTTCATTTGTACAACGATTGATATACCCCGACTTGAATTAAATTAAAATCCTAACTCGCCGTTTCTACGAATTATATTAATTTATAGTTTTACACGATTATCAAAAATCGTTTCGCAGACGAAAGCTGAATTTTTAAAAATTGTACGAAGACAATGAAGGAAGAAGAGAGAAGAAAATTACATGTGTTCAAATCGCATCAGGACGAGAATTTTAAAATATATTCCCAATCTTCAAACAATTTGAAACCTAAACTTTTTTTTAAACAATTAAATATTAGAATTACCTTATCAGAACAATTCAAAAAAATTTCAAAGTGTTGAGTAAATGAATAACTCTTCAAACAATTAAAATCAGTGTATAAATCCACAGTCTATAACAAGTATCAGCAGTAAGTATCGGTATCCAAAAAGAATTAATTTTTGTTGCGATTAATAACTTGAAAGATTTTATTTTATCGTGTGTCAACGTTTAAGCGTCAAGTATCTGTTGAACGGAGATTAATAACAACAGGAAATTCATACGTACTTCATGAGTTACGTTACGATTAAAAAGTGGGAATTCCGTTTTACGAAATCACGAAATATAAAACATGAAATTTTGCAAAATATTTGTAAGAATATTTTACAAAATATACAACGTGGATATGTGTGCAACAACGTTACATAATATACAAGCACGTATAATTTTCTTTGAACCCTTTGTGACATTATTTTATCAAATATCTTTTCATCTGCAGGAAATTATCTCTTTTAAAAATTTGTCGAAAATCCTGATCAATTATAAAATATTACAACACGTCATCGTGATTCAGACGCGCCAATATATGGCTCGCGTTTATTAACAAACGAAATTTTTCTAAAAATTTTTAATAAAGTAATCTTCTAAATGGACGAAAGAACTTTTGGAGCCATAAATCATAACGTATCGCGCACGATACATATTAGAATCATTGGGTCACTGGTAACCCGTGAAGTCTTGAACGAACCAAGCGGAACGTCTGTCGTCTTATCAGCGTAAGTCAACATTATCAGAAAACAATTAATCACGGCAATGTGGATCGGCAATCGCGAAATCTATCTGTATTGATACAACACAGATCAGATCTGTGTCTATCTAATCTCCAGAGAGGGAGAGACGATACAGTTTGTATTTTTGCAGCAACGTGTCAGGATATATAAAATAATAGCCATGGAGTTTCAACTCAGTCCGGCAGCTAACGGTTTAGACAGCAAGCATGTTCGTGACAACGTTGACGCTTTTTGCTCTTTTCGCCCTCTCCAGCGGTGAGTGGTCGCAACTTTCATACGTTTCGCTCGATTAAAAAAAAAAAAAAAAAACAAAAAAAAGGAAAAAAGAAAGAAACAAAAAAAGGAAAATTCGAACGCTACTTTCTACTTAATAAAACGAATTCCCTGTCGAAGGAAACCGAGATTTAAGTTGAATATGACGTTGATCGCGGAATTTCACGTTTTACTACTTGATATAGGTGTTGTTCCCAACTGGAGCGCGGATTTTGCGAAAAATTTTCAAAGCGCAGATTTTCACATAACGTAAGCGAGAAAATGTGCAGAGAATTGAAAGAACAAACGTGTTTTGTAACATTTGTCACGCGAAACGTTGATTTTCTACCAAGGTTCTATTTTTTTTTAACATGTTTATCGCCACGTCACCATGTACATACATATAGGTGACAGATCCATCCATGTAGATGACGATCTAAATTTTTAACAGAGAAAAGGATGGTACTTAATTTTAGTTTATTTAATTATTTTTAAAATAGAAAGAATTAAATTATCAAACAACCATGTAATAATAACATGGTAAATTGTTGAGATTATTTTGAAGAAGTCATAACTACTTTATCTACGTAAAAATACATAATATTGTAATAGAATATCGTTTGTGATGAAAAGAAGAATAATAAAAACAACACCTAAGGAGCAAGCCGAGATTGCAATAAGCCCTACAAAGAAACCTATTCGATTTGCTCTCGGCGATCAACGCGTTAATTCTATTCTATTCTCGAAGATACGTATCGCAGAAAAATCCACGATCTTCATAGATCATCCTCTATCGATCTCTCTCAGAACGAAACTCTTTCAAGCTAGATCTTACGCGCGATTAAAATATTCGTCGAGGCTTGCGAAACGTGTCGAGTTGAAGGAAAATTAAAGGATTCTTTCGCTCGCGAGAGAAAGCTCGACTATTTCCGCGATTAAACGCAGGTGATAAGCGAAGCAATCAGCAGCGGCTGTACAATGAACAACGTAATCTCCGGATACTAATTACAGCTTATATAGATTATTATTTGCACAGGTGAATTGTTGCTCAGATACGATCCAAGAATCGTGAACGGAGTGAACGCCAAAGAGGGTGAGATACCGTATCAGGTGAGCCATATTTCAGTAACGAGACGTCATTCTTCTCGACTGACACAGAGAAAAAAATCGCGAGTTACGTCAAACTTGACGATCCGCCGTTCTAATGGTTTCGTCCTTCTTTCTGTCATCTGTCTCCCGCTTCGCGGATATCGCCGAGCTAAAAGGACGTTTTTAACCGTAGGTATCTCTGCAAAACAAAGACAGCTCGTTCCACTTCTGCGGCGGGTCCGTTCTTAATGAGAATTATGTCATTACGGCGGCTCATTGCACCACGGGGTAAGCATTCGGAAAACTGTGTTTCACGTACGAAAGGCTTTCAAGAGCAAACGAGGGGCTTGGACACAAACGACAAAGTTCTCTTTCATTCGAGAAGATCAGAGGTGCAATCAAGTTAGAAAATTAGAGGAATCTCGCGCGCTTTCAAATTAGTTGGAATTATTGTATTAGAACGTGTCACTGGGTGTACAGAGTGTCTCTCGTGGTCAACCGATTTTACCGAGTCGAGAAAAGGAAGAACAAAATTTTTTCTTCGTCTTCGAAAAAATAGAATTAAATTCCGAATAATCTAGAATATGGAATAAAAGTTTTTACTTCCAAGAAAATAGACTCGATAAATTCGATTTTCTTGAAAACCTCTTGCAAAGAGATGTTACTGTGCACTCTATACTTATCTTTTCGCAATATCACGAAATAATCTTCTGATAATTATTGTTTTATATCGCGTCTAGAGTTAACTAAATTCAAGTATACTTGATAAATTTTCAAATTCGATTCTTTCGAAGACGAAGGCTCTATCGAAAAAATTTCATTCTTCCTTTCGATTTAGTTTTACAGGATCATCCCTCAATCATTTGGCGTATATATGTACGCTATTATGCGCAAACAACACCATTCACGAAAAGATTTTTTTTTATAATATTTTACGGGAAGAGCTAATAAAAGTGTTTTAACGTTTTAACGGTAGTCTTCGAGTAGAAAAAAATTTGTTTCCCCACAAAGAGTCATTTAATGTTCTTCTTTCAAAAGGAAAACCCCGGACGACATCAAAGTTGTAGCAGGCACGACCAACCTCACCAAACTAGGCTCCGAGCACCCGGTTGTAAAAATCGTCATTCACGAAAATTACAACGCCTCGGACTCTTGGAAGAACGACATTTCGCTGCTCAAGGTATCCACGTGTATCCAAACACGAATTCCTCTCAAAATTCGAAATATTCTCACTTCGTCACGTGGCATTATTGCAGGTCAGCAAACCATTTATAAAGTCGAAGGTGATTTCCTACGTGCCACTTCCATCGCCGAGTGATGTCATCAAGCCTAATGACGTGGCAATAGTTTCTGGATGGGGTAGACTTTGGGTGAGTTTCCACCTTTTTGAAGAGATACTCCAAGTACACGTGTACGTTTGAATGCAAATGATACCGAGCGTTTCTTTAAATCTCACTTACACTCTCATTCAATGTGTACATTTGCAGCAAGGAGGTCCCACAACCGTTAATCTGCAACGCGTGAACATCCTGATTGCCAATCAAGAATACTGTAAATACATGTACAACAAAATACGTTACAACATCTACGATACACAAGTTTGCGCGTACGATCCAAAGGTTGAAAAGGGATCGTGTAACGTAAGTCCTACACTGACACTCTCTATATCTTTTACGATTAACGAACATTTCTTTGATCTCACTTTCTTAATTCAGTTCATCGCACTTCTCTCCGAAAGATTAATCTTTTCGCAAAAGTATCACCGACGATTTCTCCCGTGCTATAACATTTACAGCGTATAAATTGCCTTTGCAATTACACACCTTTAATTTCGATCGCATAATTTGCCATTATTTTTTTCTGTTCTACAAAAGTTGAAACTTGTGATTCTTTCTTTTGTATCGCCAGGGTGACTCCGGTGGCCCCTTGACCGTCAATGGGAAACTCGTTGGTCTCGTTTCTTGGGCAATGGGCTGCGCCCTCACCGACTACCCGACTGTCTATACCCGCGTGTCGTCTTACCTTAATTGGATAAAGGCGAACGCTGTGTAAATCCAGCGAGTGAGACGCGAACTAGAAGTCGAAGTAAAACACACGGACACGGAACTCTCAGAGTGTCTGAATTCACGCGGGACGTTGGCGTTCTCACGAATTTGCGCGAATCGACAGTATTCTTCAACCTGCGTTTAACACCGCACTCTGTATATTTATTCCACCAGATAAATAAATCGTCCGTTTCATATCTTCACTCACTGTTTCACGTTCTTTCAACTGGAAATAAATACAATACCAAGGAATTTCTCAAACGCCCAACATTTTTCAGACGCAAATTGACAATAAAAATAAAAATTCGACCTTTATCCTAAATCCTTCTGTAGAGTAAAACAGTAGAATTAAATTTCCTGTGATTGTGACGAAAAATTCGATGAATATGCACTTTTCTTCACAATGAATTCCTACATTCCATTTGGATTCTAACAACGAAGACTAAATTAAAGCATTGAACTTTTTTATTTAGAATTAAATTTAATTATCTATCGTACTATTCAAGAATCAAGGATTAAGAATTAAGTACGTATTCCAACGTGGAACGAGAGGAAATTACATTTTATTTTGAAGACGTGCTAAACATGCTTCAGACTTTGTTATATATCGCAATTATTAATAAAAATACTCGAGCAGCTAGATCTATTGCGAAACGTCGAACAGATAACGATTAAATTACAAGGAAGACTGATATTTCAAAGCTAATATATTTAATTGCGAAAGCGAGATTAATCGTGTGATAACGAAAGAGAGATACACACGTGCCTTTAATTGCATACAGTAATTACAGTTGTCGCACGAAACTATAATATCATAATTTCATGAAATTCGTCCTGACTCGAAAAAGATTATCTCTAAATTATTTCTAATTATTACACAATAGTGATAAAAAAGATCTATTATATTTTTCTTTCGTCGATTGTCCAAACTAAAGCAGTTCTCTCTCGGTTGAAAGAACCATATATGTGAGTGTGTCATGAGCAGAGTTGCACAATAATTGATTATTATAATAAGTGATTACTCTTGTAACTGATTGCTAAAAATAATCGTGGTAATCGTAATCATTAATCGATTAATCGTTCTTGACGATAATCACGATACGTTGATTTAATACATTAAATCCTGTAAATGTTAATCTGTAATTTGTAGTTGTTTAATGAATGATTAATTTACCTTTTAATTTTGCTGTCTAATATCATTGTAACTCCCACAATGCTAAATTTCTGTTCAATCACAATCGAAGACATAATTACTTTGTGATCAGTGATTATTGAGTTAATCTTGATTACACTGATTGCATTTCCTTTAATTACTTTAGTTAATCGTTAATCACTGGAATCGCTGGATTACTCGTTAATTATAGATGTGACACCACGTCGTTAATTATAATTGTCAATTATCAATCAGATTGTTTCTTGCGCAACTGTAGTCGTAAATTAAGAAATTAAATAGCTTTCAAATATGAATGTTTAGTAATAACAATCACTAGATGTAGTTAAAACTTCTATTACCACCTAACTTTGTACTTGTAACTATAAATATAAATTGAATAATAATAACTTCTATCAATGATAAATTATAACAATCAATAATATACCAATGCTACGTTTTTGTGAGGTCCATTTTTACGTAACCCGATCTAATTTATCATTTGCTATTTTCAAACCACCACGAGGATGAATATTTCTTTCATACGTTCTCTCAAGATTTTAATAATTCTGTTTCTTCAATAATATTTAATTCATCTTTTAATTGCAACAACGTTCCTTTTCTTTCAACGTTACATGCTAATATATTAATGAAATCTGTATGCAAGTATACATCGACACCATCAAAGATTGAAATATAAAATTTCCATCAGAGATATTAAAATGAAAAAAAAATAGAAAAACTTTATAATACGATGGAATACACGAGCTTTCGTTTATACATTTCAAATCTCCAAGAACACATTGTTTTACATCTATAAAATATCTGACAAAAATTATAAATTATTACATATCATTTTGATCATTTTGGCAATTCATTTTGATGTTAAATTTAAATGATTCGCTGAAGTGGGACATTTGAAACAAAAAGGATACGTGATTCAAAATGTGAAGATTGTTGAATATATAGGTTAAATTTAGGTAAGGAAAAAAAATTATCTATATTTGGATAATCCATCATTCGGATAATGGAATTTCAGATAATCCACGTTCTATTGTATAAAATTTGCTCTGCTTTATAAAAATATAAAAGAATTTTAATATCGTATTATAACATATAAGAATTTTAGTAGTATAATATAAAAGTATTTTAATAAATTTGCTCTGCTTTATAAAATTTTACAACAATATGAAAATATTTTAATATATATTAAAATATGAAAGAATTTTATTTTAATAAAAACGTATAAAAATGAAAGAATATTGAATGAAATTATTTATTACTGCATTTTATATCGAATGAATGAAGAGAAATTTAATGAAGGAACATTACAAATGTAATAATATTCTAATAATTACTAGCTAAATTTACACAAATTTCCAAATATATTTGAAAAGATTTTTCAAATCTGTTCATTCGCGTTAGAAAATTTTCTGTTTTTTCTATCTTCGGTGGTTAGAAAATTTTCTATTTTTTCCATCTTCGGTAGTAACCGCTATTTGCAATTTATCAGAAAAAAAGAAAAGAGACACGCGAAACCGATAAGGAGTGTCGTCAGGACTAATATGTACTGAAATGATGACTTTGCTCGATCGTTAATTGAAGATAATCGATTTATCGATCAGCGTTCACCTTTTTTAAACTATACCGCGCATATATAACGAGCAAATTGGATTCTCCGTTGTAAATTACTGTTTGCAGTAAGTCGCAGTAAGTTCTACAGGAAACATGAATCCGATACTCGGTTTAGTGCTCTTAGCCACGGTATTAGCGAGTTCCAATGGTAAGTGGTGAATTACCTTTAGTGTCTATTACATTCATAGTTTGTAATATAATAATAAACTTCTTATAATATATAATTATTATAATATTATAATATCATAATAATATTTTAATTATCATAATATTCTTGTTATAATACACTTACTATTAAGTGTATTAACTTGTATATACATTCCCACGCCCTCTCGCGAATCACGTGACCCAAATCAACCAATCGCTAATTTTCGTTGCACCTGAAGAGGCCCGATTTCTGGGTTACTCCCGCTAAAATCACTTTCAGTGATAAAAAAAAGAACGTCGATTAAATCAATGCACGTATTAACGTTACAAAACCATTGTTACAGCCGAAAATACAACGCAGGACTTGGACTCGAGAATCGTAAATGGTGTAGACGTGGGGCCAAACGAAATTCTATACCAGGTAAGAAAATCAGTCGTTTCGCGCCAGGGTGATCGAAATAAAATGAAACTGAATCGTTTCCCAATTTTTGAAATATCAAAGAGACCACGAAATATTAGCGATTATTGGCAAATAACTGTTTCCCCTCTCGAAGGTTTCGGTTCAAAGAAGCAACGGCGGCCATTTCTGCGGTGGATCTGTCCTCAGCAGAAATTACGTGCTCACCGCGGCTCACTGCCTCGAACGGTAAGTTTCGCAATTTCCCGTCAAGCGGCATCTTCTAACATTCTAACCGAATCGGCTGTTACACATCGCTGTCCTCAACAACAGTATGCAACCCAACATGGTCAGAATTGTCGCCGGAACCAAGAACTTGAACAACCCATATTCCGTGCATCAAGCGGTGAGGATTGTCATGCACCCCCAATACAATCCCTCCAACATCTGGATCCACGACATAGCCTTGATCAAGGTGAGTCTAAAGTTCAAATGGCCAACAGTCGTTGTAACTTCAACTTGTTCCTTTTTCTCTTTTCTTATTTTTCTAGGTCAGGGAGCCATTCGCGATAGGACCGCGCATACAAATCGGCGTCCTGCCACAAAGAAATCAGTTTGTTCCGGATAACGCGGCCGCTGTTGTGTCGGGATGGGGCAGACTCATAGTAAGTGTTGGAACGAAACGTGTCACCTGTCACAATCTTACTTCGAACGTTCTTACTTCGTGCACAGGAAAATGGACCGTCGACGATGATATGTAAGAAAGTGACTCTCTTCATCACCGATCAGCAAACCTGCAGGAGAATCTATGGAATTCTCTACGACACGCAAATTTGCGCCAGCGATCCCAGAGCTATGAAAGGATCGTGCCAGGTAAGCAGAGTTTTAAAAAAAGATTCGTACTCGATCATTTTTTGATGGTTACCACGAACAATGATAATTTCACAGGGCGATTCTGGTGGTCCTCTTACGGTCAACGGAGTAATTGTTGGAATCGTATCGTGGGCAAGAGGATGTGGCCTCCAGAATTTCCCCAGTGTCTACACTCGCGTTGCTTCTTACATCGATTGGATTTATTCAAACGCTGTTTGAGTTAAGGCAAAAAGATTGACAATTATACAATAAACTAACTGTTAACGAGGATTAACTAATAAAAAAAACACGATTCATTATTAATTTGGTAATTGATCTACCAATAAATGATCTACCAATGAACTCTATCTTTCCCACTGATGTCGAGTTATGTTTGAAAGAAAAGGATAATTCTATGAAATAAAAACAATATGATATAATAAAAATTCTGTGAAATATATTTAATATTAACCCTTTGGTCTAGAGGCACTTTTAAAATTTGCTTTCGAGGTACTGGTTGGCGCCTAACTTACGTATACTTTGGTCCACATTGCTCGAATCAAACTAAAGGCACCTACAGACGAATAATTGTAGCAAACTTCACTTGGATTAAACGTGAGTGAACTCTAATTCAAGGAATGTGATGTAGGATCATGTATTGACCCAAGTTTCAAATTGTACCACACTTTACCAGATTATTAGATATATTATAAAATAAAGCTTAAAGCTTACTGTTAAATTTTTAATATAGTGCACTGACAATTCAATACAGAATACGAATAAATGAATAATATTGGTTTAATGTAGTGCAATTCAGTGTTTCGCGATTATTTCAATATATTTCCCGAGAAACGCACGCTGATGAAAAATTACGTCGTTCTCAATGTAGGTCACTCCTACCATATCAAAGTTTGCCATAACGAAAGAGTTAAAAATAAGAAAAATTTATCGTGATAACAACCAACTGTTACCAGACCCGGGATTTCGTTTGCTTTGCAAACAGAAAGAAATCATCAGTCAATTGTAGCTGAGTCAACTTACTCCAATTGAAAACCTGGGATAACTAACAATTGTTCGAAATAATATTTTCAAGTCGCAGAGGATTAAATCGTAATACACGACGGACGATCAGTTGTATACATACGTAAAAATCCTAACAAAAGAACGGTTATAACGCGGCTATACCGCGCATATAGTCATTGATATTCCATTTCAGTCCACGGTTTCGATTCCTATACTTCAAATAACAAACAGAAATCGAGAAAACAGCCAAAGTTACAAATTGAAAACGTATACTGTGCAATGTTTCCCCGCGAAACTTTCATTCCCGCGTGTTTCACCAGCGTATTTACTTTTGAGATAGAGCTGAATTTTCGACACGACAACATTTTATTGCAACGTACGTCGGAAACTTTTGAGCAGAAGCTGACTTTAATGCGCGCTGAGAACGGTAGATAGACAGTATCTCGTCTCCTAAGTTCACCGTGGTCTCAACGTGGATAATCCCAGATGTACGAAATATCAATTCAATTAGGCAGAGTACAACACGAACGCTAGGCGCATAAAACAATAACAGGCTTATCTGTCGTCGTGCAAAATCACACGAGTCGAGCTTGAAAAGGTATACGTGACAAGCATGAAACAAACTAGTTTCAACTAGACACAAATAGACGATAAAATTTTGTCTCGGTTTAGGCTTTAAACGAATTAAGAGATTGAACTTTCACTTGAAATAAACTTGAATGAACTTTGACTTAAACTGAAAAAAGTAAACTTGAATTTAGATCTGTTAGAATTCTAGATTTAGATAAAAGAAAAAATTAATTTAACTTAAACTAGAGAAAGTAAACTTCAGTTTAGATCTTTCAGAGTTTTAGATTTAGATGAAAGAACAAATTTTTGATCTTTAATTTGGATGTATTGGAATAAATTACCTTAGTTGTAACAGTGTTTTTTTATAGACTTTATAGACTTTAATATTTTATATTGATAATATTTTTTTTATAGACTTTGTAGAAACAAATTATTGCGACCTCGATGTTGAATTGAGACAATTTTAAATGTAGAAGTTCAACAATTAAATCTATTCGACTTTTGAAATCTTACATGATTTGAGTTCAAATCGGCGTCAGATTGGTTTTCATCAGATAAAAAAGTTTAGAGTCTTCAATTTGAATTTCTCAAATTCTCTGAAACCAATTTCTGCCCAGTTGAAATTGGACGAATTCACAATATCGTACAACAAGTTACAAGGAATCGCTGCGAATCTTCAAAATGATGGTGAATCTAGTCGCGAGAGGAAATTTTTCACGTTTTCGCGCGCATTTGAATTTTTATAATTTTCAAGATAAATCCTCATTTTCTCACCCGTTACGCGATGTCACGAACTCGCGATTGTCAAAGTAGAAGCTTCACCCTTTGAAACGAGACCAAGCGGATCGTTGTACGATCTCTCTTTGCAATGTTATAACAGTTTAAATTGCCCGCAATTTTTCATTATCGTTGGTACAGTTGCACCGTATAAAATAACATGTTCCATAAAAGTTTATGGCTAGGGCAAGAAGACGAATAAGAGCGCGCTGTTCTTTGTCGGAGGTTTCATCACGTATCGCGTTCAACCATGGAATCTTCCTGAGTTCAATAGCACCATGAATTTAAGACCACGGTGTATATCTCATTTACATAAAATTGCTCTTTTTACAAACTTTACGAAGAGTTTTATTGGTGGAGTAGATTCAATCCGCGTTGCTTACTAAAGTAAATTACTAAGATAATTTAATCCTAATAAATAAATCCTAAAGTAACTTTTTCATCGTATATTTCTTTAATTTAGGTTTTTTAACAATTTTTAAGACGTAATGAAAAAAATCATGTTTGAACTTAAATTTAACTTAAAATTAATAAAGTTAGTGTTTTCTCATATTTTGATGTTTTGTTAAAAAACAATCTTTGGCCCACCCTATATTAGCAATTGAAAGATACGCGACTGATATTAAATTTAATTTAAAATTGATAAACTTAATACTTAAATTTAACTTAAAATTAATAAAGTTAGTCTTTTCTCATATTTTGATACTTTGTTAAAAAAAATCTTTGGCCCACCCTATATTAAAGATTGAAAAATACGGGACTGGTATTAAATTTAATTTAAAATTGATAAATTTAATACTTAAATTTAACTTAAAATTAACAAAGTTAGTCTTTTCTCATATTTTGATGTTTTGTTAAAAAAAAAAAATCTTTGGCACATCCTATATTCGCGATTGAAAGATATGCGACTGGTATTAAATTTAATACTTAAATTTAATTTAAAATTAACAAAGTTAGTCTTTTCTCATATTTTGATGTTTTGTTAAAAAAAAAAATCTTTGGCACATCCTATATTCGCGATTGAAAGATACGCGACTGGTGGCTGGTTTCTTGCGATACGAACGCATCCGCGCGAATAACCCGAACGCATTACGAGCGCGCAAATTATGGCGTTATTGGATTTCAGCGTCCTTGCATAAACAGAAATGTGGAATCAGAATGCAATCGATGTTAGCTCAGCTGCCAATTCGGTGAAAACACTTCGACACGGCTGTGCTCGTGTGCGCGCGAAACAAAAAAAAAATTTCATCGAATTGTTAATTACAGTCGATCGACCATAAACTCAAACGGAACAATCAATCATAATTGTTGATCTATAAACGAATCACGAATCACGAATTCCACGATTGGATAGATACAATATCTATCTAACTTCGAGTGACAGACTTTCATTTAAATTATTTTTGAAATCTATTTTTTGAAACATCGCGTCAAATAATATACGAAACAATAAAATTTACTCTTTCTATAGAAACGTGTCTGCGTGACGTTTTTCAGTCTTTGTGAGAGTCTCTCGGTCAGTCGACAAAATTCAAGTGGAGAAATTTTTGGTGAAAGGGTCAAAAACCTGTCTCTTTTTTCTTCCACATTCCGCTTCGCGTTCGTTTCTCTTCAAATATCTACTCTTTTTATAGCACGTTACTCACAGTAAAAAAATGAACCACCAAAGTCAAATATTTAAAAAGTGTCAGAAACGAAATGAAAATTCCGCGCAGATATGTATAAAGGAAAACTGGCTGATTTCCGTCATTCGCTAATAAACGACGTTACATCCGTGATGACTACCATGACTGGATTGTACGTAACGCGGAACTAGCTCGGGGCTAGTTGAAGTAATGACTCCCCCTGAAAAGGAAAGACTCGTCTCAGAAACGAATTCGTTTCCTTTTCCTCTTTCGTTTACTCGGAGGTTCATTTTGGTGGCAACGGTCAATAGGTACTTGAACAAAGAAAAATTCTCATTTCCACCGGCGCGCGATTGCATTTTACATTGATATTCGATCGCAAAGATGACTTTTGCATCGTGTCATTCATGCGGATATCCCTTAGAATTTAAACAGTCAAACTGTGAGGAAATTTAATCTAAGAAAAATATTATATAAAATTCGACGTCAAATGAACAAATATTGTACACATTGTGAAATATGTAAGTAGCAATGCATTTTCCATTAAAATACACAGACGATGCCTTTTTTCATGTGCCAACAATTTCGTATCATTAATTATAATAATATGATAGAAAATAATTTTTCATTCCATCGAGCTTGATATCGGTGAATAATATTATAGAATTAAAATTAAATAATATTATAGAATCAGCGACACAATAGAGTCTCTGAATTTTGCCGAGTTTCAATAAAATTACGTTTTTAACTCTTTGCGCTAATCGTCTGCACGTGAAGTTGCTTCTGTTGAATAAATTACCTTTACTTACTAAAATTTATTTTTGTTCGCAAGTACTCCAGAAAGCAAATGATAAAGAAAATGCACCAGCTTATATCGCCTTCTCACTTTGTAAGAAATGTTATTCATGAGAAGCAGCAACTAATTTTTAAATGAAATCAAGATTGAACGTCGAATGGAGTCGGCGCAATTTAATTTCCTTTCTCATTGCTCAACAGCTGTTAACAGATTCGAAATTCGTTCGACAATGAGTACAAATTTCCAAGTATCTCGCTTATAATTTGATTCTTAATAGCTGGGATTATCTCGCTCGCGGCGACGTCGAAGCGTCCCCTCCCCCTCCTCTCTCATTTTTCTTCTCAATTTTACTGTCAAATAACAGAAAAGTTCGCGCAGAAAAGTTCATTTAGGAAGAAACACCAACTCCGAGCTATATATATGGCGATATCTATGCTAAAACATTTTTTAACTTGAATAACCCGTATAATGTAAAATTTTCATTCACAATAGAAACCGTGTGTGTACGGAGAACGTCCGGTGAAAAATTTCCACGCAGCAAAAAAAAAAAAAGAAAAAGAAACGAAAGAGAAAAACCGAGAGAAATATTATTGCATAGAGAGAACTTCCCGCGGGAAATCCTATTGCGAGTAGCCCGACGATTTGGTGACACGACGAACGCGAACCTTTCGCAAACGTTTATATTCCGAAAACGCGACGCGAATTAAAGAAGAAAGCGGAATAAGAAACGCGTGAAAGCAAATCTCCCTCTCGTTACAAAAGAGAACAGAGCATCGTCCGAGTGTTTTCGTACTTTTTTCGTTAACGAAAAAGAAAAAAAGGGGAGAGAGATTAATTCATTGGCAAACGACGGTGTCACGCGACAGAGACAAAAGACCAAACGCGTGGATTGTTATCGTGTTAATGAAAAGGAGGGAAAACGATTCACCATTTCTCGCGGAAGTGCGCGTAATGTTGAGTTCAAGGCAGATCGCGAGCGTGCAAAAAGCAGAGAGGGCGGGCCAAAGGAGAACCGTGGAATGAAATTTGGGAGCAGAATTTGTAATAAGGGGCGGCGCGAGCCCTTTGAGGCGCGGGACGACTGCAACGTCGACAACTCGCGGAAAGTGGCTTGCAAGATCTCGCGGGCGCGTTAAACGGGTTGGTGTTTGATTGTGGACGCTTTAATCTCGCGAATGAGATAATCGAGCGCTGCGCGTTGCGAGGAAGATCGTTTCATCGTCGCGAATGCGTCTTTCCGCGTACTCGCGAGAAAACGAAAATTTGAAATATACAATGTGACAAGGTCTGAAACACGAGTGTCCAACATTTAGATCTTCTGGGCCTCAAAATTTTGGCGAGGGCCGCACGCAGTTTACATATTTTTTCATCGGTTCAATGCAACCTATTATTTACGAGGATGTGAAAACAATTTTTATAGTGAAACGACGCATCGATTAGAAAAATACATTTATATGAATGAGAACACTGAACTTTTATTTTTTTTCTTTTTTTCGTTTGATACAGATAGTGGCAATACCTGAAGAAGAGTATTGACGTCCAATCGTTATATTTACATTGCTAATGAATTTCATTCGTGGAAGTGGCGAAACGCGAAAGACGCTTTCGTTTCAGCGCGATGTTTTCTGTTTTGTTCAACGTATTCTCAGACCGCATTCACTCGACACAGAGAAAGTTGCCTGGTGCCGGGAAAAAGAAAGAGGCGTACGACGATAATTGCATGAAACTGGGCCAGTACCAGGGAATCGATTTCCCCTTTCGCGAAAATGAAGAAATCTTTCTTATTACCACTTCTCTTATTACCCTCCAGCTCAAATTCGACTGTCCTCTCTTTCGCTCGACTCTCACCCGCCAAGGGGTTAATCAAACAGATAAATTGTATTAAATATTCAGTCGCCGCTCGACCCCCTTTTATTTGATCCGCAGCTTAATTTCTCGACAAATTTATATTTCAGTAGCCGAAGTTCTCCAAGTAAAAAGTAGACTTTTAGACGGAGGGAATAATGTATGTAAGTGAAGAGTCAAAAACTGCACGACTTGTACCCCAGTACGATTCGTCTCACTGAAAGGCCCAGAAGCAACTGTTCTGACTAGGAAATGAACAAATTACAGGCGCGATCGCTCAGTACCAGACAACGCCACTTCTACTCGAGGTCTATCACACGCCCCCTCACGAATCACGTGACCCAAATCAACCAATCGCTAATTTTCGTTGCATTAGCGTTGCACCTTAAGAGGCCCAATTTTCTGAGTTACCCCCACTAAAATCACTTTCAGTGATAAAATTGATACATTTGTTGTTGGCTAATCTCGCGTTACGTAAAATTGTCCTTTCATTCAAGAGGGTAAACACATGTTCTTCTCCAACCCCTCCGTTAAAAATATTCCTCGTCGTGATATTGAAATATCGAGAAACGATAAACACACACTTTATATAAACAAATATTTATAAAAAAAAAAAAACTCGCGGGCACGATAGAAAGCGCTTGCGTATTCAGTTTGCAAATCTATTGGGTTGACCAAAAAGTAGTCGCGTTTCTTTTCTTACATATGCGTATCTTGTAACTTCGTTTTAAACTACAGATTCATTGTGTAACCTGATTGTTTCGGAAAAAGAAAAGGTAGGATTTCATTGACAATTGTTTGTCTGGCGCCAATTTCAAAGTGGAAAATCAAAAAGGGACATTCTCCTCCATATTTTGCTATACTACTTTCGAAAAGGAAAGAAAAAAATTATCTGATACGTATGATGAAAAAGCCTTCAGAATTGGTTTCTTAAATTTCACTGATGATGAGGATATCATTGAAAAAGATGCTTTTTTGAATCCGAATGAATCCTAAAGTTGCTTGATAGATGACAAAATGATATATCGTCTAATAAAGTTTTTGTGTGCAAAGTTCAATTGACAGTGGAACATATTGAAATCAATTAAACATAAGTCCTTCCCTGATCGACAACTGAAAGGATAAAGAAGCCGTCCTAATAATTAATTCTAAGACAGTCAAACCTTTGCAATAAATTGTAAAATATAGCTCCAAGTCGCTAATAACCCACGCAAGTGATTGACGCGACTATAAATAATAAAAATAAAATAAACAAATTTTTGTCTCTCATGAAAAATTCACCATTCACTTGCACACAGAAGAAACGTAGTTACTTCTTGGCCAATAGCAGGCGAGTAACATCGCGCTCGATATTGGTTTCCCCTTTTCCAAGAAGCTTCAAGATCGCAATTAATCAGAATCTAGAAATTAAAGGTGAAATAATTAATTCGCCGGCTGGATTCCTTTCGTGTTAATTACTCGCTTCATTAGACGCCATTTTTCAACGGGGAGCGCTGAACGTCCACGTGTGGCAACGGTTCGTTAACCGTGACGCAGCATTGTACGAAATTCATTAAGTTCTTGCCTGCACGCAGTAATTAATTAAGATAGGGCATGTATGTCGCCGGTCTGAACTGACAGAAAGCACCTTGCACACGCCGCCTTGGCGCGGCCTTGGCGCGAAAATAATCAAGTTACATCGGCTTCCGATGAAATTACCGTCGCTGCTTGGCAAATAAATTAACTCGCGCGTCGTTTGTTTGTCGCGATATACACACCGGCGACTTCCCTTTCAAACAGGAATCGTTCGATCAGCCTGCACGTCGATTAATCCCCGCATACGAGAATAAGAGAATCCTGTCCATCCGTATTCTGTATTCTCGGTGCGATAAAAATCGAGATAAAGTTTTACAATAAAATTGGAAAAAAATTAAGTTTCCTACGAAAGAAAAAGGGATCTTTTCGTAAAATGAAAAACAAGGTCTATCGAAACGACTTTCGACTGCGAAGAACGTTTGCAAATGGTTTTTTTCCCCCCCAAAGCGCACCAAGTACTAATGCTCGCTGCAACGACGATCGTTAAAGCGTGCGCTGCTACACGGCTTAATTGCCAGGAAAACTCGTTGTCAAGCTGCAGGAGCAAAGCTTCAGCACAAAGGAAGGACAAGCTCGAATTGGAGCTTGCCTCGAAAAGAAAAGAATACAATTACATTACGAAGGGACTTGAAGGGGAGAAATAAAAAGACGCGCGGGGCTCTCCTCCTCTCTCGCGACGACGAAACCGGAACATTGACCTTTGCGCGTGGTCTCTTAGGCGTCCTCCTACATTTTCCATCGTATCACTTTTCTCTCGTTTAGTTGCTCGTTAATAGTTCTTGCAAAAGAGATTAAATGTTCCCTTCAATTTGAAAATATTATTAAATTAAATTTAATTCAACGTATTATCGTTAAATTTAATTTAATGATGCTTATTTTTAATTTTAAACGATCGATTGTTACAATATTTGTAATTATTATTTGTAATTAATTGCTATCTAAATTAGCTTCTAATTAGTATTGAAGAAAAATTTTCGTTTCAATTGCCGGAAGAAGTACGTAATTCAACGTATTATTATTAAATTTAATTTAATGATGCTTATTTTTAATTTTAAACGATCGATTGTTACGATATTTGTAATTATTATTTGTAATTAATTACTATCTAAATTAACTTCTAATTAGCATTGAAGAAAAATTTTCGTTTTGCCGGAGGAAGTACGTAATTCAGCTGCCCGTTATCAATCGAGATGTTTCGCGCAGAGAAAAGTTTCCACGAAAGATACCGATCGTATTAAATTTCTGCAATTAATTCCCTTTTATGGGAGAATAAAGGATGTGTGATAATTGTGACAAAGCTCTGGGAATTATTCGAATCATCTGCATGATAATAAATTTGAACAGTGTTGTGGTGATGTAGCACGAATACACGGCGCGAGGCGCATAAAGGAGACAGCCTCTCGACCGTGGCTCGTATTCCCTATCCGTACCTGCTCTACCAGGTATAATGAAGTTTTCTAAACGAGCAAACGGGCAGATCATAATCTGCTATAACCAATTCCTTTGGCTTTATTCGTTTCTTTTCACGCGGCGTGCCTCCGCTGTGATGCAAAGCTGAAAAGACTCGCTCGCTCGTGATGCTGAGTTTCTAACAAAACGATACGCTGAAACGTTTCGCTCCACGATAGCGGTTCGAGGTTCGCTTGTTAATAGAATTTTGTCGTGCCAGTTAAAACCGACAACGAAACCTTTAGAAAATCGGCGTTGAATTTATTTACAAGCGACGAATTACAATCACTCTCGATATTTCGTCGGATAAATTTTCTCACGAGATGATGCCGTACTATTTCTCGCTCGTTCAAAATAGAAATTCTGAAGGACTGTGTTGTTTATCGCGTTTTCTTAACCACGTTATATATTGTATTTGCGAAATAAATAATTAAAATAAAATTAAATAATTTTAAGTTTCAAAGATTTAAAAATTTAAAACATTTTTACATAAAGATAACAGATAAAAATAGAAATTCTGAAGGGCTGTGTTCACGTTTGTATATTATATTTGCGAATAACCACGATTAAATAATTTTAAATTTCAAAGATTTGAAAATTTAAACATTTTTACATAAAGGTAACAGATAAAAATAGAAATTCTGAAGGGTCGTGTTGTTTGTCGCGATTTCTTAACCACGTTATATATTGTATTTGCGAAATAAAATTAAATAACTTTAAATTTCAAAGATTTGAAAATTTAAACATTTTTACACAAAGGTAACAGATAAAAATAGAAATTCTGAAGGGCCGTGTTGTTTATCGCGTTTTCTCAACCACGTTATATATTATATTTGCGAATAACCGCGATTAAATAATTTTAAATTTCAAAGATTTGAAAATTTAAACATTTTTACATAGAGGTAACAGATAAAAATCCTCGAGTTCCTCGATTATTCAGAATTCTCCTCTCCCCGGACGCATTACCGCAGCTGAATGGTTCGTTTTAGAATCTTGGTGCGCTTCCGCAGCGAAAGGTTTGACGGTATTCGAAAAGAGCACTTTAGCACCACCAGAAATAAAGGGTACACGGATAATTAGCGGCGTGAGTGGGGACCGCATCCTCTCGTTAAACGTGCTTCATATTCAAGTAGTCATCCACGAGAAATAAAAATTCCATTATGCATTAACGCGCACAAACGGCTGCCACTGGTAAACTGAAATTGGTTGAAAAGCTTCAACTATATATACATACAGTGTATATAGACGGAGGATTGCCAGTTAAACGCAAACACCCGGCAAAGAAGGACGCGTTTTCTCTTTGCTCTGCGAGATAAGCACTCGATTAATTCAAACGCGGATCTTTTTATTTTGCGCGAGTATCACAGCGATACTTTTACGTTTCTAAATTCTTCCACGAATCGTTTTAGCGACGAATAGCTTTTTTTTTACAAAATTTTTACGCGATTAAATTTAGATTTAAATTAAAATCCCACGCGGTAACGGAGAATCCTTCACCCAATAAGATAATATTGACTTTAATAATAGCCGTTATAAAGGCAGTGTGCGAGCGAAATACACAATCGAATCGCGGAAAACAATGAAAACGACGTACATATAATACACGCCAGGGGGAAGAGAGGGGGGGAAAAAAAAGAAGATTCTCCAATAACCGTATAATCCGTGCTGTCACTCTTTTTCCCATTCCCCGCTATCGCGAACGCCAATCGTGTTACCGTACTCTATATTCCATAGCTGTTAAGCAATTTTTCAAACCTGGATACTTTCATCGGTGAGAAACAACGTTTTAATTTCTTTAACATCGAAATACGCGCGTTCCGTTTACATCTCGCAATGTATATTTAGAACGAAATTCAGCTTGCGTGATCTCCCAAGAAATCTCCGATTTACACTTTTTAAAAAACAAATAACACGTACGAAAGTTATATATAAATTATTTTTCGACGAGAGTCAAAGTTTTCAAACGGTTGGAGAAACCGTTCACGCGCGATCTTAGTTCAAAATTCCCTCGTTTAGATACTCCGTGTTTAAGCGCTGGTAACTGTCTGACTAAATTCGATTACACTACTGCAGTAGTTGCGCGGTAAACATAAACCGACGTCTAACAAGCAATTTCCACATCGCGCGAATCATACGTACAAAGTCTACTAATTGTAAGCGGAGCATATACACGAGTAAATACCAAGTACGGCGAGAATAATTTTCCCTTTAAATCGTTGTTCTTAACATAACGAGACAGTTGAGATGCTTGATAAAGGAAACGATGAAGAAACGTTTCAAAATATTCCACACCGAGGAAAGAGCTGCGTCGGAAGCGTTCGATGTTGTTCGTTATTCGATATCGAGCGTGACGTTGCAAAAGTTTTCCGCCCACGTAACCGTGTAACCTGCATCCATCGCTTGCAGGAAATTTCGGCGACGTGGTATCACCACGCCGTGAAATCCATTTAAGAAACCTCTCCCTTCCCCCCTCCTCATCCCGCTGGCTGAATATCATAAAAGCGACATGCTTCGACTGTTTCGTATTCACGAACTTGGTGTAACTCCATCTTGCTTCAATTTAAATTCTCTTTTCAGAGATGGAATCCCTGGAAGCGTCTTATCCGATATATAGGTATATAACGTCGCAGGTGCAATCTTCATCGTCCTCGCCTGGAGACACGTTCCCCGCAATAAAAGCAAAATAGTTTCTTTAATGCCTTCTGGAATACTTTTGTCCAGCCGGTGCTTTTCGAACTGCTGACGAGGAATTTTCATCGATAAGTGACGTGTCTGACGCGATACTCTCCATTTGATCAACAGTTTCTTCAAAGGCAATTTTCTTCCATTACCCACTTAGAGAGTTAAATTTTCTATCTAAAAAATTGTTCGTCGAAAGCAATTTCCTTCCGATTATTGCCCACTTGGAGAGGAAAATTTTTTTCTACTTAAAAAATTCGACGTCGGTGATAAAATTTGCTCCTTTAAAATCCTTGCAAAAATATCGGGAAACTTTTGACCTGATGTTCGTCGACTGTATTAGTAGGCCCAATGAATTTCCCTCGTTCCCTTTTTCTTTGCTAATGTGACCAAAGTTCAACAACGCAGGAACAAAAAATAATGTTCTACTACTACTGGCAGTGAAGCATATACTCGTCTGCGTAATAAGTGGAATATCACGGCGAGCCCCGCCGCTCTTAAAACTCTCAAACTTAAAGCTGTGCCGAAAGTAGAAGTGACTGTCGCTCTACTGCCTTCTACAGAGCTGTCGCGCAAGTGTGCCGGTGAATTCCGGTCTTCATTTGACAAAATTAACAACTTTGACTCCGGTCAACAGGCATTTCAGCTGTTTGACAGACCTCAGGTATCGCTTCAGCTTCGACGCGATACTTGTAAATTGGATCGTTAAATTTCAATGATAATTGAACGGGATAACTCGAAACGCGTGCAAATTCATTCGTGCATTTAATGAATACCGAAGCCCCGAAATAAAGTATTCGCGCATTATAGAATTTGTTGATCAAAGCGTGGTTGTTTCGACGATTTAATTAATACAAAGTTAAAAGCTCGATACGCGTAAAAATATATACGAGCGTATGCGTTGCGATACTGCGAGCCGCTTGTGTTTCATGAATAAAGATGGATGTTCATTATACATATTCAAAACGACTTTGTTCGAACAACTTTAACTGCGTAATATTTGCGAAATGAAAAACCCGCGCTATTACGTTCATTATAAATGCAAGGAAACATTACCGTGTAGAAGAATGAAGCAGGCGAATAATTAGCGTGAATTAACGTCACTCTCTCGTTTAAAGTGGTCGTTTAAAAACAATAACAGTTTCGTTATACGCCTGTGCATTATACGCCGGAAGAAGCACAAAATTTGCGTCTTTTCCTCGATGTAGTATCTCGGTAGAGTGGAACTTGGATCTCTGTTATCGAAACTAGATCCGTGATTCTATTATCAAGGAAGTTAAATTAATTCGGCAAACATCAATATTCTAAGTATCTAATCGCACAATTATCCTAAATGCCAAAAATGTCGACGTGGGTCATTTGAACTTCATATCCCACCAACCAATGGATAATAATTCATGCAACAAGTGAAAATTCACAGAGCTAATACGTATCTACGTAAATATATTATAAAAGAAACGATCGTAATCATATTTCTATTGTATGAATTTTGTCAAGAACATGATTTAACAATTTTAATAATGAAAAAGATCTGAAAGCTATTACTAAACTATATGAAAACGCTACTTTTCAAGCAAATTTCGTTATTACACAAGTGTGTCGCAAAATAAATATTCTTTGCTCGTGACAAAATTGACCCAATTTCTGTAAGTACGAGCCAATTGAAACTTCAAATGTCACTCATGTCGCAAAGGGAATAACATAATTTTAGTGTTGAAGGAATTCATTAATACATAATCTCGTTACTACGCAATTATTTGCCATAAAATAGATATTCTTTGCTCGTGACAGAATTGACTCAATTTCTGTAAACCAAAATAGAAGATTTCAATTGAAAGAAACTTCAAATGTCACTCATGTCGCAAAGGGAATAACATAATTTTAGTGTTGAAGGAATTCATTAATACATAATCTCGTTACTACGCAATTATTTGCCATAAAATAGATATTCTTTGCTCGTGACAGAATTGACTCAATTTCTGTAAACCAGAATAGAAGATTTCAATTGAAAGAAACTTTGAATATCACTCGCGCCACGAGTGCATGACACAACAATTCTAATGTTAAAGAAATTTATTGATACAAAATTTCGTTATCGTAGTGTGTCACAAAATAAATACTCTTCGCTCGATTAACAAAACTGACCCAATCTCTCTGTCAAGTGAGCCAATTCGAACATCACTGGCGTCACAGTGAGGCCACAACGTGATATCATATAATAAGTCTAAAGAAAGAAATTAAAGAAACATTGGAAAGCAGAGGGCAGCGGACTTACCTGTTTCCGCAGCGGAGTCGCGCACTCGTCCTTGCTCCTCTCGAATCGCTCAAACTTGAAGCTGTTGCTCCTGTAGAGTTCATTGTCGCTTTGCTGCCTCCTGCAGAGCCGTCGCGTGAGTGCGCGCGGTCTGCACGGCGCACATTCGGTGGCGAGACCCCAGTGCAGGTGCAGCATCGCGAGTTCCGCGGTGCACCTGGCCATGGCGCAACCGGCTCGCCTCACGCGGCACTTAACACGCTTAATCCGTCCCTCGTGCTGTGGCTTATGGCTGCAGGGTTGCGAGCCACTTCCACTGCAGTCGCACGTGCGACGCGACCGGCGTTGCCTGACCGTGTGCGAGCACGGCTTTGCTTCCTCGCCGCACTCGCACTCGCCGCCGCCTGTGTGGGTGCAGTTTACTCTTTCGGCGCACTCGCACGGCTGCTGCTGTTGCTGTTGCTGCTGGTTCGACTGGCTCGCTTGAGAAAAAGTGGGTGAAGAGGGTTGGACCAGCACTCGATGCCGCGTACCACCGCTTCCTGCCGAATGTCGGCAAGGTCGTTCTGGACAGTCGCATCTGCAACGTGCAACGAATGGTGTTATGGTCGAGAATATTTTACGTTCAAAGTTTTTAAAGTGGTAAAATATGCAGAATGTACGCGACGTGCATAGATAGTCGAGAAAGTTTCTTCTACGATACGAAAGAGCCAAAATAGTTGGGTACTTTTATCTTTTACAATTTTTTCTTTTTTTTTTTTTAGAATACTTGGACTTTTTGGTTGCCCGACTAGAGGAAATTTTTGAAAAGGAGATGATCACGATTCAGTGGAATAAATAATTACACGTAGCAAAACTTGGATTCTCGCGACTGTGTGAAACGACAAGGCATATTAAGGTAGTAATATCAGGGAACAGCGTGCCACCTTTAAGGCCAGTAAATCTTGATATCGGTAATATTCTGGTACACGGCCAGAACGGAGTAAAAAAAGTACGTACAACTTCAACCAGAAATAAATTCAACCCCTTACGCCGTGCTGTCTGAATATCAAAAAAATAGAGCTTTACGAAAGCTCTGACCTCAAACGAGAAAAAAAATACGTCACATCTGTGAACGCGGAAAATAATTCTATTAATATCGTATAAAACGTATTCCCAATCGTACGTACTTTACAGAAACTTAGTTACAGTTACATATTTGCGATCAGAATCATGTTTCACCTCCGTAGAACAGGGGTGAATGTCGTTGACACCGTGACCTATATATTGATAATTTACGAGACCCATTCAAACGTCCATAACTGAGCCATACGCGTATCCATCTACTAGCGACCTACACCATCAGCATCCGAGTCTTTTCGAATTTAACAGATTCTGATTTTTCTTAGTCGACTTTGACCAAATTCCAACGATCTCTCTGAACTACATTTACAACGTTCGAATCGTATTGCGGGTTCTGTCATGTCCAGTCGTTTCTAACTCATACTAGCCTAGATAAGTCTGTCCTACCAAATGTTATTGGCTTTCTCTGTAATCGCGGGTATGTTCTGTCAGATCCTGACGATATCGATTATAACCTATATAGATTTGGCCATAGTGTCATTCGCTTCTTTTAGTCTTGGTATTTTTTTTCTTTTTTTGTGTTTGATACGTCTTTTGCCATGAAACTAGAAACAAATAAAAATAAAATGAAACTATTTCTGTTTATTCACGGCTGAACTGCTGTTAATTGAATAATGGTTATTGATTGGACGCAAAGTAATTAGCACGATACTGATAAATCTTACATTGGAAACTGCCATACCTCATTACAACTTGCTCAATTACATGCCTGTGGCAATGTTGCAAACTACTACTATGTACTATGTAGTATGTTCAAACGATGTTGGAGAGAATGTTGTATTTACCCAATTTATGTTTGTGACTTGTATTGCATTATCAATTCGTCAAAAGAGAATAATCAAAACGACGTATGAAAAAATTAAATTGCAAATAAAATCGAATCCTTATTTTATTTACGAAAGAATCGAATTCTTATTTTGTTTACAAAAGATTTGCAAAAAATTTATAAACTATATATTAGTAAATTAGTATCAGGTGTCTGTTATTAAAGAAAAGTTTCTCGTGAACCAGAAATTAAATTGATCTAGGCCTTTTTCTTACTTATTCTATTAATTTTAATAAAACTTTGAAAATTATATTCGTCAAACTCGAGATTTTACTAATTCGTAAAAATACAATACTAAAATTCGAAGAATGTTATTTAACACAGAAATGTATCACTCTCGATCGTACGTGACATTGATAAAAGCATGGCAAATATCAAAACGTTGATGCACTTCACTTTCTCGTCAAAGGAAAAGCACTCTTTCACTCATCGATTTTTCGCTTCAGAACATGTAAGATGAAAGTAATTATTATTTCGATGTATAGTACAACGAGTATAGTGGAAATTTATATTTAAGTAATCAATCAAATATACTTGTCAATATCATTGACATCTCCGCAAACTCACATTACGAAACATTGTATAGGTTATGACAATACACAGATTGACAATAAATAACCTACAAATGTAAACATATTTGAATATCATTTGAATATCATCTAACCTATAAATGTAAACATATTTGAATATCAGTTGAATATCATCTGCTTTATGAAATAAAATATTCGTCTTAATAATTTATTCATTTCAGTTTGCAATAAATAAATAAATAAGTACTCCATTTTTCAGACGTACTCCATTTTTTACGTAAATATTACTTACACGTTAATTATCGATACATACCAAAATCATTTCACTCTTCAAAAGAATTTTCATACACATTTGTCACACAAGAAATTCTCTCTAATACGAAATTCCACAAAATCCTACTCCAAGATAAATAAAGAAATACGAAATCAAAGCTGTTATGTATTTCACCGGCAAGCTACCTGTAGAATATGAACGTATAATGCAACGAGACTCGATTTATTTCTCCCTCGAAACATTCATTCGATCAGTCAAAATCGAACTTTACATTTATAACGACGTAATAATCACGTGATGCTGATTCGACTAATCGAACTAGTCAAACCCCTCCCTCTTTCCGTTACAATAGCTTTCGATGTTATATTCAGAATTAATATATATATATATATATATATATATATATATATATATATATATATGCATGTATATACATTAATAAAAATTAATATAGATTTTATTTTCGTATTTTCACGAAATTTAGAAAACTTTCAATCCATAAGATAACACAATTGAATTGCAAACGACCTAAAGGAGACAGGGTTAACTGAATGTACCCTCGCCCCGTAGAAGGATACCAAGTTAAACTACATTCGCGCCGCAACGAGCTTCACTTACGGCTTCGCAAATGCGATCAACACACGGTTACTTTGACCTTAGTGCCTTCCACCCCTTTGATTTACAATGGTTCGCAACATGTACGAACGCGTACATGCCGAAGAACAACAGAGAACGATAAAGAGAAAGGGCACGACAGGTTTAATGGGAAATATGGCGAAACAGGCAACGATCTGTCTGTGTTTATTTACCTTCGTACACGTCGTACAGCCGATGTGCGCGGTACATGCGGACAAGGTTGCGATTCCGGTGGACAATCACAGTTGGCAACCGCGGGCCGGGTACGACGAACCCTAATCAGAACCGGATGTACCGGGCATGGCTGCACTTGACAATTGCACACGATCGTCTGCGGCCCACCGCGAGATTTCCGGGCGCCTCCTCGTTTCGCGCGTTGGTCCACGTGCAGCTGACAAGGCTGCACAGGGCATCCACAGCGAGCTGCGGCACCGCGACGCCCGGCACCTTGTACGCGTCTCCACACCCGCTCCATTCAACGACCGGCGTGCGACTAACAAACGTACGCCCCACACCACTCGACACTCTCGATTCGCTTCGAGCAAGCTCGGCCGACTTCGGCTCGCTCCGTCACCCTCGGTCCTTCGTCAACCCTCGTCGTCGCGCATCCGAGTCCTGACCTGTAGCGATGCGCGAACACTGAACCTTACCCTACGCCACTATGTACATATGTAATTCTTCGTGATGGGAACACGTGGGACAACTTCAACACGCGGAAACACGTACGTCTTTCGTCGAAGTATACAGCGTAACCGTTATGGAAAGTAAAGTCCATGTTTGGGACTAGTTTTTTTTTAGATCGTTTCGACAACTACTCTTGGTAAGATGTAAAAGTATTCTTCCATTATTTTTAAAATATTAGTTGTACAGTATAATTGATTATATTGGATAAATTGTTTTACATTAGTGGTATTTATAGAATATACAGAATGTTTTTGAATTATTTCGTATGCTTTCGGTTAATTCCGATAAGATTCGTAATTCAACTATCACTAGATGTTCAAATTTGGAAGATGCAATGATACCAACATTTAGAAACGTATTATCGTTATTTAAATTGGTGACTATTTGCCAATATTTTTAAATAATTATGATAAGAAAGGTAATAGAACTAACTTAGTAACGCTAACTTTAATGTGAAAATAATTGCTTTGATATTTTAATAGAACAAATTTCATCGCAAAAGCATACATAACAATTTAATAACAACAACACCGTAAATATACATATTACAATGCGTTTCTTAGCCATTTATCCTTATAAATATTTATAAAATGGTACAAAATATTTTACATCAATGGTAATATACCAATAAATATTTTACACCAGCATTAACTTGACCTTGTAGTACTTAACAAAGAAGCAGCAAATATTTGTTGTAAAATTCGAGGTATATCCTTGAGATCCATGCAGACAAACGCACGTCCCGCGGTTATATTCTTGGTTAAACTTAAAATTAAGAATATACATTTTTATCTTCATTCTTGACAAAGTATTCAAACATTCCACTAATATCAAACAATATATACTTACTAAAAAGCTTGATCGCCTAAGGATCCGATAAATATAGCAAATGCATTAACATCTGGATTTGATGTGAGAATTTTTGCAAATTTCTCAGGGCGAATACCATAGCGTTCAAAATTGGCATCCGAAAGTACAATAACGATACACTCGTCGGCATCTTCTTTCGCTAGACTCGCGATCGTATGTTGAGTTGCTTCTAAAGTGTTATCACCGGACATACAAAATTGCGAGTGTGCATGCATCCTCTGAAAAAAATTATTTCGTTTGTAACACTTTAATCTCACGTTTAATCAGAACAATTTCTCAACTGCTATTACCTGTATTACTTCTAATCTGCGCTTGTTATTCGCCGGTGGCTGAGTGTGCTTTACGAAAGCTATATCATAATCATCGCCGGAATGACCAACGATATCGTATTGAAATTTCCCTTCGTAGCCACTAAACGCCTCCATTACCATGACACAAGCTTCCATTTCTCGATCAAGACGTCCATCATAGCCATTAAATCTATACATGCTACCAGAAACGTCCACCACTAATTTTAAACGCTTTGGTTTTGTCGGTGGAGCGCCGAGCTCGGGCTCTTTCTCCGCTCTTCTTCGATAAATCGTTCTTTCCCCTGTTAATCCTTCGATTAATTTCGTATCATCCAATTCTCCGGAAGTTTGGTGCTTGCACCACTGACGTTCTTTACTTTTTGCCTGCAGGCTATCTACAAAAAGCAATTGCAGTTTTTCCAGATTTATTGAAGTAAAATAAACATTTATATTAATTATCGCAGTGAGCAAATATACTAACCTATTATAGTTCTTAGCGCTTTAATCTGCTTTTGAACAGCGTCACTAAACTGCGAGTACAATTTATGATCATATTCACTCATATTAATTTCTCTTAATCGCTGTTGAAACGCTTTAAGACCCATTTCTCTCGCTGCCTTCTTTATGTGTTCCGGTATCGCATTCTTCTCTTCATCGCTAAGTTGATGCACCGTGTGACCAGCATCCAAGCGATAAGGTCCACCCTTCCCACCTAGACCTGCTGTGTCTCTTCCTGAAATTTTCATTGCATCCTTCGTTTCTAATTCGCATCTTACATCGTATCACAATTTTTTGTAGTACATCATACGTACCTCCGGTTCCTCCTGCCCATGTATTACCTCCAACATGCGGTTCATTCTTGTCATCGATTCTCCCATGTTTAGGACCACTAACGTCTAATCCAGAATACCTTTCTTTAGTCATTTGCAAGTTTTCGTTATCGCTTCCTAACATTTTTCGCCAAGCTCCAAGTGATTTTGCAATATTCGCTAATGACGTCTCCCAAAGACGGACGCAACCACTCGCATCTACCGTTACAAGATCATGATTTGATTTAGGCGAAACATACAAATGATTCTTGCTTGGGTACAAGAATTGAGTTATTTGCGACGCGTTAGTTGATCTAAAAATATAAATAATGCATTTAGAAAATACGACAAAGTATCTTTGTACAGGATAAAAATTATCTTTGTACTAGAATAATCACATACTCTGGTACAGGTACGTATCGTAGCTTCTGATTTACGATATCAACAATTTCTAAGTAACCAATAATTCCTAAATTTGTCTCAATGTTTGGAGTAACATCATCAGGAACTTCACGAGATGTAACCAATCTAATAATTTGTCCGTTGTCCATGAAAACAGGGGGTATAGAGTTTCTAATATGTTTTGGTCTCGGCCAAGAATGAAGTTCGTTGAAACTATCTAAATCAGGAAATCCAACAGCAATACTGGCATAGGTGTTGTCAGATACTAACAGTCTATTTGGAGAATCTATTTTCTGTTTCAATGCTGCACTGAGTGCATTACTGCTCAAATTGCTACCAGTGCAACTGAGGAATAAATCAGTTTCGGAACTATTTTTGCTAGATTCTTCCACTTGTTGTAAAACATTTGGACACGCAGACGAATCTGTAGATTTCTTGAGAATATATTTGCTTTTATTGCTAGCTTGAATCAACCATCTTTTCTCTGATGGAAGTAAAATTGACTGTATTTCGAATGGCAAATTCATCGTGTAAAAACACATGCGGTTTAAGTCGATTACTTCGATCTTGTTAGAATTATACGTGTAGAAAACGATTTGATTGTGAGACTTTATCAAATCAGGCTTCATTCTTCGGTGAAAACTTACATTTCTCAAAGCATTTGATATTTTATTTGATGCTATGTCGAAGAAAGATAGTATTTCTACCTTTTGAACGGATCCATCGTTTAAATTCACCACTAACAGAACATTATTCTGAAAAGAAATATCTTTTGCAATATACTACTAATAAGAAAAAGAGAATTTATTTGATATAGAAATTACTTACTGTTTCTTCGTACACTAAAACATTTTGATTGCTATCAGTCGCCATTGTGAATCGAAGTCTATTACCTCCTGTAGAATTTATCAATCCATGTAACGCAGTTTCTTGAATCCTATCTGATTCTTGAATTATACTAAATATCTTTAATGGATTCGTAACAAGAACATTAATCACATCATCCGTTCCATCGCCCTTTGTACCACCGTTAACTGACAGACCAGCGACTACGGCAGTTTCACTAATTGGCACGGTCCAATAACTTTGTAATTCGGTAAATAAAGTTGATCTAGCCTCAACGCGATCTAGAGGCAAAATCTTTTGTTCTAGACTTATCGGTAATTTTAACTTAATATATTTTTCTTGCACGCGCAGCACGTCTTGCTTACTGGAAAAATTCCAGATAGCACTGATTTTGCTTTCCGGTAAGGACATTCTGCAAAGGAGAAGGAAAAGAGATATTAAACATCGTATTCTTCCCACATTTTATTATAATTAAATACGTATTCAAAAGAACAAAAATACATATCAAAGTGATTACTTCTGCCTAGGTAAAAATTATTCTAACGGAATATTTTCTGTTAAATATCTTACTCTTTCGCTAACGCGATATTAGTAGGACTTGTCCCAATGGGGATCCCATGATCGTGTAACACTGATACTAAAGTGTTAAAAGTTTCTTCGCTATATCGATCGAAGTCGAATACGTTCCGCACCACATTAGCTAACGATTCTTGAGGAAATTTCTGAAAAGATAAATAAAAAGAGTCCATCAATAAATGAAATATTAAAGATGAAGTAAAACATTAAGCTGTAAAGACTTACCTCTAAATGCTTAACAATGTTAACAACTTCGCGAGTCGAATATGGATACGAAACCAATCCTTGATCGGCCATGCTTCGTAATTTTCCAAAAGCTTTCACCAGTTTAAATATCACTTTTTCTTCTACGTTCGGGCCGTATTGTTTCAAAAGTTGAATTTCATTTTCAACGCTTGGATTATCGACTGTATGTGTACTGAATAAATCACCCAGTGCACCGAAGAAATCATTTCCTAAGAATGGAAAACCGGGTCTGTTTGCTAACACTAGCATCCTGAAATCTGGATGAAGCAATATTTTATTGGAATTTCTTTCACCGGAATTTAAGGAGGATACTATACGTCTTCCATCCGACAATACCATTTCACCAGATTCGACTAAAGTCTGAAACCAGAAAGACCGTGCAAAGTGGGCATTAAATATTAATCTTGAGCCTCGGAGAAGATTTATGGCATTAAACTTCCACATTCTCACTGAGCAATGTTTCATAATTGAAGAGATGGATATTTAATTTAGCTGTTAAATGCGGGAACGGTGAAAAATTTCTTATTTCTTAGTCTACAAAGCATTAAAGTTTAGAAATATTTCATTCATTTGGATCAAATCAGCTTTAAATCGAAAAGCGGATTTATTAGTTTCATTAGGCCTCTTTAATTGAGCCGCTAATTTCTGTGCTAACACACACTTGTGTAACTTAGTTTGCACGTACCTTTAAAATACAGGTGACATGGGTTGGAGCTTTGTCCGCCTCATCAACGACAAGCACGTGTCCCAATTTAACAGCCTGCACAAGCGGCGAGTCTTCGTACACCACTTTTCCATCCCTAACCGTTGGTTGAAGAGTCAAAGTTTGAACAGTGGTGTCCCTGTGTAGTTGTATATATTCACGCGGCCTATTTAGAAGTTGCAACAATCGATCGACAATTTTATTTTTGCCGACACCCTGATTCCCAACTAGCAACAGATTCTGTCCCAAACTGAAGTCTTGCAACAGATTCTCCAGCAATGCGACGTGCTGTGGCACGTCGTAAAACAAAACGTCAGGTACTTTGGTCAATGCTGTCGTGTTGTACCGTTCGACAACCGTGTCGCCAATTTGCACGGTGTTTCCATTAATTTGACACTTGACGCTCACGTTCGGCGTGCTTCTCGTTGGAACGATGTTCACATTACTGCAACAATCGTTCAACGCTTGTTTCGCTATCGCTGGCAAAAAACGAGCCAGACAGGCGCGCTGCACCGCGTCGTAAGCATCGTCAGTTTGAAACTTGTGCATCCTCTCTGCTATCCTCAGAAGCTGTCTCGTACTGAGGAAGCTGGCCAAAGATTGTAAAGTTGGATCGCTGGAGGACCGCAGTACGTGCGCCAATTCCAGGATGTTTAATAACGGCGTGGAAGGCTCCCCGTACTTGAACAAGGTGAAACATCGCTTAGTATGCATAGAGACGTCTCTGTCTAACGTTAAAAGGAACGGATGAAAATGAAGAGTAAACACCTTTGATCGAACGATATGAAGCTCCTCCGATTTGGTGAGCGGCCTCATTTCGTGGAAGAGGAACAAGCTGAGCAACTCTGAATTCAACCACTGCCTCGACGACGTGCTGAGGACCGGTGATTCAGCTAAGGCTATAATTCGAAACGATGGATGAACGCGCAATACACCCGACTCTTGCAGTTCCGCGTCGGATTTATTGTGCTTCTCCTTTATCTCGTCGTAACGATCCGCCCTGATGAGTCTTTTGCCATCGTGCAACTGTAACTCTCGATCGTGAACCAATCTAAAAACGAACAAAACGGATAAAGGAGCGTCGCTCGTTCGACTCGATTTTGAAGCCGGAATCAGAATGCCCAAAAACAATGCACCTGTGTAAAATGGCCAGAGTGCTGGGATCGATTCTATTAATTCCATCCAATACAGCCAATTTTCCATGCAAAGCTGCGTCAACCAGCGGCGAATTTTTCCAAACCGTATCGCCATTGGACAATGTTGTGCGTTGTTGTATCAAGTCCCTAGACGTCATGTCCTGAGAAAGTAATGCCACTGTTTCAAATGAACTGTTGTTTCAATCGGCAGGAGTAATTTTACGTTCGCATTGAATTGATTCGGAGAGACTTGCCTGATACAATACTACCGGTTCGACTTCGTATCCCAGTAAATTGGCTAACGTTTGTACAGTAATCGATTTCCCGCATCCTTTCGGGCCGATCAAACAAACGTCAGAAACAAGATGCGACTCCAACAAATTTGCCAATAAATTATTCTGATAATTCGTTTCTACGTATTTATTATCTTGTGATCTCTCTTTGGTGCCACAAGGAACCTGGCAATAAAATATACACGCGTGAAATATGATTTCCAAATTTATCAATTCTGTTTCTTTTTCAAGAGGTCTACTTACGTTTAACTCTACTTCTCCATTAGGATGCTTTACACTGACATCCACTGAATTTTCTCTTTCATTTTTCCTACCTACGTTTGAAATTATGACATCGTTCGTCGTTGATTGCGGTATATTAAAAGTTTCGAGGATACTCTCGACTGCCGATTGGCCCTCTTTCGCCAGAAACAATTTATACGGATAACATCTATAAAATATATCGTACGCCGACAGGTATGGACACTTATCCTACGATTACAGACAGCGAGTAGAACAGGATTCGAGATGGAAGAAAAGAATTTAAAAGGAAAAGAATTTACCATCACAGTAACGATCGATGTCAAATTATCCAGTGGAAAATCCGGAAGACCTAAGGACGCAGCTTCTTGCGTGACGAAAGCATGCGAGCATGATAACAGTTGCTTTAATTTCGCAGTGTCGCCGTGCGTAACTAAATTTTTCAACGTGCTCAATTGCTCCTAAAATGTAAAAAGAAAAAGAAAAATCAGAAAAATTGTTAAATGACAAGTTCGCTTAACGAAAGTTGTAGCCTGAAACACGCCGAGTGCGTTGAAGCGTAGTGTCTACGATGACTTTGATTTTCAAACGAGCGCAAGTTAATAATTCACGCTCCTTCGAATACCTCGGAGTTACGGTTACGTTACTTCCGCGAGGTATCCGCATTATTTCCGTTTGCCCGAGAGCCGCATATCCCGCATAATTGTGAACAACTCCGCGTACGGAATGTTACACCACAATTTGTTTGAAACAGTCCACGCGAGTGATTAGCACCCAAGAGAGCTTTCCACCGCGCGCCAAGTACCATAATAACTACCACTCGGCACGAAACCCTCTGGATAGCTTACAGATATCTATCGAAAAGTTTCAATTGAGGTACACTCTCGGAGCTATCGGCGCGATTATCGCGGTTTCCGGGAAAATACGATCCTCTCAACAACCCTCGGAATAGATCCCGAAGAAAAAGAAAGAAGTAAGATTCCGCTGATATCCAACTTAAATTGAATCTCTCCGATATTTCTATTTTTGGAGAGATTCAAACAAACGAACAATACTCAAACATTCGTCGCTATGTTTATGCATATTTATCAAATAAATTTGCAAATATCATAGAAACGGTTCTTTATTGATGTAAAATGGCTGCCTTATCGCAGACTATTTCTACCTATTAGTTATCAATATACTTAAAAATTTTAACAAATGACGCCACAAAATTTTAATAACGATGCCCTTAATATTGTTGAGATTAAATAGAAATGATCCACACAGTCACAAAGAATCGTTTCCATGGTGCTTATAAATATAGAGGAAGCTTTATTGCTTTCTTATTAGATGGCAAAGTTGAATATTTTCCAAACGAATGGTTACGGAACATGCGTTCATTACAGAAGTTCGTATTGTCTCTTCCAAAGCTGAAAGTTTTTATTAATGACACGAGCGGATCGCATGTTAAATCACATTATGGCTTGGCGTTTGATGTCACTCCCAATAACTCGCGAAACGAATGCAATTTAGGAGTAACTGCTGCAGTGTTGAGTAACTGCAAACTTTCTTACAAAAGTTGTATTCCGGGATAAGATCGACACTGCCCGTTCTTCGTGAATAATGACACGAGTGACGAACTTCCGGAGACTTCTTAAAATTCACCGGCCGATCGTGATACCAATGTCTTTGTTCGAAACTGCAAACACGCGATTTATTGCTTCCAATGAATCATCGAAGTTCAATGCACTTTGAGTTCACGAATCAGATAGGTACTGCTACAAGATAATAACTCTCTATCCCAACTATGCGAGACATTCGATCTTTATAAACGTGTCGCAATTACGCGATCATTACTGCATGATTAATACAGTCTATCGTATTCGGAAAAAATATAACTTGATGCCAATAACAACTTTTGCTCCCAATGCCTGAAACAGAGCTACTTTCAGATAATTCTACTTTCAATACTAAATTACGTATGTTTTACAAACGAAAACCTTTACGTGTAAAACTCATTGGTTCGTAAAATCGAGCAGTGCATGACGCGAAATTTTAGAAGGTACTAATGGAAACTCTGTCGTTTCGACTTAGGGAGAAACGTCCTAAAGTAGTTAAATGCCCCTTGATTGCATTTGACTTTTTAAGCGACCCTTGCCACGAATATTATTTACTTTGTCAAATTTGCAGACGATGCAAATGACGCTGAAGCGTGTAAGGTTCTTCGGTCGCGACGTCTCGCACCGGCACCATTTCCAGCTGCTCTTTCACGCGCAGGATAATGGGTGTTGAATTGGCTCTCGATAAAACTGGATTTATTAGGACGTATTGAATTTCAGTAGGAGCTCGCGAACAAGGATGAAACACAGGCGGTAACTGGCTATGTACAGGTATGAATGAATATGGAGGTATGGGTAAATGGCAAAACGCACTTCCGCGAATAACCGAGCTAACGCGTATACACTGGTTAATATTCAGAGATCAATTATCGTATACCGCGTGCAAAATGATAAATTAGGCGTGATAAAATAATGTATTATAAGTACTTATAATAAATGAATACACGATAAATAAGTATGTACGTATGATGAATAATTACCTTTAGATGATGCAAGTATTAAATTTGTTGGAATCTTTTATTAACTTCTATCACTAGAAACACTAGAAATTTAGGATCGTTTAGGATAAGTATTCTAACAGTTGATTAATCTATATAGATTTATAAACTTTCTTGTTAGAAATAGACTTGCAGCGAAAATTAATTTAAGTTTTAAAAGACATTGTAATATGTACGTGAGAGATGTTAAAGAGATCTGAAATTAGACGTCAGCTAATACGCGCGTAATGTGATTGATTAAATGTTTTTAGTCGTCTATTAACGATTCTTGAGAGGACGCGCGATTCTCTTTATAAGCGAGACTTGGTATCACTACGTGCAACTTCAGCCGGCTAGGTGGTCGCCATATATTCGACGACGCTTTTCCTTTAATTTCAGTTTTTGATTCTTCTTCAGACTTTGAAAACGTCTTTGCACCGTTTAACGTTCCGTTCGACTCTTGAAACTGTTCCCTCGTATTCTTTATCTTGGGCAATCGGTTTCCCATTATTTTACTTTCTTCCCTTTTAAAGCGTTCTGAATTCCGCTCTTTATGTAATTTGCAGCTTCTCATTGTCACTCGTTCCCTCTCCTCGAAATAGTCACGCTTCAAACGAGGGAATCTTCCCTTGGTAGCACTCCATTTTTGTTCCCCCTCGTCTGACGGTCTTTCCGCAAGGCGATCTTCGAAATCGTGCTTGGAGCATTGCGTTCTTCCAGATAAATCCAACCACTGAAGAACCCTTTCGAATAATGGATTCCAAAAGGTATCGGATATTCCCTCTGTCTGTCTACATTCTGTTATATTCAATTTAAAGTCTGGCTCTGATTCTGATGTTCCTCTTTCACAAACATTATTCTTGAAAATCTCTTTGCCAGCAAGGAAATCTGAATCTTCTTTCATTGCTTTGTGGCAGTGATACTCCTTTCTCATCTTTTTACTGTCGTTTAGAAGGGATTTTAAAACGCTAGTATCAGAGGTACTAGTCGATATTCTGGAACAAGAAGGTGCGGATAGTTTTCGATACATCTGGGACGTTTCTTTGGCTTCTGAAAGATCGTTGCTAACTACCATCTGCAAGTTTGTGAAACAATTATTGAGCCGATCCAGCCTCGATTCCAACTGTTGATACTCCGTCGAGTAACCTTTATTTCTCGATATACGGGTACATCGACGTGATTTGGAATGGATCAATGGATCATCAGGTGATAAGATCGCATGTCGAATACCGTCCACCCAGACAGTACGAACGGATATTGGTCTTTCTGATGATGGCCATATCGTTGGCATTGTTCAACTATCGGTTATTAACGTGTCAAATCAACAATAATGTACAAAAAAGAAATACATTGAAAATTTCAAGAAAATTTATCAAACTATGTAATGTTTCTTTTTTACGAATATTTTTTTAATTTGTCATATGTGTCATCCTTATAATTTTCTCCGAGCGTTTCTCATATATATGAACGTTAGTTCTTGGTAATTCTTCGTATATTCAATTCTTCGTATGTTGAATTTCTGATTCGACCGAATTCCGACGTATTGACTCCCCGTTGAACAAGAGGACAAACAAGGTCCCACTATTCTCGCGACACGCGATCCAAACTGCGATGACTGTGACCATAGCGCAGCTACGAACAGTTTATATAGGAAGGAAACCGGCTCCGGAAGGGATGGCCGACTGGAGGGGTTTGTACAACCTCCGCACCCCATACCGAACGATACAACGCAATATAAATCACGCAAAACTTTAGCAAATTACACGCGCCACGATCTCCTCCGTGCCGCGCCAGTAATTACTGCGCGTTGTCACATGAAACTTATAACTCACGAACTTGCAAATCTCTATGTCTCTCTCTCTTTCTCTTTCTATCCTTCTCTCTCTCTCTCTCTCTCTCTCTCTTTCTCTAAGCATAATAAGTACTATATACAGATAAATGTAGACAAAAAAGCAAACAATGATCATTTTCAATGAACTGTTTGAATAAATGAACCAATGCAAAAATTTCACATGCCATATGCTACATCATGCAATATGTTTATTATGTTTTTCTGATAAGATGATGAATTATTATACTGTAGTTCAATCTCAAAATACAAAGTTCTATTGATATTTAATTTTGTTATTATATACTGTTAATATACTCACTTCAAAACTTGGAGATGAGATATGTCTGGCTTGAAATCTAGATCTGAGAGGTGGATCAAGCGGATGGCCAGGATATCTTGGTGCTGGCATGCCCAATGCAATAACTCTAAAATCTTCATTAACTCTAACAAGTCTCCAACTATCTAATTCCTCTTGACTGTATGTCTGAAAAAGTAAATCATAAATTACATAAATATTCCTACTAAATCAATTAATTAATAATGTGAAATCAATGCATGATATATCAATAACCTTCAACAACTTATCATAACGTGCTGCAGGAATAAGAAATCTTCCATCCTCCAAATGCATCTCACGATTTTCTAATAAATTATTCAGAACAGGAAGTACATTTCTTTCAGCTTTCTCAACACCTTCAATAATGAGAATCCTTCCATTTGTTGCAGCCCTTACAGCACTTTGATCATGATAATAGGCAGTACCACATTTTATTTCTCTGCGTTGTTTTAAATCTGCTTCTGTTGTGTCTCTTGAAAGTGCTATAAATTCTACTTCACGGTCTGTAAACTCGAGGAAAGCAAGAGCTAATTTTCTACGTCTAGTTCCTGGTCCTCCAATTAAAAAGATATCTTGAGACAAAATATCCTTTTGGAGCATCCATTTTAAATGTCTCAACGTTGATGTGTCCTCATTTTGAGTAGATGTACTTAACACTATTTCCATAGAAGTTATTGTTATATTAGTTTTCTTCAAGAACAAAAGAAGTAATATAATTCTTTGACTTACAATACTTTCTAGGCACATATTCAGGGTTTCGTGGTGCCTTCACCACTTTTGAAACTTCACCAATACTAACAACCATGCTATTATCTAAAGTTAAAATGGAATAATTAAACTATGATTATATCGCGATGTCAGAACCAATTAATCTATTTTTAATTATTTTACCTGATTTGCAACGCGCAAACAATAAAAGGTTAGAACGTAATACTTTAAATCTAGTTAAAACTTTATGATTAATTGACATACGATGAATATTACATAAAATGTACAACATTGTTCTATTTTAATTTATTTTGCATTGAAGTTTAAAAAAAACTGTAAAAAAGATATTCTTTTTTGTAAAAAAATAGCACGTACATAACCATATATATACATATTCTGATTGATTATACATATATAATGGATTGATTAAAGTCTAACGTAAGTAAATACAAAAATGACATAAGAAAATATTTCATAGTATTCTCGATATTTTTATATTATTATAACATATTTAAAGTGCTTAATTTATATGTGATGTAATATTACTATAAAAGGTTACATGATATACATAAATTCATACCAGTACAATACAATATAAAATCCAACAACAAGTTTCGCCAAGTAAACGGTTGTACTTTTAATTTGAATATTTATGAATTTAAAATCATTTATTTCATGACTGGACATTATGCAAATGAAAAAGTATTGCACAACGCTGCGATATTTTTAATTTAATATATTTGTGAGATATAGTAATAGATGAGATGAGTAAATAAAAAATAAAGAATATATTACGACATAACATTTTTATTATCACACTGAAAAGTATTACAATAATTCTAACGATTATGTTAATATATATTTTATTGCTGTCTAATGTTTTACAATCAGCTTGAAAAGTTAAATTATCATGTACAAAATAAACAGTCTTGTAGTTTGTTACTTCTAAAATGTCTCGATACTAATTTTATACTTGATAATAAACACTTGCAAGCAATCCAAATAAAAATATTATAAAATACATATTCGTGCTTGAAATAATTAAAATAACCAAAGTAATTTAAATATTTTGAATGTCTTGAAAAATTAAATTTATAATAACATTAAACAAATGAATGTACTTTATTTCCTATTTGATTTATATCATTTATTTGCTTGCAAATCAGTGTTACTCTTAAGTGAAATCGTTCTGTATAGTAAATCATAACATTAAGTACTTTATGCACAGTATAAAATGTAAATAAATTACTTAAGATTAATATCTATACAGTATATCACATTGTGGTACAAGGTACAAAGATCTACATTGATTCCTACATGTTCGTTTTATACTATTTAGGCAGTAAAATAGAAATGTAAAGCGATTACGGAAATACAACAGCCTCCTAACTAAATTTGATAAGCTATACGTGAGAGTTATATGTTCAACTATCTGTTTTACTCTTCAGCGATACTATAACAATTTGTATGTAATCGAGAATTTTTATACATTTTATAAGAAAATGTATTATATGATTTAATAACCACAGTTTGAATAACTAGAAGTGTGTAATAGTAAATAAATGTAAGATATACATTTAAGAGATATATAGTATAATTAAATGATAATATTTTATTGTTTTTAAATCTTTTAACGAAAAACAAAATTCATTGGTTTTGTTAATACCGAGTAAACATTTCAATGAAACTGCAATTATCCTACAATTACTGGCAATTCATTTCTTTTACCTTGTTTACTTCAGAAGCAATCTATCCAAATATCATTAAAATTATGTAAATCCAGGAATATCGTTGTATGCTTGCATATTAAATTACACATAGGAACCAAGAAAATAAAATATCTCTTATAGATAATACTTAATAAAATTTTCTTCCAACCAATTTTAAAAATTCCTCTAAAAAAGGAAAATAAATTTTACATTAATACATATAGCTGCAATATAGTTTTTAATAATTGATTTAAAAAATTACCTCTACAAACTCGTCTGTTCTCCTAACATTGATGGGATAATAATCAACAATCAAAGGTCGCGGTCTTTGGCCAATACCAGATGGTTGTTGTAATCCACATGCTTGTTCTTCATTTGTAATGACATTAACTAGTACACTGACCACCTTCTCGTCAAGTTGCGACATTGTTTTATTTGGTGTTTTCATACGTCTCAAAAACAGAGCATTCCATTTTTGTCTTAAATACAAAAAAAGTCTGACAGTTTCTGGATCAAGTTTAAATACTACCCAATCATCAAGTTTAAAAATCGTTCCTTCATTACTTTCATCAACCTCAGAATCTGACTCACTCTCTGGTACAGCTGTAAATTTAAAAAATCATGATATTATGATATAATAATCAAATAGATTGTATTGAATAGTTAGATATCACATACATTCAGCTTCATAGATTACATCTACAGACAATCTTGCTGGTCCACAGAACAATGCCACTGTTAATGGATTAACCAATGTGACCATTCTAACATGACAAAATCGTCCCGTACGACTCATTTCTTCATAGAGTAACCAATCACAGGGTAAAGCTTCCACATTAGCTGTATATGCTTGTGAAAATGTCATTCTTGGTGATTTGGAATAATCTCTTAAAGTTGATGATGGATGGAAAAATACTTTCACTTCTTTTCTGCAAAATCAGTTATCAAAAATGTAAATAAATATGATATTATATAAAAGTATAATGTAGGGAAAATTAAAGAAATAACATACTGTGTCCTTAATTGCAAATGTTCTCTGTCTGCTCTTATTACATTTGGATATAAACCAGCAGTTAGAGCTGCTTTTACTACTGCCCAGTTTTCAGAATTAGAATTTAGATCTCTAATATCTCCTGGTGCTCTTGCTCTAATGAATCCAGATGCACGTAGTTGACCAAGAATTTGTGTACGCATTCCAACAACCATTTCCATGACAGCAGCCGAAATAAAATTTTGTTCACAAAATATGCGTTCTTTGCCACTTGCTCGTGCATTCTGCCAACCTTGAAAAGCACGTAAAACTGCCATATGATCGGAATATGTATTGGTCGCAAATCTCTTACGTGCTGCGATTGCAGCTCTTTTGTGTGATGGTTGTAACGGTAATATAAAGGGATCTCTGAAAAATATCATGCTAATGATAATGATTTCAATTATTTTACTTGCGTTTAAAATAATGCAAATTTTGACTTACTTGTATGCCAAACTACATACAATAGTTAAGACTGGATCTAAGCATTTCAAAACAACAGCATACAATAACATTTTCCCAAGTCGTGGTTCAATTGGTAAGTCAAGCAAATGACTTCCTATTTCAGTGAGATCTTCCCATGGGTCTAATGCATCGATAGTTTTCAATAATTGAACTGCATTTCTCGTTATAACATTGGAGGGTGGTTCCAGTGCCCGATCTAAAAATTCTGCAATGGGTGTATTTCCAGGAGCTAAATGTTTTGTATATAAACATAATTCTTGCAGTGGTGATCTTAAGATCTCTGGAGTTTGATAAGGTTCCATACTATTATATCGAATTGACGAAAACAGCCGATAACAAATGCCTTTCCTACATCTACCTGCTCTACCTTTACGTTGTTTTGCACAAGCTTGAGAAATCCAATTAGACTTAAGTGTACATACTCCCGATAAGGCATCGAACGATTTTTCTTTAACTTTTCCTGAATCAATAACATATACAACATCATCAATTGTAATACTTGTTTCAGCTATGTTTGTTGAAAGAATAATTTTTCGAAATCCTACAGGACTTGGTTTAAATACTTTTTTTTGATCAGATATTTGCATATATGAATGAAGCATATATAAATTATAACGCAAACCCTTATTCATTTCCTTTTCCTCGCTATTTATCTTTTCTCTCATAGTTACAATATCATCATACCCTGGCAAAAATATTAAAAGAGAACCAGGCGGCATCTTTAAATGGACATACAAAATTAATTGTAAAAGAAGGTCATAATTAATTTTGTCATCGTTAAACGTATGTTGATACACATCTAATGAAAATTTATCTTCCTCTGAAAGTGAAATATCTTTAGCATGCACTTTGGTTTCATCCTGCAATGTACAATCGTAAGTTTTCATATATGCTTCTATTAACTCAGCACATTCCGTTTGATTCATATTTCTTGCCCAATCTAACGCAGTCCATTCATTGGCTGCTCGCAAATTTAAATTTGCGCCTAAATTTAAAAGCTGTTCCGTGGTATTTATACATCCTTTACCTGCGGCGACCATAAGCGGAGTTACAAATGTTATGGAATGTTGATAATCTACCGAAACATTTTCGGAAAGTATGAAATATAAAAGTTGTGCAAAATTGTCTTCGCCGCCGCGTAACCACGCGTCAGAGATACTTTTATCCATTTCTTCAGCTAACCACGGCTCTAATTTTACTTTCTCCGGAACTGGTTCATTCTGTTGTGCTAAAATCGGTGCAGGTAATATACATCTTTCATTCATAGTATTTGATCCTGACTGTTGAGGTTTATATTGAGTCCAAGATTCTAAAATTTTATATTGATCTTTTTTATTCATAAATTCTTTCCTCTTTGCAAGCATTTCTTTCGTCGTGTAACCAGTCATTTTTAAAATATCTTCAAGAAAATACACGTCGACATCATACGATCTGCCTAAGACATTTATAACTCCACATTTGTTGAAATATTTCACAAAAATGTTTACATCCAACGTGGCACTCATAAGAATAAGCTTAAGAGACTTGTGTTTTTGCAATGCATCTTTTAATGTTATTAAAAGAAAGTCGCAAAATCTATCACGTTCGTGAACTTCGTCGACAATAACATGCGTGACAGTACTTAGAATCGAATCATTTGCCATAAGAGTTCTAAGAAGTACACCATTTGTGCAATATGTTACAAGAGTTTTTGGAGCAACTCTACTTTCAAGCCTTATTTGATAACCAAACGTTTGACCAACTTTTTCATCTCTCTCAAATGCTACTCTTTCAGCTACTGAAATAGCTGCCAGTCTTCTTGGTTGAGTGCAAATAACTCTACATGGTTGTTGCCGTTGCTGGCACTGATCAAGAATAAATTGTGGAACCTGAGTAGTTTTACCACTACCTGTTTCACCTCCTATTACGATCACTTGATTAACACTTAACGCCTCAAGAATATCATCCTTAAAATTAAAAATTGGGAGAGCTTTGCGATAGTTCAATACATCAAAATTAGTTTTTAGTTGTGGTATTTGAGGCACACTGTTGTTCAATCTACCCATTGCTTTTGTATTTGTATTCACTGAAACTAAAAATTATAGATTACAAGCTCAATTTTGTGGTTTAATTACATATATATTGGATATATATAAGTATCAGAGTACCATCTGTATTAGGAGGCCTTTCTCGTTCAATTGGTGGTAATAAATCTTGACATTCTCTCTGATTAATCGGGAAAGCTTGTAACAGATTGGAGATACTCTGTTTTGATGCTTTTTGTAATTTTATTACAGCATCAGCTTGAACTATAGTTGATCCTTCTCTTTTGTACACGGTTAAAAAACGATTTGTACCTTTACTGTTAAAAAAAAATTTTGATTTATTCTCTTTCACATAACGAAGATAAAGTAGTTTTATTATCATTCAATTTACCCTCTACTTTTAGACTTTAATCCAAGTTCATATGCTAATTTATGAATGTAGGCTCTTTCTTCTGAAGTATACGAAGATGGAAATTCTAATTCTTTTTGATCAGGAGTTAGTAACAATTTCTTTAATGTTAAATTTACTGCAATTCTGGTATCCTCTCCAATAAGAGGCGCTTTCTTATGACGATTTCTACGTGGCATTATTTATATCTAGTAAATATGTCTGAAATAGAAAATAATGCACTTGTTAAATCTCCTTAAGAAAATTTACTTTATATTTTCATTTTATATTTTTTAACTATCTATATTTCAAGCATGATATGGTTAATTTCATGAGATTTTGAAATAAATTAATTTGAAGTTAATTAATATAAAATTTAAAATTGACCAGACAATTTCATTCATGATGATTTCTCACACTCACATAACTTTGATGATTCCAGTGTACATGAATTGTACCAAGATGCAATATGCGCTCAACAATAAACCAATGACGATGAATATTGTAACATTCGTGACAGTTTCCGCAAGTTGTATCGAAAAAAAGTACGCTACGTTGAATGTCGAACTGTAATAAATACACAGCGAATAATATTTAGATCCTTTTCAATTATGAACTCCCTCTACTTCGTCTGGAGAAAATTACACCGAATAGTAGTTTGTATCGATATAAACCGTATTCTACTAGATTCACGGTCGGATCGTCGTAATCTCGTCCCGATGTTACCAATCCGAGTCGAACGTCAACAAATCTAAGCTAGTTTACGTCGGAGTGCGCTGCAATCGTTTTTCACGAGAAATCCGCAAACAGTGAAAGCAGGCACACAGGCACACGATTAAATGCTGTCCCAGTAAACAATATGGCCGGTTTAGTTTGGTGCGCGGGTTATGTCGTCTCTGTCGTATTTCCCCAGTGTTCGTCGTCCTTTATCAAGGATTAGTGGTTATCGGTAAGTGCATATTTTACAACGAGCGTACGTTCTCGCGTGGAAAAGTCAAACGATCAAGATTTATGGCAAAAGATTTCGGCACATGATGATTGACGATCGCAAGTGTGCCGTCCCGTCAATTACACCGTCCGTGTTCAAAGATATCGATGAAATCTTGCCGAGATTTTTCAAGTTACTTTGGATAAATTTGCGGAAGTGTTCGCGTGTCGTGCGTAATTTCGGACGGCGAGAACGCTTCAACGGTGGGAAAGAAAAACGTGCGTTTGAAAAAAATTTCAACGCGGATAAAGATGACGGTTGAGATTTTAAATTCAGCGATGCGAAACGATATCGTCGTGAACTTTTCTTTCGCTTTCGTGCGATCGTGGTGTTAAACATCGGCCGACTTATCGCCGATCTGTTACGTTATTTGTAAACTTGGCCCGAAGTTCCAGCTTCCTATTGGCACCTTTCCTGCAAGTTTTAACGATAAAGATTTAAACTTCCTGACAACGTAAGCGAAGCAACAGGTTTTTTTACCGAGGATCTGCCGATGACCTCCCATTTTAGTACCGACCAGTGTATTTGAGCATTTCGATATATATTCGTTTTACACGTTTTTCGTTTCGGTTTCCTGCACGTTTGACAAATTATACAAAAAAATTTTACGATAAAAAATTAATTATTTTCTCAAAGGATTTAATCGCAAGGAAACTCTGGACTTTAAACGAGCTATTTGAAATTACATATTCATAATGACACGCGATCGTTAAAATGAATCTATAAGTACGAATATAGTTACAACTGATTAATGACAAAACAATATACGCATGTATTTTTTTTTTAAATTTTGTTATATTGTTTTAATATAATCTTTTTTACGAATATTCGATGTTTATGCAAAAAGTGAAAAATAAAATGTGAAATCATATTGAAGATAAGAAAATAATGATTACAATAAAGAAAGTATGAAATTACGTTATTTCGTGCGCGCATGCGCACATGTAGTTACGATCAAGACCCAAATATAAGATTCGTTGCAAAACACGGTGAATAAATCATATATACTTATTAACATTGTGAACAGATAAAAACGATGATCGCAATCAGATTTATACGATATTAAATATTACATCATTTATAGTCGATATAAATGTCTTTTACGATGCACGTGAATTGAAATTTATACTATTTATTACTTATTACGAATGGGGAGAAATTCTGTAAGGTATCGCAAAATTTGTATCATACGATTTGTATTTTTATGAATTACGTTTACCGTACGCGTGATACACGAATATTTACGATTCGAAACCTACATACGTATATATATTTATCGAAATGGCGCGATCTGAAACGCATCGAATGTTCGATTCGATTGTTCCATTTAACATTGAAGCTACTAGAGTCGAAAGAAATGTTTTTGAACGACTTTTTTTTTTTTCTATAAAATAAATAGGTTTCGCAGTTTACTTTTCTCTTTGGCACGTTTCGTTTCATTTCGATAGTTCTAGTGTTAACTTTGTTCACTTTCGTCGTCGGTTTCGCGAGAACCCTATTGCGTCAATGTTTTTATTTCGGACGTCGTCGAAATAAAGGACGGTGTCTGCGAGTTGGTACTTTATTTTTCGCTGCGAGACGTGTAAGTCATTCGGAAACGCTAGAAGGAAGAATTGGCACACGGAGAGAAAGAAAGAGAAAAACGATACCAAGAGGTGACGTGTGAGAAGAAGAAAAAACGAGGCTTGTATGTAAACATAACAAGAAAGGAAAGCGAAGACAGAGAGAGAGAGAGAGAGAGAGAGATATGTACGTATTATCGACAAAAGAAAGAGAGAGAAATATGGAGGAAAAGAGACAAAGGAAGCGTTCAAACTTTTTTTTAGGGAAAGTCTCGTGCCGTTTTGTTGCTCGTGGCTGAGAGGCCACGTTCGTTGCCGTTCATTTAGAAATTACGTAAGTTAACATCGCATCTGCTCGTTGTGCTTGTCTGCTAGTTAATGCCCGAGCAAACGCTAAAGATTCCCATTGATTGGTGGCTGAAAAGGTGGCGCAGCCAAGTGCTCGGCCGTCCAACAACCATCGTCACTTAAATAAACGTCGGATCAAACAAACTGATAAATACGCGAACGGACGATCTAATTGGGCCACGCGCGCGAGTGTCCCCCGATTCGCCTACACCCCCCGCATCCATAAGTGTCACGGTAATTAAGACAAAATCTTTGTTACTTCGTTTTTTGGAATGCTGGAATGTTACAAAAAATCTATATGTTTTGTATCACGCTAAATGTCAATTACGAGTGACGTAATTAAGCTTTTACCAATTATAACGGGTCAGTCGTCACGCTATAAGATCTGCATATACTCACGAACGAAGTTGTACTTGCACGTGACACTTTTCTGATACATTATCCATAGTGGTCGTGTCTCGTCCCGCCATTGATCGATAAAGAAGAAGAGAATGGATACGTAGTTCAGATTTCTTTCTTTCTTTTTTTCTATCTCTTTCGTCGATCCCTAATTTAAATTGTACCTCGAGCAACAAATAATTCAACACAAAACCTGTCTGTTATTTTCGTTCCTCCTTCTAATTGCCTTGAAATTGGCTGCTCCAAAGATTCGATTAACTTCGCTTATTAGTTCGGGCGTTCGTTTGAACAGGTAAAGGAAACGCTTACTTACATTTGGGTAACAGAGAACGCAACTGCGACTTAATTAATTATGAAACTAAAACCTAGGGTTCATCGACGTCCGTGTGAATTAATATCAAACGAAGAGCGTCGCACGTACAGTGACATATCAAACCCGAATCATTTAATAATTCATGAACGGTGTACGAGCTAATACCGTGGAATTTCATTGCCGATACGTACGAGGGTATTTTGAATTTACAAGCGACCGTTCGTTGTATTTACAACCGTAGAACACAGATCACGTCGAAATTCTTCTCATCGAATACGCTTAATTTCGTTTAATATTCTCGCAGCATCACACAGATGCAAATACACGTCTAGAGCGTAGACGCTCGAGTCAAAGCTCTCGAAGTCACGAGTGTTTTGCTCGCTAATTGCGAGATACACGTGAGATATGTATATGTAAATCGAACTGACGAGCGAACGATTCGCAATTGGGGAAAACGATACTCCCCACTTGGAATCCAAGTGCATAGGTATTCTCGTTTGCTCGAAGAAGTCGCGAGTTGATCCTTTCTCCTATAAAGTTCGCGTCGATCGACCTTGTACTTGGGAACGTCACACGCGTTTTCACTTGTTCGAAACTCACGTATGTCACCGGCGTTATGTAAATCTCTCGTGTTCCTTTGATATTTCGCGTACTTGCGCACTTGCAGCTGTTATCTGTACGTTTCTCCTGAATTATCCACGAATTTAATCTCGCGTTGTTTGACTATCGTTATCGGCAACGCTCGGCCAACGTTACGCTTTCGATACGAAATAACTGATAGTTGAGCAGTCTGAAGAACCTTCGATCGCTCCGATCGTTTCGTTTCAAACTAAAATATTTGTGTCTGATAACGATACTCCGGGCTAATTAGTATTTCTGCCCGGCTAGCAGAAATAAAATCTATCCGAGCTTCTATATTCAGAGACAGGTACACAATTTTATGCAATCAAGTGATAAGAAAATTATCGAAGTACAGAGTAAGCAAAAAACTGCACGACTCGTATCCCAGTACAATTTGTCTCACTGAAAGGCCCAGAAGCAACTGTTTTGACTTTTTTGCCATAAAATTTCATTGATATGCAAACATTTGAATCGATAGAAAACAAATTACAGGCGCGATCGCTCAGTACCAAACAACGCCACTCCTACTCGAGGTCTACGCCACGCCCCCTCACGAATCACGTGACCTAAAGCAACCAATCGCTAATTTTCGTTGCATCAGCGTTGCACCTGAAGCGGCCCGATTTTCTGGGTTACCCCCGCTAAAATCACTTTCAGTGATAATATTTCGTTAGAAAACTTCAACTCGTGATTTCATTCGATACGAAATAATAATCACATTTAAAATAAAATTTTTTTTTATCATTGACAAGTATGAAATAGTAGGAGAAAAGAAAAAAGTATAACACGATGTTTTCATGTTTCACGTATCAAGTCCCGATCGTGTGATAACGATGATAGAACATTGCGTTTAGGATCGTATAGTAGTAACTTCAGGTCACACACATCGATCCTCCTACGCGGTGCTTGTAAATAATGGAAACACTCGTGTGAGTTATTCACAAAGTGTACCTTTTGATAGGCTGTTCGTAGTCGATTTACACGGTCTGTCGACAATTTCTGCCGATGAAATCTACTGATCTTTTCGTTTCAACGATATATTCGATAACCCTCACTTTTTATCCGCCTTACTATGCTCTTATCGACTATGAATTTTACATACAGTTGCATCATTATGCTCACACGCTTTTGATTACCTGTGTCTCTCGAAACGATTCTTTCTTCATGAATGAACAAAGGTTCAGCAAGTGTCTAAACTATGGTTGCTTGTTCCAAAGACATTGAAAAATCATCCGTTTGCCGACAAATGTGAATTTCGTTCTTCGCGTTTGAAACGAATATATATATATATATATACACATACTCGTTGATGATTTTTATACAGAAATTCAATTTTTATATTGCAAAATTTCACGACGTGTCTCTTCCTCTTTCCTTCAATTTTTAATTCAATGTTCTCTGATTTAGGGTGAGATTAGAATGAGAAAATGCACGGTTACCGTAAATTTTGGATGAACGTGGCGAGTGTGTTCGCGGAATGTTGTTTGCCTGGATTGAATGAAAGGCAATCGATACCAAGGAGATAACGTAAGTCGAGGTAAGGGAACTTGTTATCACATTTTCGAAGAATTTATTAACGACTACCATCGCCGACGAGATAACTTATCAACGAATTCGATGGCGAGATTGCGTCAAGTTAATGTCCATTTCAAATTCGCTGCAAGTACGTACTTATACGAATTCCACGCCGATTTTACGAAATTCACGAAACGTCAAGCCTTGTCGAAATTTGACAATTATGCGAGAAATTAGGCAATAATCATTTTAAAATGATACGACTACAATTACACGGCAATCCGTGTTACGAATGAATTTTCTAACCGAAATCGCCAAGAGATCATTTCTAATAAAATTCTAAGAAATCATTTCTAATAAATTTCTGACAAATTTCCAAAAATATTTGGTGAAAAGGAAAAAGAAATACGATCTCGTGACCCGTACGAGAAGATCCTAAGTAATTAGTCCATTAAGTAATCTCGACATTGGGGATCCAAGGAGAAAGTGTGCTACCATGACCCAACGTAATAAAAATCGGACAGCGTCTATTTTCTTGCTCCGTTATCGGAAGAACGGAACAGAAAAAGGCGGGAGGAGGAGAGGAAATAGATTAAAAAGCGTCGGTGTAACGGCGCGTGAAATCGTTGTTTTTTTTTCTAGAACGCAGATAAGCTCGCAATCCACATATTTTCGCGATCCGTACTGATTACGCGCGATTTCATTTTTTTGACAATGTACGTACACTGCCGTTCGTGAGTCACTGCGCTTCGTACATGTAAACTTGTAGCATAACATTCACATTCACGCACAAATGATTTTATTTTTTTTTTTTTTTTTGACAATGTACGTACACTGTCTTTCGTGAGTCACTGCGCTTCGTACATGTAAACTTGTAGCATAACATTCACATTCACGCACATGTTGCACGCACTTGCAAGTGTAAACTTAAAAGTGTACACTTTTAGTTGTTCGTTACCATTTTTTAATACAAATTTTTCCATCCATTCTGACAATCACAAGTTTCTGTTCATTCATAGCATGTAGTCTACGAGGAAACTGGAAATCGCCAGTTTTTGCACAATTTGCTCAATTATTGATATCAACGAGGTAATAACACGTCGGCGTAAGTTTGTTCAGTTTCTTATGATTAACTGACGATTGGCCTTGACCATCGTCAAAAGGCCAGCCAAACGAGAAATGTTATATCCCTCGCAGTTAACTCGCTGCATTTTTCACTCGGGCCACACCGATACCTAATAGCATGAAATATTAGCTCCGCAAGTATTTTCACCTTGAGATATTTTACATAGCCCAACAACTATTGTTGCCCCCGCACTGAGTCAAAACTATGGACTCTGCGTTTTACGTGCAACAATTCGTTATGCAATGACGCGATTACGCGACCGGCGTATTTCACTTTGTCCATTTTTGACAAGTTGCCATTACACGCCAGGAACAAAGTAATTATCTGTCCTTTTGTGATTCAAACCAGTGAGCCACTCTAATTCATTGTAAAACACTTTGCGCTGTAAATGTTTTTCGTTTTGCGACTGTTTGCACAGTTTGTTATAATTATCCTTGTCGCGTGGAATAATCGCCCTGTAATTGTTAGGGAGATCGGTGCTCGAGAATACATTTCAGGAAACTTTTTTAAGAATAACTTTTTTTCAAATAACAAATTTTTTTTCTAGAATAAAAAATTTTTTTCTTATAGAAAAAGAATTCTCTTATAGAAAAAGAAAGAAATTAGAATGAAAAATTTTTTTCTTATTGGAAAAGAATTCTCTTATAGAAAAAGGAAGAAATTAGAATGAAAAATTTTTTTCTTATAGAAAAAAAAAGAAATTAGAATAAAAAATTTTTTTCTTATTGGAAAAGAATTCTCTTATAGAAAAAGAAAGAAATTAGAATAAAAAATTTTTTTCTTATTGAAAAAGAATTCTCTTATAGAAAAAGGAAGAAATTAGAATGAAAAATTTTTTTCTTATAGAAAAAGAAAGAAATTAGAATAAAAAAATTTTTTTTTATAGAAAAAGAAAGAAATTAGAATAAAAAATTTTTTTCTTATTGAAAAAGAATCCTCTTATAGAAAAAGGAAGAAATTAGAATGAAAAATTTTTTTCTTCTAGAAAAAGAAAGAAATTAGAATAAAAAAATTTTTTTTTATAGAAAAAGAAAGAAATTAGAATAAAAAATTTTTTTCTTATTGAAAAAGAATCCTCTTATAGAAAAAGGAAGAAATTAGAATGAAAAATTTTTTTCTTCTAGAAAAAGAAAGAAATTAGAATAAAAAATTTTTTTCTTATTGAAAAAGAATTCTCTTATAGAAAAAGGAAGAAATTAGAATGAAAAATTTTTTTCTTATAGAAAAAGAATCCTCTTATAAAGAAATTTTCTAATATTGATAGACGAGATAGAGTTTCTCGTTGCTCGAAGGTTTCACATCTTCTCGAGAAACGCGGAGTAAAATCGAAAGAGAAACGAGTAAACCAATTCGCTCAATCGATGTTTTCTTATAATCCGATATTACAATGCAACCGTCTGACTTTTATCAACCATAACTTCCAACTTACGGGGGAATCTCAGATTTTATATGCCGTGGACCTTGTTAAGGACCATTACCTACACGCGCCCAGCTTTGCCGAACATGACAATGGAAATCACCTTCAAATGGAAGTCAATTATTGAAGTCAAACATACACGTACATGCATTCTCTAACAGTTCTAAGAAGTCGTGCCAAGAACCATTAAACGCAAATTATTCAATGAATTTTTTTCTTTTATTTCTATGATATGGCATGCACGTTTTTGTGATTAATAGAAGATTAATAGAATTTCGATGAACAAATTAAAGGCGAAATATTGTGCGTATTTTTCACACTTTTGGCATGCTCCAAAATTAAGAAATATTTCGACGACAGAGAAACACGAACAATTAAGTCGAAAATGATTTAAAACACATAGCAAGATTAAATTCATTAATTATAATTTAAATTATACTAAAATATAAATAATATTTAAATTTAAGCAGATTTAAATATTACGCTAAATTTATACTAATATTTAAATTTGAGCAAATCGTTTTCCGACAAAAGAGGAGTTGCTTCTCGAGCGCGTGAGCATTACTACGATAACAAGTTTCTAGAACAACCAGCAAACAAAGCACAATTGAGAATGTGATTTCTATTAAACGATTGAAGTGGTCGCGGTTAGTTTCCTTGACCGTGAGAACCATAGGACGATAGGGCCGTAGGAAAAGAAAAAAAGAAAAAGAGAAATTCGTTGGACAATGATTTAACGACCATACAGTTTTAATAGAATGCCGATAGCCACCGATCTTAAAACATTCAACGTCCTTCGTTTATCAGAATCGGAACTTTACAGGTGCGACGCCGTCAGGGCATAAAGCAAGGTTGAATAGAATAACGAAATATTGTAACGTCTACGTTGGTAGTATATAGAACGAGCAGTAACATTTGCAAGGACGTTTGTACGGGAAAAAAACGTGAAAATTTCGTCGTTGGTTTGGTGGAAATTTTGGAACAAGTTGTAATTAAATTTTATATAATCCTCCGTTCATGTGGTTGGGTCATAGGGGAGGATCAAAATGTTTTCGAATAGATTAAATCGTAAGTTTTTGGGGTATTCATCCTTTTAAAATGCAATTTTCCTTCTAATAGTAACAAAAAATTAACAACAGTCTAATCTTTAAAATTATTCTTATGTGTTCACATGTAATAAAATACATAAAATTGCAAATCATGACAATTTCCCGATTTAGTCCGAAGTCAAATGGCTGATAACTGATGTGCAGAAATAATACAGAGTTATTATTCCTTCCAATATAACAATAGATGAGGCAATATCTTTCAAATATAGATACGCTGTGTATGTGGGTTCAAAGTCACGTGATACTATAGAGGGTTAAATAACTTGACTCATCCTATTGTGGGTTACCTACGATACAACGATACCAATCGAGGATTAAACTACGAATCGTGATAAAGAGAACATTTTTCAAAACTTCTTCGTTTGCATATTTTTTCTCTTTTCTTTTTATTTCGCTTTCCTTCGACGATCGCGCGAGTTCGCAGCATTCAAAAAAAAAAAAAAAAGAAAAAAAAATATGAATGTCTATAAAATCCATAAAATCTCGACCGGCCGATTTCTCCTTGCGTTCGAAACGATATAAACGCTTTCGAGAAACGTTTTTGACCAAACGGAATCACAGGTTTATTCGGCACGGTTGGTTGTTTGTTCGATTGTGCGTGTTGTGTACGCTCGGTAACTAAATGAAACGAGTAGTGCGACGAGAATTGATTCGAGGGAACGAGTTGACACTGTTAATTCTCGGCTCTCGGTGTCGGGCCTGCGTCTCGTCAAATCGGTTGAACGGCCGACCTTCTTGTTGCCCTTTGAAACTGGTAGCGAACGTCGCCAGAAACGTTTCGCGCCTTTCTGCGAAAGATACCGATAATAAAAAACTGCACGACTTGTATCCCAGTACGATTCGTCTCACTGAAAAACCCAGAAGCAACTGTTCTGACTAGGAAACAAAGACGACCTTTTGCCATAAAATTTTATCGATACGCAAACATTTGAATCGATACAAAATTATAAGCGCGATCGCTCAGTAGCAGACAACGCCACTCCTACTCGAGGTCTACCCACGCCCTCCCACGAATCACGTGACCCAAATCAACCAATCGCTAATTTTCGTTGCATCAGCGTTGCACATTTCTTGGTTACCCCCGCTAAAATCACTTTCAGTGATTAAAAAAAACAGGAAATAATTGGCATTCCGTGACATATCTCTGGATATTCGATTGGATATGGTACTCGACGATTGATATTTTTGACGCAAAGATAAAAAAATGTTGCTCGTTGCCCAGAAACAATCGTTGTGCACTTTTTATTATTTCGATAATTTTTAAGGGACAAAGACTGAAAATAAAAACCGAAGATAATCCAGTTGCGATACGTTATATAAGAAAATAACAGTGACTAAAGCACTTGATTACCAGACCGTGGTTAATCGCGTTTCAAGATAAAAATACTTGCTAGCTGTTGCAGTATCAACTTCCTACGCCTTGTAACTGCCCTTTCGAGTGTCGACCACACTCGCGAACCTATCACCGAGATGTAATTTTGCACTCCAAAATTGCATTTGATCGATACGAGTAACATTCGCGGAAAGAATCGCCATGTTTTTAGCCAGTTATGGTTGCAGCGTATTTCGAATCGACATAGTCGACGTAAAACGAGAACGGAAGAAGGTCAGGGATAAAAAAAAAAAAAAGAAAAAAAAAAGAGGAGGAACGAGTTTGCGGTTTGACGTAAAACTGGCCGATCCGCATCATTCGCAGGCCTGCAAAGGAAGTGGCACGACACTATTACTCCAGTCCGGTTATTTTTACGCTTTCGGATCCAGGAAAATATATACTTAGCGGGGGATTGATCAGGTTCACTTCCTCCTTATCCATTAGCCGACCAACGCCTCCGTGAAAAATCGAGAAAAACGGGAAAAACATCGGTGTTCAACTGTTGTGCTATACTCGGTCGAACGACGAGACAAGATTCGAATCGAATTCATTGAATTGCACAACGCGCCTATCGATAGACGCTCTGTTTATGATAATGACGATCAATACGAAATCAATTATTGTTGCGGAAAGCATTCTGATATCTCTCTCTCTCTTTTCTTTTTCCATCTTCAACGTTCATGCGTGATTGGTTGCATACGTATGTAGATATGTGGAGCACCACACTCCCTCGCGTTCCTCGTGACTTGTTTGCAGAAATCCAACTGGCACGATTAGCTCGGGAAATTAATTAATGAACCAAAGCCATAACTGTCCGCGAATGGCGTGTGTTGCATAACTGCGCGACTGAGCTGTTTCTGCGACACTATTTCCTCCCCGAGCTATCCCATTACTTCGCAACGTTTATGCACAAACGATCGGAAGCCGCGAGCTTCCGATCGTCTGTATCATTTTGACCCGTGCAACGACGTGCGCGAGCACACCTGAGTGTTGATGAAACGTCGATGATCGAGACTTGGACTCACAGATATATGTATATATATGTATATATATGTATGTATATGTATGTATATGTGTGCCAAAGAAATAGATCCGATTGTTAATTAGTATGTGGTTACTGTGGTATTGAAATTGAAGATCATGTATCAATTTAACTCTTTTAATCCTTTTGAGTAACGAGTAAATAAGGATTAAATTGTATTTTATGTAAAAATTAAAATCATGTACAAAATAAAAATGTAGAGTACTCGTCACAGCTCCTTTAACTCTGCTCATAAAAATGTAAATTGTTAATTAGTATGTAGTTGCTGTGGTATTGAAATTGAACATCGTGTATCAATTTAAATCTTTTAATCTTTTCGAGATAAATCTTTCTCTTGATAACGAGTAAATGAGGATTAAATTGCATTTTATATGGATTTATGGAAAATTAATTGACGCGAAAAACGTGTAAAATAAAAATGTAGAACACTCTACTCGTGAAAATATGAATTGGCATATTTATATTGCGAACGAGTGTTCCGTTTGATAATTTTATTAAATCAAATTAAGAAACTTTTTTTTAGCGTTCATTCACTTGCAACTATGATTGATACGCTTGAACATTGAACAGTTAGTTGCGACGCGTGTATCGATACTCCGGATTTCCAGATAGTCGAGCACACGCGTGGCTAGAGAAAGTCAAAGAAATCAAACCCCGTCGGTTCTTAGAAGTCGATTGAAGTTTCTAATTAGCTTTTCTCGGAGCATTAAGACGTAAGATTGATCTACCGATTTCTCGTTTAATAAGAAATAAAATCCCTATTGCTTGTACGAAACTTCCTGCAAGTGAGATTAGCAACCTTCTGTAGAAGGCCGATCGAACGTATTTCTGTCAATTTGCTCTTTTATTAGACACTCGATAAAGTTTGATACGCGGAAACAATGTTGCAAACATCGTTCCGAGGAACTGATAAATTTTAAAAATAAAATTACGTCGATAAAATGCTACGAGATAAAATCTCAAATTTTGACTTTATGGGATTTTTCAGGCAAATTTATATTTTTACCAATATAATTAAAAAGACAAAACTTACGATTCATACGTTTTGTATACACTTTGCATACATATTTCAACATATTATACGCGTCTCTTTAAATTTCGCATATACGTGCATATCACTTGCATTACAAGTTGTTGTTTTTTTTCTTTTGTTATAAAAAAATTTAATCGTGCGTTAATGACTTAAGATTTAAAAAAAAATAATTTCACGTGCACGCCGATCACGTGGATCATTTTCACTTGTAAATATGTTCCACGATGAATAATTTCAAAAAAATAAAAGATAGATTACATTAGGATAGAAAACAAATGTACTACGTATTGTGTATTACGTATAAATATCCTTCGATCGCCGATAATTACATCGTCGCTGCACTTTGACCATGTTCCTCAATGGCAAGGATATTATTTCACCGTCAACATTCATTCTTTTTTCTCTTCTTTTTTCTTTTTTTACTTTGCGCAGGAATTACACGATGTAAAATGTGGCTCGGTTGCAGTGTATCGTTTCGATGAATGCCACCTAAGCGAATGAAAGCAAGTCGGTTCGTATTTCGACATTGAGGAGATATTTCCATTAGTTCTTTCTTATCTGGCAAGTGTATTCGTAGAAAAGAAGAAACTTGATGAATTAAAAAAAAAAAAAAAAAAAAGAGAGAAAAATTGCTGATCCGTTATCAACGTGCGAGCGCATTTTGAACAAAATACACAACTCGACGCTTTTATTCCACAATAATACGGTTATCGAACGTGTCTGCCATCCCAATATTTACATTTTTCATTAAAATTTATTGGCTGCTCTTTTGGACATTCACATTTCGTCAAGCATCGATGCCTGAATGGAGAAAAAAGAATGAACTTATTGTTGGTCACAGTGTATCGAGAGATCTGCTGTTGATCGTAATATCTACGTAAGACCGCGAACGTCAAACACTGATAACGATACGGAATTGAAAATAATTATTTAGGATAACGATCGTATCGTTGCTTTCGAGAGAGCCTTCTCTTGGATAAATTTGTACACCCTGTAGAACATTGATTTCAAAAGTATAGATTACAAATATTGGATTTGAGTTGAGCGTATCGAGACTATCTCAATATAAAAAATGGTAAATTGGATATGCAATTGGAAATTAATTTCAAAACGTAAATCGAGGCAATTATGTTAGCGTTATTTCCAAGCTAGAATACGTTATTTCATCCTGTACTTCGTATCGATTGAAAATAAGAATAACCTTTCCAGACTGGAAATTCTAGCGGACTGAAAATATCGATCAATCATAAGAGGACGTAGACGTGATAGCGTGGAACGACTTCTGAATATTTAATTCGTAAATATAACATTATGCGCTAATTGCGATAACACGTATATGAATTACGTCAATATGTTCCAAACGGCACCTATAATGAACTTACAGTTTCCGTGTTTCTCAATTCGAAGCTATTCGAAGAATCGAGAATCATTCGTTTCGCGTGAAAAAAGAATTTCGTCCCGACAGATTACAATACACGTGCATTTATCTCTGCCGTGTTGTCGCGTAAAACTTTTCGTCGAAATCTTTAAAATAAATAAAATAATTATTCTTGTGAGAAAATTTTTTTAAAATAATAAAATATTTTCATAGTAATAATAATAATAATAATTAAATATTAAATATGATAAAAATAAGTAATATAAAAGTTTATTAAATTTTATAATTTCGTATAAAAAATTTCATTTTTCATTATAAATCTTAACAATAATGGTGTTATTGAATAAATTGATATTCATAATTTAAATACATAATTTAAGAATTTGAAATTAAATATAACAAATAATTTTCTAAAATTTATTTTTGTTAATATGATCGAATATGTGATACAAAATATAAAAAATTGTTTAACATTTAATAAAAATAGATGAATTATTGAAATATTATTCTTGGCTGAAAAAATTTCCCTCGATTCGCTCAATTTTTCGGCTTCGTTCGGTTCAAGTGCTTAAAAATAGCGAGAGCGTGTGTCGATAACTGTTAAAAAAATCAGAGGCGTCGTTTCATCTCGCATACATGCATTGCTCTCGTTTGCATCGTCATTGTTATTGCACTTACAATATACAATCGTTCGTAATACAATACTCGTGGCAGTTCTTATCGTTCTCTTCTCCTTTTGGGCTCGACTTATCTTATCGGCAGCCGTCGCGTTTCCAACGATTCTTCGTAAATATCGCGAAGAATCTCTGCCGAATAAAAATACGCTCTATCGTTTACGTATCAAATTGGATATCGTTCCGTCCGCTCGCGATCATCGACAGATACTCCGCCTGATTACGTAAATTCAGCTTGCGGAGTGTTGTTACGTACGTATATACATTCTTTTTTTTTTTCATTCTCGCGCGCGAGTAATTGGTGTAATTATGTCCCCCTGACAGTCGATAATTAAAAATTCTGTTTGTTGTACTTTGTAATTGGAAAAATGTCGCGCTGTCCATTATAATTGACCTATTACTGATTAGAAAACGATTAACTGTGTAGCGTACAGTTTTCTCTAAAAAATATTTTGATTCCGTTCGAACGAAATATTTCGTTCATGAACGAAGCAATACAGATTGTTTCATTCGCGCATTAGATTCGTCGTTAATGCGGGAATTTACGAGCCCGGGAACGACAATCGCGCGATCGGCAAACGATCGGCGGAAAATAAGAGGATTTACGATTGGCGCGAAGTTTGAAAGGTCCGCGCGCGTAACGTGAGCCAATCCTCGCGTTCCTTGATTTCGTGCAGTAGTAAACGTCCATTTAAATCAGACAACCGCGCGCACGTATCGAACTTTACCGCGGTGCCATTAATCTCCCGCGTTTGGCTTGATCGAGAAAACATCGACGAACAACGCAGTTCCGCGCGAGCAACGATTAAGAACTCCTCGAGTCGGTAAGGTGACTCGTTCGTAATCGAGAATCGTAATCTCGTGTCTCGGATGACACAACAATTTTGTGCAATTTCGTATATTCCTTATTTATCAGCGAAGCTGAGAATTACGGCGTGAATCGAAATTTTAAAAATACGGGTGATTCATAATTTACAAATCGTAAAAAGAAATATTTCGTAAAAAGAAATATTTCGATCGTGATGATCATTTTATTTGAAAGTTGAGTCGATCCTTAAGCAAACAATTTAAAAAAAAAAAATCCGTTTTTCTAGAAGAATTCCTAACTCAAGGATCGACCTAACTAAGAATTTTTGAGAAGAAATTCCACCGGGTCGATTTCAGCGAAGAGAACTGCGAGGTTTCCGGGGAACTAGATGCATTTTTCTGATTTTCTTATCGCCGCGACGATAATCCTTTACGAGTGCAGGTCTAATAGAGAAACACGAGATTGGGTCACGCTTAGATCGAATAAACATGGGCTGAGTTAAATGGAACGGTATCTATGATTGCTCGCGCCGCGCCCCTTTCTATCTCCGGCCCAGCCCTTTTGGTCACCGTAGGGGGTTGCCCCGGTTACAACGATATACTCGGCTGCGTCTTCGATATTGTCACTCAACTTTTCTCGCAGTTTTGTGAATCGAGCCGATTCTTTCATTCTACCGCGATAAGCGCGCTAATAGGAAACGTTATCTAGGTTACCAACGTTTCGTAGAAAGGGAGATATTCCCTAGAGTTTGTAAAGTTGTACACGATTCTTTCGGATCACTTCGAAGGGTTGTTTCGTTCTTAAAATTAAGACATTCGTTGAAGAAAATTCTACGCTTTAGATTTTATCTTTAAGAATATATATATATATATATATATTTTTTTTTTTTTCTTTTAAGAAAGAAATATTTTCTTTTCTTTTAAGAAGATTCTCTTCATTTTGGAACTGTGACAAATGTATCAGGGAAATTTATTGCAAGGAACACCGACTCGTGACCAATCAAATCAGAAAATTAATTAATTCTAGTTGAGCTTGCTACATTTTGTAGAGATTATCAGATACGTTTGTGAAAATAAGAAGAGCAGAGATTAACAATTTTGCAAACTGTGAGACCTCAGAAACTTACCTGCCCGAATAGTTAAGTCCCGTGGAAGAGTCTTTCGAGATCATTTAAATCTCGAACCTAATTTAACTAGTTGGCGAATGGCGAAAAAAAAAACAAGAAAATAATTCGAAACCGGAGAGAAAAAAAGTGCGTAAATATTCATCGTACACGATGAATAAAATATCTACAGTCTCCACTTTCGCAAAAAAAAAAAAAAAAAAAACCTCTTGAATACCAAGTTGCCATCAATGACGCAACAACAGCCGCGTCACAACACAAAACTGGAAGCTCGCGGAGAACGAGCTCGTCGAACTGGAACCGGAAACTAGTCGTCTCTAATACCGCGCGAACTAGCACGCTCAAGAGCGCACAATGTCCGTTTCAATAAGGTGGCCGGTATTACCCCATAAACGATGCCCCGTGTGTACGTTGCCTGCGCCACCGTTTCCCAGCCGTCTCATCCCAATTTCCATCACACGGCCGAACACGGTGGAGCGTGCAGTAACGGAAAGGTAATAATCGATGTTTGGACGCGAACAGCCGTGAATATGGGCCAGAATATTCGTTCGTTTTTCTTCGATCGGTGGCGGCCTCGAAACGAGCAATCATCGTCGGTGTCGACGTCGTAACGTCGTTCTCGTTCGATTCTCGTACGATGATATTTTCTCTCTCGGCGAGAAGACTCTCGACGCTATTAGTCAGAGACACGGTGTGTATGTCTCCGTCGATGTGTATCGTCGATTGGCTCGGCCGAGTCGATACCCGGCTGTCGTTTCCTCGGACAATTAGCAGGGGAATTAAGGGACAATTTGCCGGTGAATCGCGTCGTTAGAGCAGCGTCCGCTTCGGGCCGGTTGCTCGACGATTACGTTGCTCTCTGGTGCACGGTGTCACAGAGAGACCGTGTCATTTCGCAAGGCCGCGATGTATATTATGAACGTCTAAAAGGGCTAGAGGCAGGCCGTCCATTATGCCTGCTTGCACAATGGATACGTATCTAGGCCTGCCACCGGTTTTATTAACCGTTTGACAGCCCGGAATGTGTTATCGTGTAAAAGTGACGTAAACAGAGACGCCAGGCCACTCGTCAGCTGTTGATGCGACTCGAATCGTTGATTCGTCCCTCCGTTCTTCTTCTTCTTCTTCTTCTTCTTTTTTTAAAGAATTTTTATTTTTTTTTTTTTTTTTTACATCAGGTTGTAACAAAGTTTCAGATTGATAACTCTTGCGAACAACTCGAGCATCTCACAGGCAGGTTTATTTCTATCTAATCGACCTTCCTCGTTTTATTCGACGTGTTGTAAAGTGTACATACACGTTGGGAGGTATTATCATATCTCCCAAGGATTTTGATCGCAAAGTAACCGATTCTAAGACTCGGGCGCGAACAGCTTCGTCATTGCTACGCAAAAAGACGCCTTCAAAGCGTCGATGTGCCTTACGTGCGTCATTACGTGCTCCTTGTCCCGAGTTTGTTTGATTTCAAACAATTTTTTTTTTCTTCCTTTTTACGTGCGTGATCTAATTACGGCGAAACTGTTCGAACCGCGAACCTTGCAGAAAACAGAGAAATTAATCCGAGTCGCTGCAGACTTTTCCGATTGTTTTCTCTGCGCGTTAATTACGCAGTTTCATAAATGCGCGTGAAAGTGTTTTAATTCGTCTGATTGTATTGTACTTAAACTTAACAACGGATTAGACAGACTTCTTTCTCTCCGCAGTTGTAAAAGTTTTATTTTTTGCAACAACACACGTTGACACGTGTTCCAGACACACGTCGCGCTTGTGTGGTGCAACAATTTAGTCGACTTCGATCTTTGCACTCTCCTCGTATTCTCAAGTGCTATTTTATAACTTTTCCTTGTTTGCCGGCTTAAAGTCATTGGGAATATCACTCGACTGTAATATGCGGTATTCCTGATATTTCTAACGGGTCAAAATATTTTTAGCGCTCCGTAATAAATTTAATTAAAATGTTAAAACACTCCAACAACAGTTCGAACGTATCTCGAAATATATTTCCAATATTAAAAATTATAAAAATACCAATAGCCGACAGTTTATCTCGAAATAGTAAGAACGTCGCGAGATATCTTTATAATCGAATTTCGAATGAAATTTCAACTCGATCGTTTCGAAACGCGAGAGAGATTTAAAAAAAAAAAAGAATTTCTCGATCTTACGTTTGTTACTGATAATCGTATTCGCGGAGACATATCACGGTGGAGCATTAGCTGATTATTTCTCTTCCAATGAGTAATTAAGCTGAAAACGGAAACGCTTACGCACGATTGGAGGAAAGAACAGGCCGGGAATATGATTCCGCGAATCGGACAGAGTTAATTAATTCCCGGCGTAACTCCGGGGCTCATTCGTACGTTCCTCGATCAAACATCGTTGCTCGCTTTATTCATAACTTCGAACGTTGCATATATTATGAAAAAGTTGCGCCGAGGTTCAACTTTTTCTCAGCCCCTAGGCGAAAGAAAGATATAGTTAACTACAAAAAGTTAAACATTCCTCACATATTTTTGTAGGAATTATTTACTTGTAAATTCCGCAGCCTATAGGCGAGAGATACAGTGGCAAAAAAGTTAAACATTCCTCGCATATTTTGGTAGGAATTACATATTTACTTGTAAATCTTCGATAAATTACTTATCTTAACTGTATCGTTATCGCAGGTGTTGTGTCGCAATCTGTCCTCAACACGTACGGTTACATACATTGTATAATCGAGTGTTGCCCAAACGATGATTTTTGTATCCATAAATTTTGTTATAATCTTCGTTTAATCTTTTTGTGGGATGATACCGCAAAATACAAAGGACTTTTAAAATATTTTTTAACATCGTGCTTCTTGGGGATCGAATGATAATGATATACATATAGCGAAATTAGAAAATTAGAATAAAGCGTTTATTGTTAAAAAATAGAATAAAGAAAAGAAGATATAGAATGAAGAAAAATAGAATAGAACAAAGTATTAAGAATATATAATAATAAAATGGTTTAACAGATTGCTCGCTCTTTTTTTCTTGGTACTCTGTTTCCAATCAAATTTCCCGATAAAATTGGTCGAATTGCCAGACAGTTTTATCATTCGACAATCAATCGAGCGTATTGTGTTTCAAAAAAAAGAGTATTTCTCGTCGCTCCTGCAATTTTTCACTGCGAACGTCACAAAGTTGTTTCAATAATAGCCGATCGGCTCGAAGAAGAAGACCACCGCATATTTTCGTCGTCCGATTGAATAAAATAATTTCACGCTGACAAAGACGAACGAAATAGTATCGTGCGATGATGTATTATTTGATTTGGCGTGTCCACGTCTGACGTAAAGCTTGAACGTAAAGTCAGAAGTGAGGGCCACGCCGACGAATACCTACGTTTTCGTCGAACTTTTCATTAGTTCGTCACGCGATCTCTCCCTGTTGTTCATAAATATTGCTTTTAACGTGTCGACTACATTGTGACACTAGTTTCTAGCTTTTGAATTCACTCGAAAAAAAAGTCTGGAATATTCTGATGGATAAAATCGTAGTGAATGGTCAAAACTGCGTTGATAATTAATTTGAGTTGGTCTCAGTGTGTGCTTCTCCTTTCGCAAAGACCATGGACAGTAATTTGTTTGATCAATATCAAATATTAATAATTAGGATTATTGGTAGGAATCGTAAGTTATCTGTATTGAATTATTCGATTTTAGAGTATTTCATTTTAATTTATGCTCTGTGCTTTTAGACGATAAAAATCACGAATGGGTATTATCGTATGAGATATAGAATTAAGATTAAATATTCTAAAATTTAGCAGTTTGACTATGTAAACGTTTTGTTAGGTACTCACAAGCAACATTTCTTTATGAAACAAATTTTATTTTAAAACAGTATTAATTATCGTGCTCTTAATTACTAAGTTCCTCAACACGATACGAAAGTGGAGAACGTAAAGATGAGGGGGATAAAATTACAAAGTCTCAAAGATATATAAAAGAGTTGCTTAACGTCAAAATAATAAATTTGCAGTGTTGCAATCATATATATATATAAAATTCATATAATCACCTGCGATTCATAGTTCACCTATTTCCGTTTCTCATTACTCCATCTCTTTTTTTTTTCTTCTAGAAGATTCTTCTCCGCGGTGATTTACAACGACGAGATCTTTTGTGAAAACACACGTGTTAGACAGATAACCAGCGAAGTTAGCCTTACTCAGCTCACTCGTGATTAAATCGTGCAACATCGTTGCTGCTCACTTGAGTATCGACATCGTAGCACGTACAACCCTTGATTTTTTCAAGAATTAGACTATTTTAGAAACGCGGAGTCAACTTGCGGAATTCGTTAAACCGTTTCTGGTTGTTCAGAAAATTGTTCTCTAGATTATGAGGGGGAATTGTTTTTTTTTTATTTTTTATTAGATGCCAATGATAAGAACGGATTTTTGATTCTACAAAAAACTGCACGACTTGTACGATTCGTCTCACTGGAAGGCCCAGAAGCAACTGTTTTGACTAGGAAATGAAGACGATTTTTTTGCCATAAAATTTTATCGATACGCAAACATTTGAATCGATACAAAACAAATTACAGGCGCGATCGCTCAGTACCAGACAACGCCACTCCTACCCCACGTCCTCTCGCGAATCACGTGACCCAAATCAACCAATCGCTAATTTTCGTTGCGTCAACGTTGCACGATTTTCTGGCTTACCCCCGCGAAAATCACATTCAGTGATAAAATTAGAAGATCCAAGAGAGAAATGGGATAAAATCATTGACTCTTTGAAGTCATTGAATGTTTTTAACTTACGAGGGAAATTATTCTTTTGTTAATATTGCGAATGCTTAATATTAATAAAGGAATAAAAATTCATTAATACTTTTCTTTTAATAATAATGCATTAAGATTGGACAGAGAATAAATGTATTTGTTCCAGAGCAGGACAAACAGCCGACATGCATAGCCACAATAAAAAATAGAATTTTTTTTAGAATTTTTCAAGCGATCGACCATCGCATCGGTCACCTAACGCTGCAATATTTGGTGTAATATTTCCCACGGACATCGGGAAAACGCATGTCAGCAACTCTCTGTCCACTTTTTATGGACATCGCGCACTAAGGATTCTATCTTTCTAATAGAACACGGGGTCTTAAAACCACTCCTTCACTTTCTGAGCTTTTAACATTCGCGTTCGAAACGGCACGTCACGTCACACGATGTACTATCGCGTGTATTATCATATCACCAAGCAATTATTCGACGCTTTATTCTCTAATTCGTAATGCCGGAATTGTTAAAAGTCGACGAATACGTAATCGCCGTGTCATAATTTTCCGTTTAGTTAATCAGTAATTTATATTAAGATGCGGTACAATTAATAATTTAGTATGACATGATACAATTGATAAGTTATCAAGAGTTTATACATCACGCATGTGAAACAAATATAAAGTAAATTTTGCGCGAAGATATTTTGAAATTTGCGCTCCAGAACGGAAACGAGAGAACCGCCAGTTTTTATCGACCGGAACTGTTCATTGCTCGCAGTCTGGCGTGAAACTTGATACAGATAAGACAGAAATTGCGTGAAACGAATTCCCAAAATTTTTCTGAATAAAATCCGAATAAAATTCATCTTTATGTCGCAGTTCGCGGGCGTTTGAAGCGGAGAATATGTCGGTAATATTCGTAATTTTGAGGAACTCGTTTAACTCGCCGGTCGTCTAGAGTGACGAGACGTGACATTTCTTATTTCCTCTCGCGATCGTCGCACGAATATTCGCGCGGTTCGTTTCGTATCACCGGCGAATATTTATCGACACGTGACATATCGTAACGATTTAGGACGAAAATACTGGAAAATGTCGTAACGCGGCATTTGCGAAATGTCAGTGCCGCCGCTAACAGCTCTGAAATAGTCTCGCGAGCATTACCCTATTGTTGCCTATTTGGAAGGTGTTTCGAGCTTGGTGCGTGTCCTGATTTCCTACATTCGCCATGCAAATGTATCTTCCAGGTGAATGTACAGCGTTTGCGTCACAAAGTTAGTAGAAAAAGTATTTGGATGCTTACAGAGATCTTCCGACAAGTTAAAAGATTCATATCTTTGTTTTACATCTTTCCAAGTTCTCCGCGATAATCTTTTAATCTGCGACGAGTTAAAAAATTTATATCTTTACATCTATAAAGATGTATAAAAATTTCGTCGCTCTACGCACATTTTGGTTTGAATATAATTTTTTCTTCCTCGTTTCTTCTCGGAGGAAAGACAAAAATGCGCGTGAAAAGACAAAACATGATAGATGGTAATTTCACGGTTTCATGAATTGATTGTCAGAGGATATTTGCAAAATATAATCTGCATAATGTGCGAGAATAACACAGGTTCTTCGCGGAAGCACATCCTCATTAGGTCGCTGACTGAGAGCTCGGCTGAAAGTAGCTGCGATTACGCTTCTGGAGTCCCACGGAGAGAACATAATCGAACATTTTCGCTCTCTTTGATTGTCGAGGCCGCGCGTGATTATACCCGTATTCTTGCCTTTCTTTCACGCGAGCTGCTTTTTAAATTCAAATCGATAACTGACTGATGAAACGGATTCGAGTTAATATCCTTTGCGTGATTTCGAATGACGAAACTCGTTGGAAGATATGGCGACTTTATTTCCGTAACGAAGAACACTCTTGCGTTGGTTGAACGAGCCACTCAATTTTCGAAATAGTCGCTCGGTTTTGAAGTAAACCAACTCCGTGCCAATTATATGATTATGCGTACGCATCTCAAACTTTGTACACATCGAAATGTCCAAAGACAATATTTTTCAAAAGGTTTGTTATTCGCTCGTGTTTGAACTCAAAATACAAAAATCTAAATATACGTTCTCCACGAGCAGAAAATAAATAAAGGGAGATGGGTGTTCAGCTACGAGTCCATCCTTATTTACGATATTCATTTACAAACATCGGGCCTGCTAATTTTCGCACGTGAAACGATGCGCGAGAACAACTACGTTTTCTCTAAATTAATTAATAAAAAAAAAAAAAAAAAAAAATTCCTACGAAAAGAAATTTGAGATTCTCAAACTTTTCATTCATCTCAGAAAATTTCTCTTAAAAAAAAAAGAGAAGAAGAAAAGAGAGGCAGAGTAATAGTTAAGTACATGCTTCGTGCCTTATATGTATAGTTGCAGGATATTTTTCTTTAAGATATAATATTTAAAAAAAATAAAAAAAAAAATAAAAAAAGGGGGGAAAAAGTATAGAACCGTTTCAATTTCAAAAAACGGTTGCGTGCCGCGTGAACTTTCGCGTTTTTCCTAGTAGGCAGACCGGCGTGGCTCTCCCCCCACCTAGCGAGGCTTTTTCCTCGATCGAGGCGCGCACCGATGGAGAAATGCCGCCTCGCCGTTTTACTCGTCAGTCGAGAATGGCGTAAGCTTCCGACCGGACGGCCTTTCTGATCGGTGAACGCGCTGAAACGCTTCTCTTTTTTTTTCTTTCTTTTCTCTCGCGTGGTCCGCGAAACGGCGAGTTGGCATTCCTCCTCCAGTCTTTCTCCACCCATCTCGATCCGTCTCTCCCTTCGTCTTTCTTCTCGATAGTGTACGTGTACATCATCGACGAACGAAAGTTAAGCCGATTTTACAAACCTCGATTGTTTTACATTCAAGTGCCTCTCTTTCTACATTCTGCTAGTCACGTTAGCTGTCTGCAAAGGAAAAAAAAAAAAGAAATTGTTTTCGAGAAACGAACAATCGAGTTGCGATACAGTGACGTAGAGTGCCTGTGCCTTTTTTTAACCGACCTCTCCTCGGTCCCGCGAACGAAAGTTGTAACTTTCGCAAATTCGACAAACCTCGTGATCCAGTGCGGAAAAGCAACGAGCTTTGTGTCTTACGTGACCCGGTGAAAAATAACTGGCCCCCGGCTTTCCAACGGGCTGCCGGGGTAAATAGGTGAATCGAGTGATCGTGCACCGGTTAAAAAATTGAACGCAAGGCAGACCTGCAAGCTCGTTTCTTTTTTCCCTTTTTTTAAACCGGTCGTCGAACTTGGCGCGCTTTTCGAAGCTTCTTTCTTTCGATCGTCCGCGTCGGAAAGCGTCGAGTTGTTTCTTCGCGCTGAGTTGAAGAGGAACGTTGGAAGGAGATTGTTGGTGTCAACGTGGGGCAACGTGGTCTTTCGAAAGTCGTGATTTCGTTACCGTTGGACACCTTGAGTCCACCTAGGCGAAGGTGGTCGATCGCTGCGAAGGATTTCTCGCAACCTTGACCCACTGGGGATTAATCCGCCGCTACAATTATAAGACACGTACATATAGGTCGATACTTCGGATCGAAGCCTCATAGATATTTTTCATATCGGACGAGGAAGCGTGGAACGGGTGAAGTTGAAAGTACGAACGGTGATCGGTGACTCGCAGAAGCATTTTTCTACGGTGTGGAGGAAAAATTCCCTCGTCGAACGATGCTTTTCGTTGTGCGGATTGGACGTCGATGAATAGACTCGCGACTGTTCGTTCTTTGGTTTCTTGGAAACGTCAGATGAGACTTCTACTATGCGAAGACATGACTTCTGGTGCTCTTCAAGGTACTTTGTCGATTTGTTGTTTATTTCTGTCGGCTAGTTTGAAAATTGTCACGTGCTTGTTAAATTCCGCGGTCTCGTGTGCAATCTTGTGTGAAAAAAAATAAAATAAACACGAGTCGCGTTGAAATTAAAAATTAATAGCTTCAAAGTTATAAACGATATTTTTGTTTCGATTGGAACATGCTTATGAAAATTCTTCGATGCGGAGGTGTCAAGCGTGTATACATAGAGAACGTACCGTAATTACAAGGTAAACCATCGCTTACGTACAGTGTGATAGCTCTCGAAGCGAAGAAATTCGTTTCTTCAAACCGTAAACTATTAATTAAACTGTAAACCCTTTTTTCTATTTATCCTCCAACATACACGTTACAACAGGCAGAAATTACGTTTCTAAAATCAATTATATTCTAAAGAAAAAAAAAAAAAGAAAAAAATGAGAGGCAGGACACATACGTGCAATTAATTAATATTCCCATCGATCGTGCAATTTCTTCCAACGCTCCAGTTTCTTCTGGCAAATTAAACAAATTTGCGGCGTTCGCGAATCATCGCGTACGATAATCTCGACAATTTGTCAGGATCAATATCTGCGAGAGGGGAGTTGAGAGGTACTAAAAAAGAGTTCATTGTAACGCGCGCGATCGATGAAGAGAAACACGTTAACACGTCGCTGCTTCCAACGCTAGGCTCGGTCTCGTGCCTGAAGCCACCACGCCGGCCGATCAAACCGGCACACATTTATTTTTCATTCCTTCTCGCATCGTAATCGGCAACAACTCGACGATTTATTAATCGCGCCTCGTCAATTAGACCAAACACGATCGAGTGTCGGAACAAATGAAAATAAACTGGGACGACTTGTTGTTATTTGACTTACTGGCAGATGTACGAAGACGAGATGTTTCGATCGGTTCGGCGTGTGTCAGCGTACACATAAATTCGTAATCGTAAATAATTCCCTCTCGATCGTTCGTCAGCTCGAGAATTGCGAGTTTGACCGAGCACTGCAACGGAGACGCGAACCGATCGAAAATACGACGGAGCCAGATCGTGGATCACGGTCGAAAGACGGGATAAATTCGCGTGGAGGTAGAAGTCCGCGTGTAAATACGGTTGGCAATCGGCCAATCGTGATATCGTGAATGTATGCATCGTGCGTACTGGCTGTGTTTTCCAAATGAGCTTCCGTCACGCGGGAAAAGGAGGGGATACTTTCGTTTCGCAATGAAACTGGTAAAACGTTAGGCGTTAGGACGAGCGTATTTTCGTTCGGTGCCCCGTTTCAGTCCCCTTCCAATCCGTATATCATAATCTCACGTCGAACGAACGCATAACGCATAACGTCGAATCTCCCAATATCAGGACGCGCTTCACAATTCAGATATTCCAATATTTAAATACGAAAATCTACTACGGTTCTACCGTTTAAATAGTAAAGTAGCGAAGTACTGCTCGAATTCTGTTATTTGAACGGTAGATTCGCATCCGAAGATACCATCATCTGAATAATGTATCGTTCCAACAGCGTGTGGTGTCAAAAAGGAAAGAAACGCAGAACTGGAGAAGCTAACCGCAAGAAGTTCGCGATAAAAAAAAAGTCCCGCAAAAGTTGCAAATTTGTACCGATAACTGATAAAATTCAACTAGTACGTAGCCAAGTACTCGTCACGTAGGCGAATTTATGAAAATATGAATTTGCACAGATAACTGCTAGTCTACATATCAGGGACAGAGGCAATATCCAATCACCTACGTGTCTATTTCACTACGTGCCCAATCGTTACATTAAAAAAAAAAAAAAAAAAAAAAAAGAGAGACTTCAAATGAACGGAGCGCGTATCGCCTGAACGAAACGCATTGTTCGCATTACAACTCGTGGTCATAAAGTAGCATTTCATTAGACGATAAGTTTAGAATGGTTATTCATCCGTCATGCGGAGGGAAGTGAGTCACCAGGTTCTAACTGGCGACATCGAGACATCTTCCGAAATGTCGTTTTCTTCGCTCGTACTGTTCTTTCTTTCCGTTTCGTCCTTGTACATTCGTTAGTTGCCTCTTCCATTACCTCTTCACCTTGGACGTTCAAACGTTCTCTAGAGACCATCCTCTTCTTCTTTTTTCCAACCCTCGTTTCGAAACGAAACGTCTTCGTACGACGTACCGAAATATCCTGTACTCGTATCTTGTTTCCAATTCAACCCTGTTCAACCTTTATTTTCGGAACAGGCGCGTGAAAAGATTGGAAAACGAAAGATGTCGAGAAGTTCGGGGTCGAGCGGGGAAGATTAGCCCGAGACCGTGCGTCTTTCAACCAGAAACTATTTCCGAGTCGATAGTTGCACAATCGGGCAATATTAACTCGGGATCACGGTCGTTCTAGCCGTATTAGTCATTTATACGACCGCTTGGTGATATTACAGGCTCGTTGAAACATCCGATTCGCCAGATATTGTTAGTTCGTCGGTTTAGTTTACGATTCCGATTCTCGTGGAACAGTCGCTTTTTTTTTTTTTTTTTTTTTTTTGTGGTCTTTAGCTTGAGATCGTGTTTAGCAAGTAAAATTATAAAGATGTTTCTCGCTACGATGACGACGAATAAAGATATATTGATTTTCATGATAGGCTCGATAGGATTCAATGAAAAATTTATGAACTTTGTTATCAAAGTTAATACGAGACACTGTTAGCTTTCGTGCGTGTGTAAGTATTTAAAATTCTATTGTTATCCTGGGTCGTTGGGGTGTAAAGTTTCCGTCGGATCTCTCGCATGTGACTCTACACAAATCTCTGAAATTAGAAGCGAAACGTGGGACGTCGATTCAGCTGTGCGCACGTGCCTGCAAACAGGTGGTGCTTACGTTTCTACGTACGAGTGCATTTTGATGCTGTTATTCGACAAATAAAATTTCTCTCTTTTTTCTTTTCATAAATCACAGGTCATTTTCTTTTTTTTTTTTTTTTTAAAGTAACAATCAAAGTTATTAATTTCTGTTGACACCTATTCTATACATTTCAGTGACATTTCGCAACATCAAGACCTAGCAATTTGTCACGTATCAGCATTCACGAAGTTATCTAAAAAGATGTTTGCACGGAGCGTCACGTTCGAAAAACCTCTCGACGACAGATAAGACCTGTACAATACTTGGCCTTATTGTCGAAGTTTGAAGTTATTAGAAGGTTGAGGAAAACGTTGAAAAAAATATGGAGGCGTGGTGATAGTCCGTGGAGATGGATCGCTCGCGAGAGAGGTGAAAGGTGAATTGCTCGAGATGGCGAAAAAAAAATAGACCAGACTTCTCGAAACGCCAAACGATGACTGAGCATTTATAGAGCATTAACGCGTTAATCGTTATCTCGACTGTTTTACAACCTACGGTGTTTCGCGTTATGATATTTGCAGCGACGTGTGAGATACCTATGTCCCTTATCGTCGTCAAACATTTGTCGTGGCGATGTGTCGCACGGGAATAATACAATTTTTCGCCCCCCTCCTATTTGTACAAACACCGACGTGTGTTTTTTACTCGTCTACGATGGCGAGAAATTCGAAAGGGACGTTCGTTACGTTCTCGTTTCGTTTTATGACCGAAAGCGAACGTTTGTACGTGGCGTGGCGTGCGATTGATAATACGCGACAGATGATGGATCACGTGTGTCAGCTGAGGAGCGTGTACGTATGTACATAGCGTTACATTTTACAGTCGGTAGATAGGATTCATTTCTGTCAACGACGAAATTAATTCGAGACTGGTGGAACTTTTACAGTGAAATTGCTAGAATGGGTTAGTCTGTTTCTGGAACTTATCTAGGCGCGAACCGTAAAGATCGTTGCGATACAAACCATCGTATACACGCGTGTCTCACCTTGCTAATTACATTACGCTACACGAGTACACGTGTACTAAAGATTACACCTACTGAAACATTGATGCACGTTTAAATGGAAGTGAAACAGAGACCCCTATTTTAAATCCAGCCACGTCTTTGCCACGCGATTATCAGTTAATAAAATCTTTTATTAAAACGTACCGTCTGTCTTCAGTCTACTATACGGATAAAGTTGGCATCGAATATTTTTTTTGTGTCGATTTGAAATGCAGAGATATCTCTGAAATGGAATTCTTGATTCGGAAATTGATTGGAATTAATTGATTTGAAATTAAATTGATTTCATCGAGCATCAGCTGAAAGAATATAACGTGTATGCGACTGTTGTATATCTAAATTAACCCCATGGCGACCTTCGTATCTCGTAGTGTATTTTTTCACGTATCATCGACGTCTGATATGAAACTATGCGCTCTTTGTTTATATCGTACTCCCGGTGCAGTTTATCGCATGAATTAGTTTGTCATACAATTCCTGATTGCGCATCGTTGCAGAGATAACATTACTCGATCGCTGCTTAATGTAACGTAATGTAACCATTGCTTTGATTGCTATTGTTGTAAGTTTATGAATCATTTGATATAGTATTTGTAGCTGTTTCAACCGTTGTTTGCCAAAGCTTCTACATCTTTTCGTAGCCACTTTGCTACGTTGCGGATGATTTCTCATTCCAAGAGTCAACAGAATTTTAAATCTAAGACATTGAAACGATCGATCCGTCGTTTTTCTTTTTCAAGTCGATCCGAATAATTACGAACGGTATCAGAAATTGACTGAAATTGGAGATCAGTCGTATCGAAATGACCCAAATTACCAAATAAATATCGTTGTTTTCTCAAACAGTAATTCCAACTTTTCGTGTCTTTCGACTAATCTTGCGTCAAACTTTCTCGTCTGTGTGCTCATTAATCTGAAATTATTTATTCTTCTCTATAAAACCACCTCCTTGCTCATACACGTGTATCGTTAACCTCATTATCGCCGTAAATTACATCGGCGTTCGTGAGACTCGTCGATTCGTCATAAATCGACATATTCGTCGGTCACACTTTGACCACTTGTTCCTTGTACGATCCCACCGACTTCTCGATTTATTCCTGCAAAGCAGCAGATCGATTCGCACATGTGATTCCAAATATTTGACCACCGGTGGAAAGAGCCTCGGTATTGATCCAACTCTATAATTTCTTACGACCGCTACTAATAATACGTGGTCACCTACAGCCCTGTTATTTTAATACAAACGGATTTAAAGGCAGAGAGTTGAAGGAATAATTTCGCATCCAACTTCGAGGGTATACATGCTCGTTTCAAAGTTTAATGCAGCTGATCGAAGGTGGTGTCTTCTTCTCATTTCCTGTTTTCTTTTTCTTTTTTTTTTATTTTAGCTACCAATGTCTCCGTTAATTCGTCCTTGGACAATTAATATTCGCACGTAGTTGGAAGAAATATTTACAAAAAAGTCGAAAGTCGTGGAAAAAATAAGTTCCTCTTGTTTCGAGTATGTTATTCGAGCATGCTGAAATCCGTTGCAACGCTCGCAAAGCCTCAAGTTGCAGATTACATTCCGCACACAGCGTATACGGCGTTAACTCAATTAACATCTCAGGGAGGATAAAGCATACGTTAAACTCTCATTCATGCCGATAGCTAAAACCTTCGAACGTCATCGCAAACAACCTGTAACACGAACATCCCCAAAATAGCGAGCAGACTCGACGTTTCTCGAAGGAAGCTTTCCCCTCTTTCCAAGCTTCGAGATTTTCAAACTATTTTCAAAAAAAAAAAATTGGATAACGTCTCAAATTCATAGTTGATCTTCGCAAAATCATAGATCATCTTCATTTTTTTTTTTTTAATTTTTTTGATACATTTTTGTTATTTATACTTTTGTAACGTGTAAATGTCTTTTATTATTTTAAACAATGGTACAATAGTAATTTATTTGCTCTGATGACATAGAAGAAAGTCGTACAATTTCTCTTAGATTTATCCCGAAAATTTTTTAGAAAGCAAAGAAACGGAAAAAGAAAAATAATAGATAAGAAAAGTATGGATTTTGAGGTAAATATAATTGTCGAGCACTGTAGAATTTTGAAAGTAACAAAGGCTCACGGTTAAAGATCGATTAACACCGCTCTCGCCGCGTCGATAGGGTTGCGAGCCCGTAGGATTGCTCCTACAGTACCGTTTTATCGGGGTCACGAGTACCGTGAGAATGAAAAATGCCCGTCAATGACGAACTTTCCATGTAGGTCGACGGTCACAGTGTCGTTAGTGGCACGATTCCGCTTTTGTTGATAGCGATAGGTGCGATCCGCTGACGTTCTACTCCTGTCGCCGTGACAATATAATGCTTCTAATATTGGAATTACCCTCTTAAAGCGATATTCAAAGCGACGTTTCAAGAGTGGTACTCTTGGTCCAAATTTTTCCTTTTTCCATGGCACCAATTGAAAATAACTTAGATCTAATGTCAAACGTAGATTAGAAACGTGTCTGTTTTAAGATCAAAATAATAAAGATTGTAACAAATATATTTTGGAGTAACTTTCTGTTTGAAATTCATGCTTTGACACACCCAATTGATTAACCTTTACGAGACCTTTCACCTTTGAAAGATAAACTTCAAGAATATTTTTTTCTTTTTTACTTTTGTATTTTCTATAATATTTTCAAAACATGTTTCGAGCATGTTCTTTCCAAATTTAAAAAAATTAGTAGTTTTATAATAGTAGAAATAACTCGACACATTCGAGGCTAGAGTCTATGAGTTGATTGATTTATCAATCTATACATACCTGTTATACTTTCTACAATGCTTTTAAATTCGGATATATCGTAATTTATAATTAAAGATTATAAAGATGATTCAGCGGATTATTGTACCATTCAGCGCGTTGATTCCAATCAACCAGTGTTCCAATGAATCACTGATCACCTATGATAATTGGAGGTGGAATAATTTTCAAACAGACGAGTACGCGTTGTTCGGTTCGATACCAGTTTATACAACCGAGCGAAATGAAACTGTGAAGAATTTAACACAGGAGGAACTTCCTACTATTAAATATTCTCGTGTAATTTTTTCATATAAATTCGATACTTTCTTCAGGTGCAAATAACTCTTAACGAATAGCATTGGATCGTAACTGTTGATTTGTGATCACACGTTAATTTATTATCACACATCAGTAATAACTGGCTGAGGATTAAAGTTCGTCAGATGTTATTCAAGAGAAAATAATATCGAACGTGGAATCGTCACAGCAGTATCGTATTTCGTCGCAATTCCTAATAAACTTTTATCGCGACAAAAAGTTTCCTGCGTTATTAATGCAACTCCTTTTCATGTACATACGAACACGTCAGATGTGAGAAACTTTACTGCTAGAATCCAAGGATACATACATGCATAAAAGAATAAGATTGCAGGCACGGCGACTTTGCTTCGATTGACCGCTAAGCTCGTTAGTTCTTATGGATCAGTCGTGTGTAGTTCTGACCCATTGCCCTTCGGCAATTGTTTTCATATCTCACATGCTACACGAATTGCGTGGTTGCTTAAAAGTGTTACTGACGACGATGGAGGTGATATAAATTATACACTCCTTTTATCAAGTATTTTATATTTTCGTTCCCTTTTTTGTATGTAATGTTATACAATTATTCCGTACAATATTGTACAAATATCACACAATTTTTCGTGAAAATAAAACTTGAAAAAATGAAATTGACAATTTAAATACAAATAAGTTCAGTCATTGATAATGTAAAACATGTACACACGTCGTTGATGTTTCATTTCTAAATGAAGATTTACCACTTTCTGTTGCAGCGTGTGTCCGCAAAGTTCAGTGTGGGAGGGGGTAAGTGAAACTTGGCGACGAACAGGAAGGGTGTTCTCGGACACCGAAAGCTGGGGCACCCTGACGAGGAGGTCCTGGAGGAGGAGGTGGGTCGCAGGAGAGAGGAAAGAAAGGAGGTGACCATCCACCCCACATGGACGCCACCCCCAAAGGACCCCCCGTACCCCCCACACCGGATATCCTGTCACCATTATTTAGCCGCAGAATATCCGACCTGAACGTAAGGGCGCCGTTCTCTGCCCTGCATCAACGTCCTCAACGTTCTCGTCGAATATCGAGACATCCGACGCTTGATGCACGTCGTACGACGGAAACAACCGCCCACGTCGCGTCATCTTTATCTTACACGTGCCTCAATTTCTCTCGTCTTTTTCGCCGTAAATTGAAACAATTGCCGATTCTGTATCTCCACGTCCTCGATAGTAACAATAATCATCAACCTGTTCGATCACGAAAGTCGAACATCCGGCTACTCGGTGTAGCGTCAGCTCTAACGTCGAGGAACCACACTCGTTTCCGGTGTCCATTGGCAAGGACCACCGTCGGTTCGGAAACAACAACAGCTCCAAGGACGGGAGAGAACGCGACAACGCCCGCAATCACAATATCGCAATCGCCAAACGAAGGCAGCAAGAGGTCGTTTTTTACCCCCGTTTTTACACCACGGCGATCGTGCCGTAGATTTGATGCATTTTTTACAAGACCAGTCGCGAAGCGTCTCCAAGCCGTGGAAGTACTTTTAACAGGCGTCGCATCTCGCGCGAAACATATCTACAGACTCCGTCCAAAAGCGCCTAACTCCGAGCTGCAGCCTAATAGATCACGCAAACAATGTCGCGCAGCGCTGCCACGCGTCCTATGCAAGGTAAGTAGTGCCTCAATTGATTAATGTATATCTCTAAATAGAATACGCGTAATCCACGATACAGGCTGATCGCAATAAAGGTGTGTAACATTTGCTCGATGATTCTCATTTGAAACGGTGTTTTGCTACGAGAACGTGCAACGCCGTGCAAGAGTCTTGAATTATCTGGAAAGAAAGGAATAAAAGAAAGACTTTTGCGTAATATCGTATGTATAAATTTGAATACTTTGACGTATGAATGTAAAAAAGTATCCGAGGATGCAGCGCATGTATCATCGCCTTTGTTACAGTACCATTTCGTGAATGTTTAAACGATTGACAACTCCCTCTACAAATCATATTCAATATTTAACCAATCTATCGCGGCATGTAAAAACCGCATGTTACGCAAAGTATTCCCGCAGTGTGTTTCGCGCTCAAATCTCGAAAGGGTTACAATTCGAAAGGTTTAATTGTTCTGGCAATCGCTAACGTAGCAATCCTCTTTACCCCCGAACGGTGGATGTTTCCCGACAACGACGAACGTGGTGGTGGTTGTTGCCTTGAAGTGTCTCCACGGCACCACCGGCGAGGTGACTCGTGGCGCCGTCAGGGGACGACGCCTTGAAGTCTCTCGACGATCATCGAACAATACCTCGTTCGACGACTCGGGTCTACTCGTTGTACTGTTCGAAGTGCAAAGCACGCTGTCGTGCAACGGCACCCTCGTGCAGTGCGTGAGAAGCGTGAGATACATATTACGCGGTGTGTTACACGACGTGTGAATCCCGGTTCTTGTAAATCCGTGGCACGGCGATCCGCGAACGGTGGCACGTAATTCCACGTTGAAGAGGTGTCAGGCAGAGATAATGGTTATGGTGACGGTAGTGCTGACAGTGGCAGAAAACATAGGATGCCGGTGGTGCTCGGTGTGTTCGACAATCGTCGAAACGATAGACGGTGGTGCCCGCCCAACACGCACCAATTGATCGATTTGTCGTAGAAATCGCAGAAACGCGTGTTGTATCTCGATCTATTCGTTGCTGTCATCATCGACATTGCGCGACATACCGCTGTGGATTTCTACGTGGTTAAGTTCCCTCGTATACGTATCTCGAAGGGAGCATCTTCATCGAACTATTGATTAACCGTGGCGATTAACGTTTCGAACATTCTCTTTTTTTTTCGTCCTCCTCCCTGGTGCGTGAGTCGAGAAGCGAAACGGTTTTTCCTCGACTAGAGAATTTCACGTCAAACGGCCTCGATATGTTCTCTCGTCAACGACGATCGTTATAACGACGTCGCCCTCGTCGACGCGGGCGCTTCGACCGCCTGTACCCTTGCACTGACTGCGAAAACAACGAGGTAACCTGATTCCCTTACGAAAGAAAACGAAGGTCGTACGTTGCCGTAAAAAACAAAAAAAAAAAAAAAAGGAAATCGTTATCGTCCATTAACGTCGAAACGGGAAAATTGGGAAACTCGTTTGTTCGCTGGATGCTTCGACCAATTACAGTTTATATAGCACGGGAATTAACGAAACAACGAGGAATCGATACGATCAAACGTTATATGTCGATGACAGTTTTCATATCAGATGTAGTGCCGGTAATCGGTCAGAATGATCAACGATGTCAGTCGTCTGATAAATACGTACGTTTAACGTCGTTGAAACGTTACTCGATTAGACGTTTAAACGGCTGCGAGGTATCAACTACCTAAATGTTAGGATTGTCAGGCACGTTGATGGATACTTTTTTTTTTGTCCACGTGTATGTCGTCGTTTCTCACATGTTAATAGAAATTACTTCTTTTCCATAGATAAACGATATTCGTTCAGATTGGTTGCCTGTTTATCGTCTATAGCTGTGCATTTGGAACATGGTCAGACGTGCGTTATTAAATTCTTTCAAAACGAGGTTAGTTGCCCGTCTATTTTAGCATTTTATATCGATGGTGTATAATACAAAAGAAATGAGATGGGTGTAACAGAGACTCAGGATCGTTCGAGCACCTTTGACGCCAGTGACGGCGCCCATTTAGCAATTTCCTAAGCAAATGTAAATCTACCCGTAAATGACTTGCTCGCGGTCGCTGTCGATTGTTGTGGGTGATATTCTTACCTTCTTATTATGCTTCGCGACGCGTTGAAACATAACCTCGATAAAAAATATGCCAGTATTAAACTCAAATATTTCTTCAGATATCTAATGAAAAAAATATTTTGTTGACGCGATTGTATTGTACAAGAAGTGATTGAAATTAACTTTGTTTTAAATTCTGAACTTATCGTTAAATGTAACGATACTATACCACGCTTCTAGATTAACTTTTATTTAAATTTATTTAATTTTACATATTTGAAAATCAATGACTTTCGAGATGTAATATTTACAAATATAAAAAAGTAAGTGATCAGATAGTAATCAGCCATTTTCTCTATTATTCGATAGTCGTTACGCGAAATTTCAAGAAATTGAGTCATTGCGAAGCGTTTAGCCTCGAGAAGCTAACATAGTTGTCATGGCTGGAAATATCGAAACGGAACGCGTAAAATAAATATTTCGCACAGTGTTATTAATTGTCCATAAATGACAGCAAGTGTTATTAATTGTCCATAAATGCTAGCAAATGTTACTTGACCATAAATGAATAGATGCGCAATAATAAACAAATTAGGTACGAATAACGCCAACGAGCACACGCTGTGACGGACGTATGTGTATCTATGTGCAAAAAAGAGTGAAAATAGATTAACTCGACACTCGAGTGCTATAACACTACATGAATTAATATAATCAATTGTAAAGCTTTTTAAATTACTAAGGAAATATTTCATTTAATAACTCTTCTCGTTTTATCTTTTCCCATATACGAGCCAATCAATATTTGAATAATTCTATAACTGTAGATGATTGTGCAATCGAATATTTCTATGACCTCTGGATAGAGATGAGTCTGTTTTGCCCAATAAATATTATACAAATAAGTAGTACTCCATCTTGGATATATCACGCTACGTGTCTGTATATTTTCACACGTTCAAATTTCCAATAAACTCACAAACATCCGCAGTCTACGAATCTCCAGAAGAAAATCGCAATCGTGAATTGAACTCTGTAAACGACGTCGCGACGATTATATACGTACGTACATGCAATTTCGAAGGATTGCAAACGCGGAGGACTCATTTGTATTTCTACGTCTTCCTTGCCGTTTTCTTGCTTGAAAACTCGTTAAACTCGTTATGCCGTCGTGACGGTGCCTATAACAACGTGCACGCTGAAATTCCGCTAAAATTCCTCCGCCAACGGAGAAGAAACGCGCGTAACTCCATTGCGTTTGTCATTGGAATCGCGGACTCCTTTTGTACGTCCGTCGCCTACCGCTTTCTGAGATTTTCCAAACTTTCTTTCTCGTCTTTACCTTCCCGTTCTCATTAACGTTTGTTGTTCCCCTCTTCGGCAAAGAAAGAAAAGTGAAGCCAAGAGAAGCCAAGAGAAGAGAAAATTTCTTCTCTTCTCTCTGTCGGATCATTTGTAAAACCAAAAAGGAGAGAAAGAGAGAGAGAGAGAGAAAGAGAGAGAAAGAGAGAGGAGAGCGGGCAAGGCAAAACGAAATCTTTGTATTCAGCCGCCGCGAAGATGCAATTAAACGGATATTTCTCGTTGATATCGATAACTCGAACTAGTTGGATCAGTGCCAACTATCGGATTTAAGACCGACCGCTTCCAGGGCAGAAAAAAGTTTGCAAATGATATTTGCTGTTACTCGGCAATGTGCTTTGACGCCGTTATCTTACGTGCAGCTAGCATGAAACGTGAATTATATAACAATCGTACACGCTGGAAACGTGTATGTTGCCCGTGTGAGAGGCGCGCTCAAACTGGCAAATAAGACGTGTTATTGATTCCCCGCGATGGATAGAGCGAAACGATAAATTCAATTTTTGTTCCTCTTTTTTCCGTACGTATATATATATATATATAATTGTGTATGACAATAAAAAGAATCGTGGGAATTCTCTTGTTACTTCTCTTTATCTTTCTTTTTTTTTTTTTTTATGTAACAGGTTTACACACGGTGTCGACACGATTTCTCATTTTTCAAGAACCAATTTACAATCTGCCGAGAGCCTTCTCGAACTGCCGGGTTTATTTCTGAAGTGAAATAACGTAATAGAAGAAGGGCGTGGAAACGAGATCCTCTCCTAGCTTTTCCATTATCATTGGAACGGCGAGAGGCTGTATTTTCAGGCAAATTTCAAGTGAACCCTGCTAAAACGAATCATAAAGAATCTCGTTGCAAGTTTGCAGCTGTGTTGCGGTGGTTGGTTGCAGGATTAACGATCAGAGATTCGAGAGTTTAGAAATTTTCGATAATTTCCGTTTTCACGAGTCATTCGCAGTTTCCACGCATCTTGTCCAACTTGTAACATACTTTTTAGGGTATTTATACGCTGTACGATGTACGATATACACATCGACATATCGCGCCGTTTATTAAATTATAATTACGGCACTTGCGTGTCATACAACGTTAATAATAGATCAGAGTGTTTTAAAAATGTTTTGCCTTGCTACGCCTACTACTATGCGACAGCTACAAGAAAGAAAGGAAAGGGAAAAAAAAAGATTAGTCATCTCGTACACTGTCTTGTACACTTATTGTTAGAAAAAGGGAGAGGAACGATAAAAGTCCGTGAAACGATCAATTTGTTTTGAGCAAAGAATCCCCGTCGTATCTGCGTTCCGTTTTCGCATCAATATTTAAGATTGCAGAGCGAGGGCGTGTATTTTGACTTCACATAGACGAAAATATATCGGGCGCGTCCGGTATTGGAAAAGAATTTCGAGGACGACAATCAGTGATTGTTCGTAGAGAGGGATGACGCGGCATAAAATCACATTAAGAAATCTTATAATTGATCCAGTTGAAAACCTTCGAGAGATACCTAGACAAGACAGCGTCTAGCGTCTAATAAATTATCGCTCAAACCTGTCTATTTCTAGAGTATTTGCTTCTCGCCCATAGGATATAATTTAATAGAAGAAGAAAAAGTGAAATGAACAAAATTTACAATGGTTCTGCTTTCTATTGATCTTTAACCAGTTAACTGCGTTCAACGCGTATACGCGCCAATTCAAAATTTTATTTCGATCGACGTGAAATAAAAAAATTACCATTTACCCCAAAATTACCAAAAACTCCAAATTTCAATAAGAAGTAATAAGAATGTCATTTGGTGATATATTCTCTTTATATCGCCGATAAAACTGCTATGTATTTTACAAAAAAAAGTTTAATTATTTTCTTTGGTATATCGGATATTTATTTCCCGTACAACGTATTACTTTTTACAAACTGGGTTGATTATTTTCCCCAATGCATCTGGTATTCCCCGAATTGTTTTGTATTGGTAAAAATACCATACCGAAATAAACTGAATTTCTCACAATTATTTTTTTTCTTTAATCTTTCTCGTTTATCAACTTTATTGTTTTCGACAATTTTTAAGTTGTTAATGACAATAAACGCTTCAACAACGAATTATTAATTTTTTTATCGAGTAAAGATGTAATTCTTCCTCGTTTTGCTTTACTTTTCTCGCGAAATTTATAATAGCAGCATTGCTTGATGTATACTCGTCATTGCTTATTTTCATTGCGCAAAATTCCGCGAGGGATTTCTGCGAGGAAACTAAATTCCGCAGTTAACTGATTAAATGGTAATATACAGCAACAGAATTGCCATTTGCAAGACTATCAATATTCGTAGTGATACAAGATCGTGTGTTCACCTGCAAAAAAGTAAAGATCTTTAAAAAGTAACTACTGTTAATTTAAATTAAAATTATTTTAAATTTTCAGTCTATCGAGTTTTTTGCAAGAAAGTAACGAATATTTTCTGTTACCGCACAAATCTACCGAAGAGCGTTCAGTAGATTTATACACGGTCTAGTGTATTATGCGCGCTCTCACTTCCGATTTATCGTTGTTGGTGGTAACACCAACGTCGCGCGCACCAAAATAGTTTCTCGATACACATTTGCATAGACATAGTCGTCACATATTCATAATGTTGAAATACCAAGCTGTTCGTACGTACGATAAAAGCAATTTCCGCGGAAACGTCAACAGAATGGCAACCAGTGGCTGAGAGCCACTGGCGTCTTACGTAAGAGCCATTATCGTAGCTCTCACGTCTTAGGAGATCGGCTGACGAAGAAGCGGCGGTCTTCTTGCTCTTCTTTGTCGTCGATTCTCCCTGAAAATCTCGAACCGGGCTATAGATCAAGACCATGGCTGTGGCGAGTCGCTAATATTATAAGGAGGCATACACACCGGATATTTTCGTTCGTAGACGCCCAAAGCGGGGCTTCGTCAAATACGCTGACATCATTCGCGTATATGGAACGAAGGACAAGCGAAGAAAACATCGCTGTTAAAGGATTCTTGTTCGTCCCTCCCTCGATCGAAGACAGGGAAGCGTTGTTAAGCCAGAATCCTTCGCGATGAAAGAAATTGTATTTATCAAACGGGAAATACGCACGCGTTTCGTTATTTACTGTAGCGTACCTCTAGTTCTGCGTGCCTTTTATGTCACTGGGAGTGACATAGAATGACTGTGTGATTCAGACGTGTGCACGTAAGATCTTACGAGGCGGAAGTTGTTTTCGCGACACGCAATTTTTTCTTCTTCTTCGATACAATACCTCGTTTATTCTTAACAATATCGCTAGTTCCGCGACTAGCTTTCTTAACATGTTTCATTACGAAGTTTGAAACTAAAATTTTTAAAATTAAATCACAGGGATAGTTATAGACGTTATATTATTTCGTGTAATCTAATATCGTAATGATAAAAAATTCCAGGGCCAGGTCGGCCGCGGTCTCGTTTAGGCGTTACATTGGAAAACAATGTTCCCGCCGAGGTTTCTCAGTTTAATGTCGATCTCCGGAATTCCCCGATAATAAATTAAATATCGATCCCATGCAACTGAGCGATGTTCCCACATGTCGTGCAACAAGTACAAAATTTATACGTAACCGCGTACAGGCAACGCAACGCCGTGTCTGTGTACACGCAGCGTCTACATTTGTTTTGCATATAACATTAATGATTTAATTGAGAAGTAATCTCCAGAGATAATCAAATTTCACGTTAGAGCACGTATCGCACGAAGCAAGTTGAAACGGTAATACTATTCTAGTACGGGCGTAGCTTTTATTTTTTCTTCGATTTATTTTTAAATGCGAATAAAATCGTTTCGCACAGGTCAATGTGTTCATGACGTACGTATTTTTTCAGCGAGAATAACTTGGTATTTCTGGCCGATGTTTCATATCGCAGATTTCAGCGCGAACGTTTCGAAATTCGTTTTCTAATTTTTTTTATTTTTCTACCGCATACCACATTTCGGCGTTAATGACACAGTACGAGCAAACGTGCAACGGCGAACGAATCCTTGCATGTGCACGCAGGATTAGATGACAGGAACGATTTCTTTGCAGAAACCTCCCTTGAACCTGGGAGCCCTAGGAAGCCCGCGGCCGCTACTGCAGCAGATATCGAAAGTCGCGCTTCCTTGCTGCAAAATTTCTCAACGACCCCAGATGTTTCCAGTTTCTCGTCTTGGAGACATCGCGCTGATGCCGACACACGTGACACACGATCATATCGGATCCTGTGATTAAATTCAATTCCCTGCGAATTAATTGATAAATTGACAAAGTTTTCAAAGTCGAAACTCAGAAACACAGTCGAGAAAGTTGTCGAAAGAAGCGCTGTTCTTTCACGAGGAACAGTGAGATTTTTACGAATAATAGAAACAGTACGGCGTTATTGCCGGGAAGAAAGATGTCGTTTGAGAAAAGACCCAGCCACCGATTGATCAGTAGAAGCGCGAACGTGAACGTTTTGCATCGAGATTCAACGAAAACAGAGTTAACGGGCTAATGCCGTCCTGCACCTGCAATGATTCGCGAGGACGAAGAAGAGGAGGGTCCCAGGTGGAAATATGTAAGAGGCGAGGCGGACATCGTCTCGTCGGCACGGCTAAAGTGCCACGAGGAAGAAGAGGTTGGCCTTATACAAGGTTTATAGTTTGCGTAGGATAGACGATGAGCGTCGAGGTTGACACGCTGGAACTCGAGGTCTTCGAGGTGAGTCCTCCAATCCTCTCGAGGACACAACGAACGGAAGTCGCGCGATGACTTTGGCAAAAAGCACGTGGACTTGCCTCAAGTCGCAACTAATTGCATAGCGCGAGAGCGTTTGCACAGCACTTTCTTGACAACACGAACGAAAAATGCAAATATACGATCGTATCGTGTCTTTTTTTTTTTTATTGAAATTCGAATATTTGTTTGTAGCAATTGAATATGAAGAATAGATCAATCGAGTAAAATAATTCTCCATGATTGTGACAATGCTCTTGAGCTATCATCGTGCACTCTTTATTTTACTGAAGAATTTTTAGAAACTTAGATATGAATTGTTATCCAACGATAAACGTGTGAAAATTTTAGTTCTTCTTTTAAATATTTAAGCCGTCTTAATCGTTGGAAGCTTCTTAATCGTGTGTTTTTTTTTTCAACATCTTTATTGGATTTCCGTTCGGTGGCTCTCGTGTGCCGTTTGACGATCAGTGCACTTCTTGCGTGGTTCCCTAAGTACATTAGGATATTCCGTAAAGTAAGAAAAAATGATGTCTTTGTGTCTTTTTAAATTTATACTTTCGATCTTGTGGCATCGTTTTTAAATGTCCTTTGCATCAGCTATTATATTTCTCTGAAATCTCGCCACATAAATTTTATTGGAGTCTTTGAAGCATTGCCACGGTGTTTCTGTGTTATTTCGTGTGCGACGACTGTTTACGTATCTCAATATTAAAGTCTCATAAATTTCCGTCATCTTACCGATGTTTGTGTACTTGACACATAACGCGAGGGCACGTTCACCTCGTTTTACCATTTTCAGACGAAAAATATAGGAAAGAAAGTTAAATAGGTGGCAAGTTTGTGAAAACTCTGCTACCAATGACAAATGAGGAAAGGAAATACTTGTACACGATGATGTTGCGATTCCTTAAATTATTCTCTGTCTTTAGTGATTTCATTGATTGGAAATGATACAGTGCTTGTTTTGCAATAAAATTTTATACTACCAACTCGTCAAAAATGTAGCGTTGATATAATATTTATTATTGATAATCAAAACCAGAGCACCATTAAAACAAAAAGATAAAGATACGTATAAGTACGTCAATTGTATCATACTAGCCTGCATTATCGATATATGAACTACTTCGATTAAGTGTTATACCCTAAATACACACATATCTACTCTGGTTTTTCTTCAATACATAGGGTAATCTCTCTTGGAATCAAGTCGTTCCGCTGTTGTCTTTCCTACTAGAATTATAAAAATCTCGAAAGCGAAAATTAATGCGTAATTTTTCGAGCAAACCATTACAAGCATTTTTACACGAACTGATCTAGAAAGTACTCTGCCAATCGTGCTGTGCTAGATGTACAAGTTGTAAATTATAAAATAAATGAATTAATAATCGATATAATTAAATCATTGCTAAACTATTTTCTTATCTTTGAACACAAACGGGAGATTAATAGCTGATGCAATGGTCAAATCGTTTTCACGCAACCCTAATAAGTTAAATAATAAATATACGTCAGCGTGTGACCATGCTCGCTAACTAAGCAGCGAACAACGTTCAAGGTAATCGTTGGAATCCGATTAACGGAAGTACAAATTGCTGCGCCAGTGGAATCCTTACGCGGTATCGAATAATTTACCAAATTTAGTAATAGACGAAATAAATAAATAGAAAAAAAGAAATAGATCTTTTCTTATAAATGTCAATTAAATCGCGAATAGGAAAAAAATAGCGAGAAAAAAAGTAATTTACAAATTTAGGTTTTCTTTGTGCTATATTTATAAATTGTGAGAAGTTGTAAAGTGAGGTGAGAAGTAGCCGAGTCGACAGAGGAGTACATTTAGTAACTCTGAGGTCGCCAGTTCAAATCTCCGTTATAGTTCCTTCTCTCATTATTACATATTTTCTCATATCGATCTTTTCCACGCAAGTTTTCTAATCTCGTTGCACATAACATCCAATGTTATGTATAACATGACCAACTTGCAAGAACAAAATGGGTAAATTTTGAAGTGATTTTTGAGCCAATGATTTGTGACACATTCTCAAAATCTGGTCAAGCACGCTTCAAACAATTTTTTTTTCTTTTTAATATTATAGGTTGCAAACTAGCAGGACAGAAATTAGGAAACGAGAGAGAGGGACGTATGAAATATATTATCCTAGTAAAGAACGTAATAATCCTCGATAAATGGCGTTGAGCACAGCGACTCGGACGGATCTGTGTAACACAATGAAGATCCGTTATACTCATTTAGCTTTACGGTCATCTGCGTATCGCAGCTTTATTGCAGACGTCGGAAAAGTCTGTCGACTTGTACCTCACACACACTATCCATGACACATTTTCACACGCCATTCTGCTATCCCCGCACTTTTGAACCAGTTTTCAAATGCGACGCTTTCTGGAGCATCGACAACGATGTTTAATCATTTTTCTATACCTCTCTCACCAATAATATACTTACGAACGTACCATATAGACCGGTCAGAGGTGACTACCTTCGCGGAAAATGGAAACCAATCGATAGTTTCTTGCACGCGGAATAGACCACGTATTTTACGTATACAAACTTGTTCCATTCAGAGCAATCCACACGCTCCTTTCAGATTGTTTCTCCTCGATAAAACGTTCGTCATTTTGTCACGAGTTGCACGACAACTGAATGCATGTTCCGAAGATTCATTTCTTAAAAGAAAGTTAATATTTTAACAGAATTTTGGAAATTCGAGTGGAATTAAATTTATTCAAGTATCGTTCTTAATTGCAGAAGCATCAGAAAGTTATTATTGTCATTCTACTCTAATAAAACAAATTTTCATTTCACTCCCCAGAATTTTTTACAAAAATTTGAAATTTCGATCTTTCTGATCTTTCGTATTCATTTATTCCCGTCTCTACGTACTTTTACATTTCATCATTCCCGAATGAATTACGAACGATTACGATTTTGATACACGTTTCGTTCCACTCTCGTAGAATCCCTTAGATGATACTTGCAGTGCAACAACGCGAATTGAAATCAATTTTTTACGTTGCCTCGGAAACAAATTGAAAGAGATGTGTTTAGGGAACCTTCTTTCCACTCCGCTCAGTACTCATTTCTTCCTTTTCACGAAGTAGACCTCTGCGGTAGCCTGTACATCGTCAGCTTGTTTTCCTTTCTCCTCGGTGCTGGGCAAACATCGAGAGAAAATAGAAATCGCTACCATTAATGATTCACCGTGAACACCGTCCGATTACTTTTGTTTAAATCTATTTCAATCCCTCTCCCGCGCGTATCTCTTTCGTTTCTGATTCTCAACTCTGTCGAATCCCAGGTGAACAGATCTCAAACATGCTCGGTAATACTGCCATCCTTCTAATCGCTCCAAGATATAAACAAGTTTAAGACGGAACGATGAATATTCATGATCTATAATTATACGATCTTGCGCTCCTGCTCTTGATCGTATAATTAATAATGGCTTAACGGCTCAACCATCATTCCCTTTACCGATCGGATAGAACAACTTACTTTTTACGAACTTAATTTACGGATATATCCCAAGTTTCTTGCGAGAAAAAAAAAGTATCTTTAAAGAAATAAAAAAATATAGAGGAAGAAAGGTGAAACGAGCACCACAGAGAACCACGAGAAAAGGGTGTATTCGATCTTGTTAAACGGCGTGTCCTCGACCAATCGTTTCTCGTCTCTGTCACGAATGTTTGTAACGCAATGCTGTTGTCGTGTGATAACCAAGGTGAGGGACTGCGACGAGGCGGACAAGGTCTCGGCGGCGTGTACGGCGACAAAATCGGACGCGGAAGATAGCCGGAAGGGATCGACGACTGCCGCGTCGGTGTGCAACGACGACGAGAACTCCGGTACTCGACGAAAGAAGAAGAAACGTCGGAAAACGAGGAAAAAACAGCAGCTGCAGCTGCAACAGCTGCCACAGGAATCCGCTGACAGCCAAGGTGGACAGCATTCGGTGGTGAATCTGCCGTCGTCTTCCGACGAGGTCGAGGCGGTCGGCGAGTGCTCGAAGAGAGACTCGTCCAGCAGTTTAGGCGGCGCGAGCAGGCACAACACCCTGAGGGAATCGTTGCTCACCGTGCTGGGCAAACTGGTGATCTGGAAAGGCACCAGGTACCGTTCGACAACAGCTGCCTCCTCTTCGTCGTCGGCACCGCCAAATTCACCGCCCCCGACCGAGTGCATAGGCCGTAGCACATCCTTTTTTTCCAGCGGTGAGTTCATCCTCCCACCTCCACTGAATCTTCATTACCCGAGTTGATAACCAACTGTGAGAAACATCCTTCCAAGTGGGAACATAGCCGATGGCGCAGAGTTGATTAGATTTGGCGTTTTCGAAGGTTTGCCTCGAAGAATAAAATGGCCTTGTTACGTGATCATTGATCGTGTGATTGTTTTATGATCGAAGCGTTAGATAGATTCGTTGTGCCTTTTCCGAGGCTGCTTTCCGTTATAACGACTATCTGCTGGAGGGGAAAAAGTTGCGTAAGAGGCATCACCTGTAGATAGCGTTGGATTAAATTGACAATGGCACTTTTTACTTCTTCTCGCGATCCAATTTCGAATTCCAACTTTGCGCAAAACGCGTTCTTTGTTTTTGCATCAATTGGAGCTTTATACTCTTTTCTTTTTTTGGGGGAGTGTTTGAACTTCGTTATTGTCTCTTTGATAAATAGTTTCGAAGATTGAGAGGAAAAAAATAAAAATTACTGCCTCAGTCAGGCATGGAATAAAAATGCAAGGAAAAGACTTCCAAGACGTAAAAGTCTTTTCGTATCTTTACGCTTCTTAAGTATCTGCAAAAGAGCTTTTATCGCCCTGACGTGACGATATAATAGCCTCTTCCACACTAAATTCTGTCTTTTTTATCATTTTCTTAATGTTTATTGCCTTGCTCTTTACATCGAGTAGTACCTATTATCGAATTCAACGATATGAATTTGGAAAAAAATGGATATGAAATATAGAACGACATTCTCTTATGTACCGTTTTCGAGTAAATCGATATTGAAGATTCATTCAAGTACGCGTGCACTTAAGCGTGACCTCACCGATGCTTCGGTCTAATGGACATCGCTCTGTACTACTTATGTTGCTGTCCGTGTTTACGATATTTAAACAATAATAAGAATGAACGATAAAACAAAAACTGCTCTTCTTCTTTTTTTTTTTCTTTTTTTTCTATTAACATAAAAATTATTGAAAATAACTCTTTTCCTCTGTCGGCATAGCTATCGTTCTATGTATCACGTTTTCACAAAGATATCCAATGAATTTTCAACGCATGTACGTGGCTCTATGAATTCCACATTTTCACTTTAATTTTTTGCGTTGAATTTCGTAGTTTCAATTTCAGCTCTCATTCAAAATGTAGATAGCGAAGAATTCAAAAGATTTCTTTTTTTCTAGACAGTGAAATGTCTGCGTTCCCATAATTGGTTGAAGAAGATCGTTATTGTGACTGCAGCGAAACAAATATCTCACTCTCGTAGTTAATAGAGGAATTTAATTAAATTGTAAATGTACAACTTACGAATTATTACACTCGCTTTTCATTATTTTTGTCAACGTTGTAATTAAGTTGCTGCAGAACAATCAAAAATTATCAATGTATCAGTGAAAATCTGAATTGTACAAACTTAAACGTGTCAACAATAAGTACTGTTAAATACTTATTATTTTATCGTTAGATTAAAGTCATTTCAACTTCAATGAAATAAAAGTAGAACAGAATATACCTACACTCTGTCTAAATATCGATGTAGTGATAAATACAGTGATCTAGATTACAGACAAGTAGTATTGTATGCTTCCTTAAACTTCTGACACAATTTGATAACGATACTATTTTCTAAGAATGAAACAATTAATTTTATTTTTATTTTACAATCTGAAATAATCTCAAATATAAAAAAATAATATTTGTAACATCCAAGAAAGATCAATATTTGATGAAAAATAATATTGAATAATGCCTTTAACATTTCCTGTTAACAGTAAAAGTAAAGTTATAATTAGACCATGTGAGTGCCAAAAAAAAAAATAGTAACAATAAAAGAGCAACATTTGTACATTTTTCGGCGTACACTTGGATGAAACTGTTACAATTATGTACGAATGTCAGAGAAAAACTGTTGCACATTACTCAACTTAGCTGTTCCTACGTAATCTTGTAATCCATTTTGTTTGCAAAATGCAATCTACCACCTCCCGCGGTATGTGTATACACGAGAAACGAGTTCACTTTAACGGTTCCGATTCAACGGTCAGTTTATTTAATTTTAATTCCGGATGCACGTCCAGTTCCTATTCTGCTAAACATTTGCTTTTTCAAAATGAGTGTAAACCATGGTTGCGCAGTGAAGACGAAAACGTTCCAAAACTGTGAATCCCATTTCTACGATTGTCATTTTAGTCTCTCATTCTCGTATTGCATTACTGAAATGTTTCAAACGAAAAAGAAGATTGTCGTAATTGTCGTAATACGAAGGGCAAGCTATTAAGCAGTGGTGAATACCGTTTAATGAGAATCATCGAGTTTCCTCGCGCAAACAGCCATGTATAATTGTATGATGATCTTGTAACTCAATTGCAATTCAACGTCGTATCGTTTTCTTTCTTTTTCAGAAACGGAGAGGAGAATTCGCGCCAATAATCGCGAGTTCAACTCACAGTTTAATTATGCGGTAAGATCGAGATACGGTCCCATAATTTCTTTTTTTCTTTCTTTTTTCTTTTTTTTTTACATACGATAATTAAAGCTCGATACTGATAATGACGAGACGCATTTCCCTTTGTAGAACAACTACATCAAGACGTCCAAGTATACGGTTCTGACGTTCCTACCGTTAAATTTGTTCGAGCAATTTCAGCGGCTCGCTAACTTTTACTTCCTATGCCTGCTGGTGCTTCAGATGATCCCCGCTATCTCCTCCTTGACCCCCATCACTACAGCCATACCCCTTATAGGGGTGCTCATGCTCACTGCCGTCAAAGATGCCTACGACGATTTTGTAAGTTCACCAAAACTAAAAGAAATTATCTTTTTAAGTAACGAATAATCAAAACTCCAATCCTCGTATTTATCGAGAAAACGCGGCTTTAATTCACTTTCGCTCTAAACGTCGTCTTCTTGCACGTGTTTTGCAAGTAAATGTACCGAGCATAAATTCGCGTTTATTTTCTTCAGCAACGGCACAACAGCGATTCGCAAGTGAACAATCGAAAATCACGAACGCTGCGAGGTACGAGTCTTCGTGAAGAGAAATGGTCGCAAGTTCAAGTGGGTGATGTAATTAGAATGGAAAACGATCAGTTCGTTGCAGCCGACGTGCTTCTTTTATCTACTAGTGAGCCAAATGGTCTTTGTTATATCGAAACTGCGGAATTAGATGGGTTAGTATTTTTTAAATGCATCATTTCTCAGATAATAGATAATTTTGTTGGAAGATTTTAAGATCTTTGCTTACGAGCGAGAAAGAATAAGAAAAAATGATGATACGTTTGATTGTTTTAGGGAAACGAATTTGAAGTGTCGGCAGTGTTTAACCGAAACTGCCGAAATGATGGATAATCACGAATTGATTGGTCAATTCGACGGAGAAATTGTTTGCGAAACTCCTAATAATTTGTTAAATAAATTTGATGGTAGTCTTACGTGGAGAGGACGGAAGTAAGTGGTCGTTTTTTCCTTTTCCTTTTTCTTTTCTTATCACATAATATAATATAAAGACACACACGTTAAAATTGCTTTATGTACACTATACTTACAGATACCCATTGGACAACGACAAAATTATATTACGAGGTTGCGTGCTCCGAAATACGCAATGGTGCTATGGTGTGGTCATCTTTGCAGGCAAGGATACCAAATTAATGCAAAACTCAGGGAAGACCAAATTTAAGAGGACTTCTATAGATAGGCTGCTGAATCTTCTCATCATCGGGATAGTGTTCTTTTTACTTTCTATGTGTTTGTTCTGTATGATCGGCTGTGGTATTTGGGAGAGTCTTGTGGGCCGTTATTTTCAAGTGTATCTACCCTGGGACTCGTTGGTGCCTAGCGAGCCTATGGGAGGTGCAACAGTGATCGCTCTGCTTGTGTTCTTTTCTTATGCTATCGTATTGAACACAGTGGTGCCAATCAGTTTATACGTGAGTGTCGAAGTTATCAGATTCGTTCAATCGTTTTTGATCAATTGGGATGAAGAGATGTACCATGCACCTACGAACACACACGCTAAAGCAAGGACTACTACATTAAACGAAGAGTTGGGACAAATAGAATATATATTTTCCGATAAAACCGGAACATTAACGCAGAACATCATGACTTTTAACAAGTGTTCTGTGGCAGGAAAATGTTATGGGGACGTTATCGACGAAGTTACCGGGGAAGTCGTCGATTTAAGTGAGGTGAGTCTGTTTATCTCTTTATCCATAACCAGACTCGATGCGGATGATGGGGTACGTCATTACCAGTTTGTTAAACAAAGAAATCGGTCGTCTTTTTTTACTAGCTTTAATGTTTTGTAAATGTGACATGTTATTTTTAAGTTAAACATTTTTGTTATCGTTGCAACGAGACTTTACTGTGATTTATAATTTTCATTACATCAATTATTGTTTGAGTTCCTTCATCATGTACATGTTTTATATCAAGAAATATAGATAATTTATTGATTTGGAACGGCAAGTTTGTTTCTCGAAAACAATTTTGCTCGAATATAAATTTTTTGTTGTACTTTTAAATCACTTTTAAATGATTACATTCAATAAATTTAATCATCTAGCATTTGAAATATCCACACATCAGTTTCGTTCATTTCATACTTGTTATCAAAGAAGAATATGATTATTTCAAAATTTTCACATTATCAAGTGAAGATACAATGTCACGTCGAAAGTTTCAGTAAAATTTGCTCTGCATAATATATAAATGTTTTAAAGCGATTTAATAAGAAGACTGATGATTTGTTAATTCGATCATTTCTTCTTGGTAACAAAAAGCAGACAATTCATTTCACAGTTTGGCCATATTTTGCATAAGATTTCATGTACATCACTTAGCATGTGTGTGCTGCATGTAGACGAACAAAGCTGCCCGAACACCTACGATGCGATGGAAAAATGGACAAGAATTTGTTCAAGTATATACACCTAAAAGTGGTCCAAACGTACGTCTACTGGAACAAGTGGACAGGATATCCAATATAATTGGAGAGCCAGGCCCCATTGGCAGTCCGATGGTTCCACATAAACTTTCTGTACGCATGTTAATAATTAACACATCTCTTTTATAAACCAAAAAAAATTTAATGCACTATTCAGCTTACCTTCTTCTGCTGTCCTATTTGCATGCTATGCTTATTTAGATATGTCGCAAAGGGATTATATGTACATTATAACGTGATGTTTTGGTTTTATAAGTAGCAAACAATTACTAATTGTTGCTTTCTAATCGTTTTCTCTACTTTTCAACATGCGTTAGATGTATATTGCATGATCTCCTACTTTTGTTTATACTTAGATTCATGTATTCCTAAAGTGCTTAAATCTTGAACACTAATTTTCACAATGCTTTAAAGGAATTATAAAATTATAACATCTCATATGTGCCTGCTGACTTGCAACAAATCTATTTATATGGAGGCAAGGTATTTATTTTAATTTCTAGTACTTCCGTACTTTCCATATGTTTACTATCTTTTGTGTATCATACTAACACATAATGGAGTATAATAAATCAGTTTTAAATGTAGTTTAATGTACGTTTACAGACAACGCCAGCATTGGATTTCTCGTTCAACAAGGATTACGAACCAGAATTCAAATTCTACGATTCTGCATTACTCGAAGCTGTAAAAAAGAATAACGAAGATGTTCATAGCTTCTTTCGATTGCTGGCACTTTGTCATACTGTTATGCCGGAAGAAAAAAATGGCAAGCTGGAGTATCAGGCACAGTCGCCGGATGAGGCTGCCCTTGTATCTGCCGCTAGAAACTTTGGTTTTGTATTCAAAGAAAGGTCTCCAAATAGTATTACAATTGAAGTTATGGGGAAGCGTGAAATATACGAGCTGCTTTGCATTTTGGACTTTAATAATGTTAGGAAAAGAATGTCTGTAATTTTGAGGAAAGACGGGCATCTTAGGCTATACTGCAAAGGAGCGGACAATGTTATTTATGAGCGATTAAAAAAAGGCAGTGAGGATATGATGGCAAAAACATTGGATCATCTTAACAAATTTGCGGGTGAGGGCTTAAGAACATTGTGCCTTTCGGTCAGAGATCTAGATGAACAGTTTTTCAATGATTGGAAGCAACGTCATCATGAAGCTGCCATGAGTCAGGAAAACAGGGACGATAAATTGGATGCAATATATGAAGAAATAGAAAAGGATATGACATTATTAGGTGCTACTGCCATTGAAGATAAGTTACAAGATGGTGTACCTCAAACTATTGCTAATTTAGCTCTAGCTGGTATAAAGATCTGGGTATTAACTGGTGACAAACAAGGTAATAAATTATGATAATATAAAATCATATACATATACATAAGCCATACATATATTAATAATGTTATAACGTACATGGATATTTATGTTGTTTTATATTTTTATACAGAAACAGCTATCAATATTGGCTATTCCTGCCAGTTGCTGACAGACGACCTTACAGATGTTTTTATAGTAGATTCCACTACCTATGACGGTGTCGAAAATCAGTTATCACGATACTTGGAAACTATTAAAACAACTTCCGGTCATCAAAATCGACCAACTCTCTCCGTTGTCACATTCAGGTGGGACAAAGAAAGGTCAGGCACATGAAAGAGACGGAGTACCAATCATTAACCTTTTCCATATTTCAATCTGACTAATTAACGCATTTATTTTAAAAGTTTCTTTTTCATATATTGAATGTAGCATCATGTTCTGTGTAATGCTTTTTTCGTCTCTGGTTATGCCTAAGAATTTATAAATATTTCAAACCTAGATTTTCTTCCTTTGACATTAAGTTAAGATAATGAGATTCAAAGTTCAATATAAAAAAACCAGTGATCAGAATTATATCTTCTTAATATTCCTATTAAGTACCAATTAATTTAAATATACTTTAGCATGCAATAATTATGACATTACAAAAGTATTGATAAATTAAATTGCACCAATACATTATTTCAATTCAATTTATCTTATCATACATGCAAGAATATAAATTTTATCACATTTAAATTTAAAACTTAAGTTATTAACTATACAGTTAAATATATGTTTGCATGCATATTTAAAATATTTATACATATGTTATATACAAATGTTAATATTCCATATGTTTTTTTCTCAAGTTTTCTTTTATTATAAGAAAAGTATTGAAACTATTAATCTCGTGCTTGTCGATTATAACGTAGATATTTGAGTATATAGTAGATTTAGGTATTAGTTATGTTTTTTCTCTTTTTTCAAATATTAATAATTTTTGCTTTTCCAATATCCTATGATTATATATTAACATTAATTAGTCGAAACGAATAATGATAATTATCATGTGCTTGAAACTCACTCCTTCTCTTTCTGTATGCTTAAAATTAATCTTAGTAATAATAATAATAAAAATAACAACAACACAATAAGTATGTTGCTTATGTCACGTTATTATATCAGTAGTCCATGATACAGTGCACTATGTATATTGTTTATAATTAATACGCATCATTTTTATGTTCAATGGAACAAATCAAATTTCTCCTTTTTTTTTCTTTTTTTCTCAGCAAATAATTGAATATTACATTTTACTATTGATTGAATTCAATGAAATATCTGATGAAAATCAAATCTAAAAAAAAATCAAATTTTTGATTCTAAGGCAGTTTTTATTGCAAATCATATTTTTCTAAATATGATCTTGTTTTGTTTAAACTTCATATTTTTCATATATAGCAGCGATACTGAGTACAATCCTAGCAGGGATGAACAGGACGAGCATGAGATGGAACAAGCAACAGGATTCGCAGTGGTTATTAATGGGCATTCCTTAGTTCATGCGTTACATCCGCAACTTGAGCAACTTTTTCTTGAGGTATCAAGCCAATGTAAGTTACTTATTTAGAAAAATTCCATGACTATGCGAATAACTATTTTAACATTGTATATTTGAAATTTTTAGGTAAATCTGTGATATGCTGTCGTGTGACTCCTTTACAAAAAGCAATGGTAGTCGAATTAATCAAGAAAAATAAAAATGCCGTGACTCTGGCAATTGGTGATGGAGCTAATGATGTCTCGATGATAAAAACAGCTCATATAGGTGTTGGCATCAGTGGACAAGAAGGGTTACAAGCTGTATTAGCATCCGATTATTCGATAGGACAGTTCAGATTTTTAGAAAGATTACTCCTTGTTCATGGCAGATGGTCATATTACAGAATGAGCAAATTTCTTAGATATTTTTTTTATAAGAACTTTGCGTTTACATTATGTCACATCTGGTTTGCCTTTTTCTGTGGATTTAGCGCACAGGTATAAATTTATATCATTAATGTTCTTGTTTCTCCATGTGTTGTTCTCTATTTATAAAGTGATGAGACTAAGGCGAATGTGATTCGAATAATTCCTTTGTTGAACAGTTTTAGTTCCAAAGTTGAGTATTAGGGAAATGAACTAATTTTTAATTGATTCTGACTTTCAAACATTTATAATGAAAATTTAGTTTGAAGATAATTTCTATATACTCTTATAAATGTTTTATTCCTTTACAGACTGTATTTGATCCTATGTATATTTCTGTCTACAATCTCTTTTATACATCATTACCTGTAATGGCAGTTGGTATATTTGATCAAGATGTTAATGATAAAAATAGTTTAATGTATCCGAAACTATATGCACCTGGATTACAAAATTTACTTTTTAATAAAAAGGAATTTTGTTGGAGTGCCATACATGGGTTTTTTGCTAGCTGTGTAATATTTTTAGTTCCGTATGGTAAGTTCAAAGTAATCCATGCACTATTTTATTGCATTTTAGTAACAATTAAAATTATAATTGAATATATCATTAGGGACATATAAGGATGGAGTATCACCAAAGGGCTATGTACTTTCTGATCATATGTTACTGGGAAGTGTTGTAGCTACTATATTAGTCATAGTTGTGACTGTACAAATAGCCCTTGATACATCATATTGGACAATTGTTAATCACATTATGGTTTGGGGCTCGCTCATTTGGTATTTTGTTTTAGATTATTTCTATAACTTTGTCATAGGTGGTAGTTATGTTGGCAGTCTTACAATGGTATGTTATTTCGTTATGATCAATATTTTAATGATAAACCTAATTACAAAAATGAAACATAGTATATTAATACATGGACACACGATTTTCAGGCAATGTCTGAAGCAACGTTTTGGTTCACGGCGGTCATTTCGTGTATCATATTAGTAATACCTGTACTGTCGTGGAGATTCTTCTTCATAGATGTAAGACCAACATTATCTGACAGAGTTAGACTTAAACAGAGATTGGCACAACTTCGCTCTCGCCAAAGTCAAGACATACTTCGTACACCATCTACAAGACGAACACGACGATCTCTTCGTTCTGGATATGCTTTCGCTCATCAAGAAGGTTTTGGCAAGCTCATTACATCTGGAAAAATTATGCGAAAATTGCCGAATGGTGCAGATTTTAAGTTTGCCATGCCATTTACGAACAATACCAGCAAACAAGTTAGTGTTGCCACCACATCACCAAAGGACAATGCATCCAAAAATTCGCACACATTGGATACTATTAATCTGTAATTTGTAAGTCTTTCCACCATCTATTTCATTGATGATTGATTTGCGAAGCTACGTAGTAACATTATAATAGAAAAAAAAAAAAAATTAACATTCTTTTGCAAATTAATTTTTCATTTCAACACCAATCGAATTTTCTAATACTAGGCCATGAAGCTTCATTATATTTGCAATCTATTCTTGTTATATGTAATACACTAAAATTATGTGCATTGCAATAGCTAAAAAAATATCTGCTAGCTTAATAGATTCAACTTTTTGTATCAATGCTTAAAAAATTTAAGTAATCGAATTTCATATGACAATAATGTATTAATTGTTTGCATAAGGAAGTTTACATACATACTAATATCTACTAAAGAGTACTATTTCTTTTTTCACTAAAAATTATTGTTAGTTAAAGATCATTTTAATAAACGATGCATTTTTTATATGATCAATTATTGTTCTAGACTCTTGAAAATTTTTATGCTATGTATAACATATTTACATTTTTTAATATATATTTGTTCATTTTACAAATGTAATTTCTTAATTTTTTAAAATTAAAATAAGATGAAATAATAGCAAGTATTTTATAAATTTGCTCACTTTTTGTAGTCACTCTAATTAGAGGTAAAGCTTATGTTATGTAAAAATTATGTTACAAAGAGTCTAGAATAAAAAAGATCTCAGAATCAAAGAACTTATTGAGCCATTATCATTAATAATGACCTCTGAAAAATTCTGAAACACATTAAGAAAAATGCACAGGTTGATTTATGATTATACATTTTTTGCTTTTTATGTGCAAAAAAAACTTATGTGTAAAAAAAAGATTGAAAATCTTGAGATTGTATTATAAGAATTGCTATTATTTATTTGCTATTGTTCGGCCATTAATTGAAATTAATTAGTTTATTGTTGCTAATTTGTTACTGAGAATATAGATGTTAATTTAACGAGCTCTATGATAACGATAAATCGATGTCGTTTTACACGTTATATTTGGAATATTTTTGAAGATATGCTTCCAAATGTAACGTGGTCACAAAAGAATATAGAATTCTTGTCTAAGAATTCTTGTAAAAAGTTAAGCTGTTCTTCTAAACATAACAAAACAAAGAAAAAAATATTTTTTGTTTAAAAATTGACATCAAAATACAACGCAATAATGAGGTAAATTATGATTTGTGTGATCATGACACTCCCTGTGTACATACGTGTAAAGGTGTCAAAAATCATGTAATATCCTTACTTGTATTATATATTGCCTAGTACGAACATAAAATATGTTTACACAATACATGTATTATGATAAGGATTATAGTTATGATAATAATTGCCTTTATAAAACATGAATACAAGAAACAATTAAAATTACTATATCATAACATTGACTGTAAATATTTTAAAAAGAGATATATATATATATATATGTATGTATGTATGTATGTATGTATGTGTATGTGTATACATACATATATATATATATATATATTAAATGTTAAGTATACATTTTTTAAAAGAAAGTAATATATAGGTAGATCAATTTAAAAAAAAAATGATATGAAAATAGTAGCTATATTATATTATACTATTGCGGATAATGTTTGCCTTGGACTGACTACTGAATATATATGATATGATAAAATAAAAAACAGTAGTAGCAATGAAATATATGTATTTCTACTTTTAATATTAATGTGAATTCTAGGGAGATATAGTCTGTATTGGGAAAGTGTGTTCCACAAAGAATTTTTTTATTTAAACAGAAAAATAGGAATTTATTGCTTTCAAACATTGTGCCTAATCGAGAAGCTACACAGAGTGTTTCACATTGCAATGGTATTTTGTTCATTTACGTTTATATAAGACGGCGTATGATATATATGTAATAAGATTCTTCTTTTATGAATCATATGTTAATAGTATCAAATTATTTAATTATGTCTTTGTATAAATGTTTTTATTTATTTCTCGTAAATAGAAATATTTATATATAAATTTCATTTATATTATATGTACCGATCCAAAGTTATTAATTGAGAGAAAAAGTTTAATTAAGGAGACTGCTGCGTTTGTATATTCTACTTTTAGAAGTAAACATAATATATATTTAACGCAGGAATGTCATAAAATGGGAAAGTAAGAAGTTTCAAACTCAATACGTAATTTTAAATGTGACAAGTATACCTTCACTATAATGATATATTTCGGTTTACTTTTGAAATTGAAAGTTATGTGTTTTTAAAGCAACAAATATCAATCAAGATTTGAGGTACTTTTTTTTTTATAATACACGTTGAATTTTCAATAATACGAATGGACTGAAAAGTAATTCTACAAGTATTTATAAAACAAAATTGTGAAATCATCTGTAACATTGAAAACAAGATGTATCATGCTAAACTATTCGTGTCAGGAAAATTATGAATATATTCTTCTTTATACCCAAGGAAACATCATAGTTACCTAGAAAATGCACCGCCTATATTTTTTGTCTAAACTCGTTTATATGTACATTTATTTTGTAACACTTCTAACGTGCTAAGTAGTATTTGGAGATGTGATATTATTATTATGGACAATTATATTGTAATGTATGTATTACTTATTTCAAATCCCAAAACGGGTATAATTTCATTTTCATTTGCAGATAATACCCTTGTCCTAAAATCTGTGAATATCGTGATTTTTAAATAATATGAAATAACATTGTGATTAAGATGTTATTTTTATATTAAAGAATCTTTATCTACTACGTTGTACATACATTTAAATGCAGCTTCTATAAAATGTATATCGTTTACTTTTAATTTAACGCATTGGAAAATTTATTAAACTTAAAAATACATATTAATATTATTTAAAAATCCTGGTATACATTGACTTAATGTATAAAATAAAAGTAAGAAATTAAGGAAAATAAGCATTATAAAGTAGTCATAACATATTGTTGGTTGCATAAGTTGTTATATATATGTTACTTTAAATACTGAATCAAATGTTTAGAAACAAAATGCAAGAGCAAATTGTCTGCTGCATGTGCTCTATAGACAGCGCATCGATTATTGCTTAAAACTATTTGCTTAGGACATAGTATAATTTAAAGAAGAAAACGATTGTACTTATAGCCATGTACAATTGTTAAATCTTCATTACATTTCATGTCCAATAAATAATCTTTTACTACAATTTTTCAAGTACGTGTTCTTCGTGGGATGCTAACACAAGACAATAATATATTTAACAACAACAATAATTAAAAAACATGTTACATATAATTAATAATGCATTTGAGATTATTTATATCAATTATGTTATTATTTCTTTGAATAGTTAAAATTAGTTATTTCAATCATATTATTCTTTTATTATTCGAAGAAATTTTATTATTTCATTTTCAATGTTTTGATACTATGTCCTATGTACTATTTCTGATATATTCTACTTTTACGTATTAAACAATGCATCCTATATGAAATTTAAGCCCTACTGAAACGAAGAAATTATACAAACATGTTTTGTATGTGTAGGGCCATGCAGAAGGGCATATAAAAAGAAACTAATGTTATCGAATACAATGTTCCTTACAAAATGCACGCAGGATAGAAAATTAGTATGTATGTGTCTATTGCATTATTATATGACATTGAAAGCGGTGGTGACTTTAAATGAATTAACTTATCGAACAAAATATTGATCAATCAATTGAAATTAATTTTTCTGCAATTTCTAGAGTTGTTGCGCTCAAATATACATTCAGTTATATGTTAACGCTTCATCACAAATAATAAGGAAGAAAAGTTTTAATTTGTATTTTCGATGAATGTATTGATACAAAGACGATTTACTTTTTGTAGATCGTGTTAAATAATTTTTTTTTTCTCTTTTTTTTTTTTGAATACTACACTCTGTGTAATATCAATTTTGTAAATTTAAATATTGCTTTAAGTATATACATCGTGTACAGTAAAATCTACCTGTTAAGTGTATTATTTTTTTATGTGTAAATAACTCGCATGAAAGGAGAGATTTGTGTTGTAAAAAGTGAATAATGTCTAAAATGATCTAAAAACTATCTTTGTAGAAGTCCTGTTTTTCTTTTCATGGAACTATATTAATACTATTTCTTCTTTCATTTCATTTGTTCTCCTAAGATTATCTTTACGTTTTTATATTATGAGCTAAACTGAAAATAATAGTAATAGTAATTTCCATCCTTTCTCACTACTTTGAACCTGATAAATATTGACATATACTCCTAGAAACAATTAAGTTTGTTATGCATTAAAAAAAAAGTGTTACATAGTTCTTACTTATAGTTCAGTCTGAATAAGAGGGACCACAGTACCATATGTTAGAATGAATTTATAATTTATATGTTTTTTAAGGTGTTTTAGAAGATTAGATATATTTGGAAGCTTATTATTTGATTTTAAACATTTATAATTTTCTCGCCAACCAAATTGGATATCTGACAAATTCTAACTTTGTTGTAAAATTAGAATTTAATTTTATTATTTGCATACATACCTCAAATGTACCGTATAGCAAACGTAATAATCTTCTAACACACCTTAAAATAATCATGTTTTATTTCTGTAGAACTCCCAGCTTTTCACTTCTATATCAGGATCTAACAAAATATGTAAAAAAAATATTAAATGTTGCTTCAGTATTTAAATGCACACGTCGTCTTAATTTATGCTTTTAATGTAACTAAATGTACAACACAACAAATTTGTTATAGCTTTATGTAATATATTAAAATATGAAATTAATTTTATTCTTATATCATGATTTTAATGTGAAACACTTTTTCATCAGTTTCAGAGGTAGCCAACTCATGTTAATATGTGCATTAATATAAGATATGTACAAGTTGTATCTTTACAAAATTGTATTATGTTTTTGTTACCCATCAGTATTGAATAGATTTATGTATGTGTGTAATAGATACATGTATATTGAAATCATGCACGAATTTTAAAAGCTGATTGAAAGGATGCAATCAATCGTGAGCAGTACTCATAAAAAACTATTTGCAAGCTCATCACAGATGGGCAATGCGAAATCATTAATTTAGAAAAAAATTATAAATATGTCCTTTTTTATCCATAAAGCGGATCTATTGAAGGAACATTATTTATACTTTATACTTTTCTCGAGAAAGAAAATGGTGGAACATCATCAAATAGAAACAAGAGCAAGTAAATCTGGTAATGTTTGTACTTATTATGAAAGACGAATAATAATTAATCTTGCTACAGAAAATGCTGCAGAATACAATTATAGTTCTAATAATTTGTTATCAACGAGTCACCTCTTTATGCTATTGAAATTTAATATTTCACAAATTACAAAATTGTTCACGTATCAAACATTTCTTACTAGTTTTTAAGTTAATAAAAGTAATGCAGCATAATGTTGTATTTTTCAAGTATGTATTATTGTTATTTTAGCCTATAACATTCCCATCCTATATTAATTTTGTACAAATATAAACAATATATTCCAAAGACATACAATATTCATAATATATAAAATTAATGTTTATTTGATTTTAATTATTTGTACAATAATTGTAACAAAAATACATTATTTGCATATCATATATTACTGCAGTAATTCATTGTAGTTGTTTAATATTGACTTCAATTTATCTCTCCTTGCTTCGTTCAATTATATATTAGATTAGTGATTTATTGTAAATCAAGAAAAACAATAATAATGAATTGCCTCTTGTAATAATTAATTCTAGTTCAGTTTATAGTTAAAATTGTAATCTCTTCGCAAGGGAAGCACCATCCATCGATTCCAATAGTTTCCTCTTTAAACTGGGTTTCTCCTCTGGTTGACGTTTTACAGATGTAGGAAGAGGTAATCTAGCACCAGGAGTTGGTGCAGGCTTGTTACTGAAGTATGGCATTTGAAGAGCTTGATCACATGTACATCTCTCCAGAGGATTCACATTTAACAGACTAGCAATTAGATCTAGGAGGTCGTCACCAGCAGCAGTAAATATATGTTTCAATGGCGTGCCGGGGAAAGGTTTGAACTGAATGAAATCTGGTAATTCGCTCATTCCAGGCCACGTTTCTTCAGTGGGTGTACCTAATGTCTGAAAATTACATTATTTATGGGTAAGATTTTCTCTTGAGTTACAACAAACATAATACCTGAAATATTCTAGTAAGTTGATCCAAATCAGACTCCCCAGGTAAAAATGGTACACGTAATAATAATTCTGCTAATATACAACCAACTGCCCACATGTCAATTCCAGTTCCATACAATCTTGCACCATATAACAATTCCGGTGCTCTATACCATCTTGTTACCACTTGATGAGTATTTATTCGATTCGGCGAGCCAAAAAACTTGGCCAGACCAAAGTCACCGATTTTCAAAACGCCTTCCGAGTTAACTAACAAATTATTTGGTTTCAAGTCTCTGTGAAGTATCCAGTTATAATGCAAATAGTCTAATCCTTGTAAAGTTTGAATCATATACGCTTTAATATTTGCAGCTGTTAACACTATATTACTATCCTTTATTATTATTTCCAAATCTGTGTCCATAAAGTCAAATACCAAAGAGACATTTGACTTGTGACCAAATACATCTGTAACATCAATGACACAATGAATGAATGTCAATTGATACATAGCATTGCATAGCATGTACGCAGCATACCTAACAAACCTATCACATTATCGTGTTTTAATTCTTGCAACAATTTAATTTCTCGTAACGCGGTTCTATTTATGCCATCCTTGGCTTCTGCGCGACTTCCAACTTTAATCTGAAATTATCATGAATGACATTCTTTATAAAGGCCAATACTTCATTAACCTGTAAAATCATCGTTAAATAACGAACCTTTTTCACAGCAACAATTGTAGACGTTTCAATATCTTTGGCTTTATAGACAGTAGCGAACTGAAATTGTTACAAATATGTTTACGGTATAAAAACGAAGCTTAACACATGACTAACCTGTCCTTCTCCTAAGAAATCAATCTTCTCATATCTTCGCAATTTTTCCGTCATGTTTCCTTCGATATAACAATACTTTTATTCCTTCGAATAAATTGATTACTCGTTTAAAAATATTTTACACAATAAAAATACCTCTAAGCAGTCACGAGTAGACTTCGTCCAAGGTCCGTCAGAACGAAGTGTAAATAACAACATAGACAAAATAGAGCATAGACCAATTGTCTATAATATAAAATTCATAGTCTGACAGCTTGGACGAAAATTAAATTTTTCTATGAAGTTAGAGATAATTTATAAAACAGAATATCTTTTAATCTCATAAACGAAGTTGCACCACAGAATTCTATACCGTAATATTTCTTTATTTATATTCTGATGAAATTAAGTTGATACAACATAATTAATGATACAACTGTCGTGAACAACCGTTCATTTTTAAAATTATTAGTTGATTAAACATAATCCTTTTCCTTTCTTTATACTTGTTAAATAATAATCTTTTATATGCAAGAAGTGTATTTGTCTAAAATTAGTTTCGTAGTACATGACTCATTACTATCCAAAAATATCTCCATTCATAACATCCAGAGATACGATCTATTATATTCTGATGTTCATTTATACATCACGTGTAACTTCTTTCAAAATTTAAAACGAACAATCATTTTTTCAAGTCATGTTTATCAGGACAATTAACTCATCTGCAAAAAACGGTACAATACAAATATCATGCATTTGTATGTTTGTATTTCCAAACGTACATGATGCGAAATGTGCGATAAGAGAAAGTAAAGGATTCAATTAGAAAGAAGCAATCGCGAAAGTTCATAAATTAATCGCTTTAATTAGTTTCTTCCGCAATTGAAAATTTAATCGATTTACGGACTTTGAAATACTAGCGGCGAAACGGTGAACTAAATGTTGTTGTTGTCGTCCTTGTCGCACACTGTTGCCCTTCTTGTCTACGATGGTAATGCCACCTACGGTAGTGTTGGTGAAGTAGGAGTTAAAAATGCGACTAGAATAAGCTACGTGCTGCCACCTGCTTGAATCTTCTCGAACTAAAATATATAAAAAGTTCCGACAAGAACAGTTATATGTCGCGGCACTAGTATTCTAAAGTCCGTAAATCGATTAAATTTTCAATTGCGAAAAAAACTAATTAAAGCAATTAATTTATGAACTTTCGCGATTACCTCTTTCTAATTGAATCCTTTACTTTCTTCCGTTATATATTCTGTCGTAGATGGCAGCACATTGGTAGACGAGGAAAAAAAGATAATATGCGTGTAAAACGCGTATAAAAAAAAAAATTTCATATCGCGCTAAAATAAAATAAAGATTTATTTGAAGTAAGTACAGTTCAAATCTTCCGTATTCTGTTTTTTTCAAACTGAAGAATTTGTATTAATTATACGAGAACTGCAAGCATCTAAAATAAATTTCACTGCTTTCTACGTTTTAAGAATTCAAGACAAAAAACTTAAAAATCGAAAGATCTTACATTCTTTGTGATGCGATTATGGATATGCAGCATGTTTATCTACTGGAAAGAATGCTTTAAAAAAACTACTTAGACAAAGCTACGATATAAAACCGTGGAGAATGGATTAAAAAAAAAAGAATTGAAGAATATTATCATCCTTAATTCATGCTCCCGTGGAAAATATTGAAGTTCTATTTCGAAGTATGAAATTTATAAATAACACACTTATTATTAAATGACTGACACTGTTATTGGCTTTGTATTGCAATCAAATCTTTTTTTTTCTACTAATTAAGCGACTAAAAAGAAAAACAACGATAGGGGAGAAATGCAATAACTGTCATGCAAGATTTGTTCGACTGTTACATCGAAGAAAGGAACGATACAAACGTTTACGATAACGAAGCAGGGATACTCGCGCTATCATAATTCCCGATTAAATTTTCTAAATTTATCGACATTCATGAAACGTTTCTCCTCGAGCGTGTACATTTAAATGAGCGTGTCCGTCCCACAATCACGTTGCTACACCGAACGTTGAGCGTGTCAGGGCGTAAGATGCTGGTTGCGAAAATATTATCAAATTTTTTTCATCGAGACATTACAGCAAAGTTACGAAATAAATACTCCGTGAGAAATGAACAAAGTAAACATAAAACGCAAAATAAACCAAAACATTTATTCATTCATTAACCAACTGCAATTATCGACGACTGATATGCAAGACTTATGTCAGATCAAAATCAAAGTGCAGGGAATAGGATAATATCCCTAAAGAGTACGAGCTTCTTGTTTAGAAAAGTTTGTTTTACGAAAAATTATTCAAATTTGTTAAAATACATCATTGTAAGTCTGGGAAATTTCTATAAGAGTTTATACGAGTTATGGTTCTTTCCAATTACGTATTCTGGTAATTCTAGTGTTAATGAACGTTTGCAATTAATCTGATTAGGTTAGGTTAGGTCTGATGCATTTGCGAAAAATTAAAATAGACAAAAATGTATATGTTTGTGTGTATATGCTGGTTAGTATATTTAAATTTTATAAAAACACATATAAACGTAGCCTAGACATCCGCAGTCTAGTTATAATAACATATAACTTGTGATCTTTATGCTTGACGTCATTAATATAATTACTTACAATTGACAAATGCGATTATGTTGCTCGATTATTGCAACAGAATGATATAATTCGAAATTTATTACTAATATCTATCATTAGAATTTGCATGTGTCTTTCATTTAAAAAAAAATACATATGTAATCGTGACTTGTAATGTACCTTAAATACAAAAATATATAAATATTAAATCAATTATTGCTCGACAAACATTCGTCTACGAAGAGAGTATAATAAGTAATTATAACAATTAATATATTATCAATGTAATCTCATTATTATTCATACTAATACAATAATATCTTTCAAATACCATACTAATAAAAGAATCTCTTTCTCAAATTAAATGAAGCCATTTTTTTAAAATGGTATTAAATTTCGTATCATTTAGAAGCATTTTTATAAATAAAGATACTCTTTGTAGTCGTTATATATATAATACACTTCGGAAATAGAAAGATTTTAAAATCGTCATTATGCAGTATAATTATAGAATTTCATCATGTTAAGCATTATAATTATAGGATTTCATCATATTAAGTCTGTACATAACTGGGGCAAAAAATAAACGTTTTTTTCTTAGTCTTCTCCTCTCGTTTCAACATCTACATAATCTAACCAACACACATACCTATATCTAAACAATAATACAGTACAGTTTCTTTTCTTTTCTTTCCTATTTTTGTTTTTTGTTTTTTTTTGTTTTTTTGTTTTTTTTTAGAAAAGAATTGCAAAAGCGACGAGGACGAAGTCGAAACGAACGGAGCAGAAATTGCGAAATAATTGTGAAGAGTCTGCGGTGGCTACTTATAAGGGGGAGGGGTGAGGCCAACTCTCGAAACTATCCACGTTCGAGCAGCTGTCGTATTAATTAAACAAATGAACGTGGCTGCCGGGCTTATCGAACATCAAAGACGAGAAATCGCGAGTAGGATGAATGGTAGCCCGCTGCTAAGCCGGCTACAGTAGTAATCCAGTGCAACGGCGAGCGGTATCACGCGGAGAGACATGTCACCCGTCAAAACTCTCGTCCTTTTGGCGGTCGTTCTGTCAGGTAAAGGAAGTCGCGTGGATCTTTTCGTTAACGTTCGACCTCCATCGACCTTACCAAAGTAAATCGAGTCTTCTTTTCGAATTTATGTTCCAATCTCTTACGGGACCTTATTCGAGTCTGTGATGAAAGATCTAGAGATGCCTGTTCCACGTGTACGCGTTCAGTAAACGAATCTGGACTTCAATCCGGTGTAATTTTTAATGTACAACTGTTTGTATATTAAAATGTATTTCTGCTACACGTGTTCAAGCGTATTTGAACGTACATCCTCGCTCAAAAGTCGAGACACGTTTAGAAACTGGAAACATTGAATAATACTTTGTACAAAGCGTTAATGTATGATGCGTTGATGTCTGTATTATAAAATACGATGCAACTTAGTTGCAGTAGATATTGATTATTAAAAGTCAAAAATATTCTAAGATTTTTGAGCGGCAGTATATTATATCTTCTCAAAAGCTGTATCTGGAGTAAGGTAGCATTTCTTGCAAGCGTCAGAAACAATGCATGCTACACGTATTTGTGTCAATATAGTGGAGAAGATACATGTCCCTGTTTTTTTATACGCGATCTTCAAACGTTGCAGTTACCAAAAGTCAATCATGTAATATGTGGTGGTTTCCTGAATCAAATGACTAAAAACTACACAAAAATATGTATAATATATGTGTGTAGTACTAAAAACACGAATATGTATATTAAAAATACCGATCTTTAATTTCTCAACACATACGTATATTTTAATAGAATCATCGAGGAAACTTATGGTTCTTCTTAGACACAATTTTTTTATTTCGTAACAAATTCTGTTTTCTTGTGGTTTTAGCGTGCGCATATCCTCAAAACACATTGCTGAATGACGTGGAAACGGTCATCAAGTCTGTGCTCAAGATCATCCATGAACCTGCCACGTTCAATTTGTACACCAGGTATTGTACAGTGTGCACAGCGTTTTATTTTGATTGTTTAGTTACAACTGATATTAGGGAAGTCGGGATCTTATACTAGAATATAATGCGACAGTTTGTGATTGATATTATTTATATGAAAAGTGGAACTTTGTAAGACATTATCTAAAAGTTGATTCTATTTTTAAACATTTTCAGATACTAAATACTTCACTTTTAAATGAAATTAAATATCAATTCTTGTTCGTTAGTCTCTCGTCTTCAATAATACAACTACAAATTATAGCATTTATATATTAAGATCAAGCGTACTTAATAGGTCCAAATATATAGAAGTCCAAATATAGTAAATGATAGTGCTAAAATATAGAACTTGATAAAAAAACTGAGAGACAATATATATGAAATGATACAGAACCTGGGGAAAAAATAAATAAATATTATTTCTATTAAATAAAACTCTAGAGAATAAAGGTTTTGTAATCATTGTAATTCAGTTTGTGTAAGACAAGGTTAATTGAGTCAGCTAACACAGGCACTTGAGTTCAGCTAATTGTAAGCAACTTGCTCGTATAATAATTCGCTATTACAGATTCGACTATTTACTTTATTTCGTTGTTGAAGCTACGAATAAATATTGATAACTCAACGATCGCGTCTCTTTACAAGGATACAATTTCCATTCGTGTTTGAAAATTAAAAAAAAAAAAAAAGAGAGAGGAGACGAGGGAAGAAAATTCGCGTTTCTCCTTGGCAACGCGCTCGCGGCTCGCGTTGCGAATTTTTTGCCCGTGCCAGAAGCAAGTTTTATCGTTCGCCGGTTCGTAAACGATGCATGAATTTTTTTCAACGATACGTACAATCAGCAAGCTGGCAAATTCTATTCTCAGCGCTGACGCTCGGCTATCATCGACGCGTGAATATCGCGGACGCGCCTCCTTTTCTTATTCTTTTTCGCGTTGCTTCTGCCGACTTAATCTCGACTCGATTTTCAAATCGGCCTCGGCGAGAATTCAGCCGCCACGCTCCGAGGATTCGTCGCTCCGATCCTTGGAGATCGTTTCATGAAAATTACTCGAATTATCGGCACCGGTAAAGCATGTAACACCAGTGGATTTAGGGCGAATATCAGGAAACTATCGAAACGTTCAAATTGGCGAACGTCCGATTTTGGCAACGTTCTCCATTTGTAGAGAGAACAAATTTGTTTGTCACCCCTAATATAATTTAAAAATAATTCAATGTTAAAATGTAACAACCGTGTGTTTCATTCACAAAGGGAGAATCCGTTCGGGGAGGAGCAGTTGTTTCTAAACAACACCGAGGTCCTCTACGCGTCCCATTTCAACGAAAGTCGTCCGACCAAGTTCATTGTTCACGGATTCAGTGACACTGGGAACGAAGTCTGGGTACGAGGTTTGATAGATGGTACGTAAACGAACATTTCTCAACAACTGATCTCTTGTTTCACCTTGGAATCGAATACGAATTGATTCTAATTTCAATTAAAAAAAAAAATAAAATTCTAATCGCAACAAATTTTAAGTTGCTCCAGTCTATTTACAGTACTTCAACATTACGTCATCCATGTTGAATTACTAGATTACTAGATGTAGCAGTGAATTGCTGACATTCGCTCAGCTACCAGCTGTGGAAATCATTTAATCAAGGCAAGGGATTAAAGGGAAACGAAGCAAGTTAAAAATAGAGAAAAAGAGAACGAAAGAGAGAGAGGGAGAAGGAGAAACGATTTCTAAAGAATTTCTAGAAATATCGATGGCGCCGAGTCAGTGAAATTTAATTACAATCAGGGTCAACTCGTTTCGGTAAACACGGAATCGACGACGCCAGGTTCAAGGGTCAGCGTGATAACGAGTTAATTGATCACTTAACAAGTTTTTGCTCTCTCGCGCCAAGAACCTGACGTAAATTTGAGAAATTTTGATTTAGATGTTTCTCAAGACTTCAGCCACTGCCGCTAGCGTTTTTATCTTCTGGCGAATCAGTTACGCGATATACATACAAAATTATCTTGCAATCGTTTGTAAATTAATAATTGGCCGTTTGACTCTTCAACGATCGTGCGATTTACGTATAACACGTGCAATTTTTAATTAAAAAAATGATATAAAGAATATACTTTCGTTAATAAGAATTATTCTTTCATTCGCGAGCTTAAAAAGGACTCAAGATTTTGTGAGGTAGAGTTTACACCTCTCAGTGAGTGCTGTTAATCCGCAAAGTCTGAGATTCTCTTTCTCGTGACATTGACTTCGCTTCAAACTGAATTCGGTCCAATGTCTTTCATTTCCAACGATTTTTAATACATCTTTTCTCGTGTCATTGATTGGTCGAATGAATTCACACACGATTACCCATGAATGATTATCCATTGCAGCGTATCTACTTCACGAAGATGTGAACGTGATAGTGGTCGGATGGGGAGTTTTGGCGGCTGACCTTTACCCAGTAGCAGCGAACAACACGAAGAAGGTGGGCAAATTTCTCGGAGACTTCTTGGAATTTCTGAATCGCGAGTCGAATCTCGAGTACAAGGACGTTCACATCAGCGGTCACAGCTTAGGTTCACACGTGGCAGGGTTCGCTGGTGCCTACCTGGATGGACGTATTGGCAGAATAACAGGTGTGTTTCGATTTAAATATATTTATCACTAGTTTAGGGAGTGTGTTAATCTCTCACACTCTCAATTTGCAATTAAGGGAATGGGAATAAACATAAGTCGTTTTTTGATACTGTACTAACTCTTAAATAAAATAAAATATAATAACTTTCTATTCCCTTTCTGCAAAACGAGAGTGATTTTGAAGTAAAATATTAATTAAATGTTTGTTCAATTTGAAAAAAGCAACATGGGTGTATTTAATAGTTTCGAAGAGAATATTTCGTAGTATTTCTTATCTATTTTCAACACCACCAATTGTAGATCACAGATTTGTTATCTCACAATTTCTTAACAATCGTACGCGGTGTAATTCGAAGGCCTAGATCCAGCCAGTCCACTGTTCGAAACGATCTCCGGCCCCGTCGAGCCAGAATTCAGATTAGATCCAACCGACGCTCAATTCGTGGACGTGATTCACACGAGCGGAGCTGCATTCGGATTTCTGGCCCCGCTCGGCCACGCCGACTTTTATCCCAACAATGGAAAGTTCCCGCAACCTGGATGCTCCTTCCTGCCGACCACAAGTAAACGAGTCTCATTCCTTTCGTCAAATTTCTTTCATGAAAAGCATCTTACGAGACAGACGAATTTTAATTAGAATTTAACATCAATCAGCTTACTGCAGCCATTCGCGAGCGCATCAGTTCATGACGGAGAGTATAGGTAGCACGGCTGGTTTCAAAGCTAGAACCTGCGAGAGTTGGGAGAAGTACAAAGAGGGACGTTGCGATTACAATCCGGTTGTTCTGATGGGAGAATACGCGTCCACGTCGTAAGATTATCTTCTTTTCTTTTTTTTTTTTTTTTTGACTTTGTAGCATGTTGGAACTGATATAATTTCGCTTTTTTCGTTTCAGACTGAGAGGAAAATTTTATCTAACAACGAATGACGCGCCTCCGTTCGCGGTAGAGTGAAGCAATGAAGAATTTGGAAACGTGACGATCGTGTATTCGCGACATCGAAACGATCTGTACTAGTCATTTACAACTTACGTTATTTATGCAGTGTGCGACAGTTTCATCCGAATTCTATATCTTTTTTTTCTCTTTTTTTTTTTTCCTTTTTAAATTAATCGGACGAACTAGATCAAAGTCGAACTGCTATCGTTTCACGTCGTACAAGAAAAGTACAAATTATATTAATTAAAAATGGCAATGTATGTTGACGACACGTCTTTCTCGTTCGCGTACTTTCGCGGAACGAAACGGTAATAAATGTTGTATCGGTTACTTTGAAATTTGTCATTCCTCGTCTCGAATATTACCATCCAGGAATACGATGAATAGATCATAAGCGTGGGCATTTGCGAAGAAATACAAACGACCGCTGCGTTGATAATTCAAAGTGCTTGCGATTAATAAATATAGAAGCATAATATATTAATACGATAGCGGAATATTCATGAAAAATATCGGCGCGAGACCGATGCAAATATTGCACTGAGAGTTTGTTTGTTCGAAAGATAATTCTGCACGATGAATCGAGCATGTATCTTGTTGCTTTTAACGGTGCAATTAATTGCCACCTTGTGCGTTAATGAAAACAGCATTGTCCGCGATTATTTCGCGTTCAGGAAAGTGAGAAGGATCGTTGGATTCTCCTGCGACGATACGGAGAGTGCGTAGCAAAATGTTCTCCTACAAAGGTTCCTTTTAAGCAAGCGTACGAGATATCTTACTGTTTTATTTCGCAAAAAGCAGATAACTTTGAACTCGCGAGAACGTTTAGCGATGCGTACACCACGTATATCTCAATGTTGAATTCGACGCCTGAGTCGCAATTAGACGCGAGGAAGGTCTTGAGAGCAGAGTACAGTTGGTTGGGCGTTTTTCTGGATTCACGATGCAATCGTAGAGAATACACCAGAATCCTCGTGGACGTAAGTAACTTCTTGTGCTTTTACAAACAGTTGGAATTATCCCATAATTGATAATTGATAATTGATAATTAATCGATCAGAGTTCAAAAATTTAATTACGTTGGATTTTTTTTCAAATTTCGATCATAATCTCACGTCGGTATCAAAAATCTGGGATAGATACTAACTTATTACACTTGTACGAATGTTACACTTCTCGTATATAGGCAACTAGATACTCCATGTACGACGAGATGCACAAATGGTTAATTTTGGGCTCGAACTTGAGTCACGTAACAGAAATATTAAACGACAGCGCGTTCACCGTCTCTACCGATGTCGTAATCGCTGTATCATCAGCGAACGATTACATTCTGTACGATGTCTATAATCCTTGCAAAGATCGAGGAGGATCGATGAACGTAACACAGTACGGGACGTGGAACAGTAAAACTGGATTAAACGTTAGCACGAGTCAATCGAAATTCGAGAGGAGAGCAAATTTGCACGGGATGAAACTTAAAGTCGGGGTGGTTGTAAGTTCCTCAAGTTGTCCGCTAACGTTACAATTGACAAAATTAGAGTTTCAGTCAAACGTCGGGTACATGAAGAAACTTGCAGATCAATTTCAAACCGGAGAACGTGTCGCTTCACGAGATAATGTTGCAATACAGCATGAAGTCGAAGTACGGCCGATCGAAATTTTTATACGTGTTGTTGCAACATTTGTCGGACATCTTCAATTTCACGTAAAGTCCATGATAAACTCGATTCTACAAGTAGCGCAATTATCGTTTAATCGTAACGAGCATGTGTTAATTTTTTTTTTTTTTTATTCATTTGTTGGCCTCTACTTTGCAGCATAGAAGTTGTACAGATAAGTGGGCAAAGAAGGTTCGATAATTCTGGTCCTGTTTTCGCGGCTTTTAAAAAGAAGCTCATAGACCTTTCGGCAAGCCCAGTCGCGATGAAAGTCGACAGATTGAACAACGGAGACATAATTGGCCCGGTCTGGCCAATACGGTATACTTCTACTTCTACTTTCTTTGCACCTTCTGCTACGTTTTATGTTATATCTCACGTTCATTCGTATATACTCTCAGAAACAGCACGTGAGCATTACGTACTAATCTAAGAAGATTCAATGATTTAAAAAATTCAGATTATTTGTACCTCATTGTCGTAGGTCGTGTTTTATGTTTCGCACGATTTCGTCGACGAAAATCAAGCCAGGTCAATTTCTGAAACCCCTGTCCGTGAAAGTGTGGTACGTGATACTGGCTATGATAGGAACCGTGACGACAGTGTTAATCATTTTCCTAAGATTAGAAGGCGTTCGTACTCCCATGGAGATCTACGGCCTCTCTGTTTTGCTTACAATAGGAGCTTTGTCTCAACAAGGTATAAAATATTAATCGAGAAACGTTCTCAAATTTTTTTTCAAATGTGAAACTATTCGTTCGTTTAGGCTCTGCGTTCGTCCCAACTCGTTATGCGAGTCGCATAGCGTTCTTCCAAGCTTTGCTCTTCAGCCTGTTAATTCTGAATTATTATTCGGCGAGCGTCGTGTCGAATCGTTTGAGAAACAAGGGCGAGAAGATGAACGATTCTCTGATTAGTTTGGCAAAGAGCAATATGGAATTTGCGGTGGAATATACACCTTATATTCGCTCCTTTCTTCGGGTAATGCCTTTCGTGAAGATACATTAAAAGAGAAAAGGAACAAGGATATTTATGAATAAAACCATTTTCCGAGAAAAGAAAAAACTTCAAGAAGTTTTCTTCAACGTTGCAATTTTTGTGTGTGTATATATATATAGGTACCGGACAAGGAAGTGAGATATTTTTACAACAATTGTTGGATGAAAATACCGGAATCGGACAGATATTTGACACTAGAAGAGGGACTTAATCGCGTGGCGGAGGGTCGTCTGGCTTATCACACGATGATCGATTCAGCTTATCCGTACATCGAGCATTCGTTCAATCGTCGAAGTATTTGCGAGCTCACGGAGGTTCATCTGTTCCGTGCTATCCTCGCGTTTTATGCCAGGCATCGCAGCCCTTTTACCGAACTGATGAAAGTAGGGTACGAAAGCCAATATAGATGTAAATTATTACGCCTATACATAGCACGTAGTGTGTATTTAGAAGCGAGTTTGAAAAGCGTTAATTGAAATTAATTGGAATGCTGAGAATTCAAAAATATCTTGGAGATGTACTTTTCCCTTTTTTGTTCAGTTTGTCCAAAATTCAAAACGTTGGCATTCAGAAACGCGAGTTGAAGCGATGGGCGGCTAGGAAACCATTCTGCCCTAACAACCTACTTATCGCCGAACCTCTATCGATTCACGAAGCTGCGCCGATTTTCATGTTCCTGTGCATCTCCGTGGCTCTATCGATCCTCATTTGCATCGTCGAGAATATCATCTCCTTCATTTTCCCAATACGGTAAACTAACAATTTTTGTTTAATTGAATTATTTTTCCTGCCCGAAAAAGGATCACAGTTTTACAGTCAATGATATCAAATCTTTCCCTAGCATTCCACGTTTCATGAAGATAAGAAGGCTGATCGATAGGAATTCGAACTTGCCATCGTTGCGAGACGTGAATCTGCGGAGTTTGAGAAACTTCAGCTTCTTCAGTGAATGGGGCAATTTTCAAATACCTTAAATATTCTTTTCCAGCTAGAATGATTCGATTAAATATCAAACACGATGTTTCGTCGCACTTAATTTCACTAGACTGGTGCATATGAAATTTCGCTTCCTCGAACGTACTGAAACTTTAACCACGTGTGTGTAGCTTTCTTTGAAACACCGATTGATGATCGAAGTCGAGACAGTTGGAATTCTCTACAGAAATAACGTTTCATACGCATCAACCTAATGTGGTCGTTGTTTCGCACGCACGTCGAATGAAAGTCATTAAGTACATGTATCTTTGGCCGCTGTGTGATCGTTCGGAAATATATAAATATGACCGCATCTCGAACGAATTAATTATCGATATTGATTACTGATTTTCGCGGGCAAAGCCGGCAGCGTGTTTGATTATCTTCAATCGTGTAATTAATTTTTAAACCCGCCGGGGTTTGTTCCCCGTTCCCTTCCGAACCGCGATACGCCCTTAATATCTAGCTTATCGAGGAATGTTCATATTTTAGGCAGCCTTTGACGGAAAATTAATAAAACACCGCGGCACGCAGATGAATAATAATAACGCAAATAATAATAACGCGATCGATCGGCGAGCGGGAAATTCGGTCGATCGCGAGACTTAGCTTGTTCCCCCGTTGGACCTGTCGCGTTGTAAACGAGACGGTCGAATGAATGATTGATTAATCAAGCGCTACGGATCCCTTTTCGTGACTCGAGCAATTTGCCAAATTGCTCGAAATCGTTTGACAAGCCTGTCTTTTATAACGGAATTCCAAATGACACGTTCTGCATTATTATTATTATTATTATTGTTATCATTGCGTCATGAAGACATAATAATATAAAATGATGTAACAGAAAGGCAGGCAGTGCCGAGCCGTTCGATTCGATCGCCATTGATGTTCGAGCAGAATTTTTGTTCTAAAAAAGGGAATAATATAATGCGCACCGTTAATGTCTTGTTAATATTATTGCAATTCATTTTAATTTCGAACGCGCAGGATCATGTGTTCGTTCGAGATTATTTCGTGTATAAGAAGGTACGAAACGTTGTGGGATTTTCTTGTGGTGACACTATAGGTAAGTAACTCTTACGTTTATTATGGAATTGTGTAATATAAATTTTCATATTTGGACAAATAATTGTTATTGGGTGAAACTAGTGTTTATACGATTTTATATATAACGGTGCGGTACACTGTAGGTGACTTCAATCTTGTGAAAACATTGAGCACCATCGGCATATTTACGATAATGAGAGAACCCAGCGTGAAAATCGACTTCCGCAGGTTCATGAGAAGTGAAACTTGGACAGTAGGTGTCGTAATTGATTTACGTTGTCTCAATGAAACTGCTGTGCGAATTTTTGCGGAAGTGAGAGGAACTTCTACCTTTGATATTCGCAACGTTTGATCATTTCGCAACGAATATTGATCGTTTCTTTTTTTCTCCTTTGATCAGAGCTCAAAGTATCGAATGTACGATTACTCGTACAATTGGTTGGTGCTGGGTTCGAATTACGCTCAGAGTGTTCCTTTTTTAAACGACACCGCTTATAATATAGTAACAGACGTTGCTCTTGCTATATCGAACAGAGATGGCTACGATCTGTACGATGTTTTTAATCACTGTAAATATCGCGGGGGGACACTAAACATTACTGAACTTGGCACTTGGTATCCTGAATCTGGATTGAAGATTTCTCTAACGCAACCGTTGATTAACAGAAGGACTAACATGCATGGAATGAGATTGAAAATATCTGGCGTGGTGAGTTCACTAATATCGATTGAGTGTCAGTTAAATTCGATAATTGCGTAATAAATCGAGTTGCATTCTGCTCAGATTCAATATAGGCCAAAGGATATGCGTCTCGAGGATTACATGCAAGACATAAATACGAGATCCTTAGACAGTATGCATAAATTTGTACACGCAATGATCTTGCATATTGGAGATCTTTTTAATTTCAGGTATTACGATGGATAATAACTGTTTTTGTTTTGTCATGTCAATTGTCTCCTCCATTTTAGCGTTCATGCCTCGGAAATAATTTACTGGGACAGACACAGTGTACACGGTTTGATTTTCGAATTCTTACGTTCGAATTACATCGATTTCGCTAGTAATCCAAGGATTATGGTGTCCGAAAGGTTGGATTATGCATCGCTCATCGGCGCAGCATGGCCAATTAGGTGAGGGAAATTAAAAATTACGAAAATCTTTTAAATTAGATTACCCGCAAAATATTATTTTATAACAAAAAAAAAAATATATATATATATGATCAGACCCTGTTTCATGCTACTATCAACTTCAACGAAAAAGATCAAATTAGAAATCTTCCTAAAACCCTTTACACGGCAAACATGGTATGTATTTGCTGCTTTCGGATTGTTTTCCATATTCGTTATGAAAATAATAATGAATCGCGAGGATATCGGCAAGAAGGAAAAATATTCGGGAGCAGTGGTGTTGTCGATAGGGATTTTGTCTCAACAAGGTACATACAAAAAATACCATTGAATATCAGAAATATAATTGTAATTTTTTTCAAAATCATTGAGATTATTTAAAATTCCAATAGGTGCGAATTTTTTGCCAAAACAACTACCAAGCCGTATAGCGTTATTCCAAATAACAATACACAGCTGGATAATGTACAATTATTATTCTGCCAGTATCGTCTCGGCTCGATTGAGCGAACCCCTAGATATGATGGAAGATTCCGTAACTGTCCTTGCTGATAGTAATATAAGGATTGCTGCGGAAGCTGTACCGTATCTAAACTATTTTTTATATGTAGGTTCGATCACTACATCTAGATCAAAAAAAGAAAAAGTTGTCAAAAATTGAAACCTCGAGTTAGAGATCTTTCCTTTCAAAATTTTATAAAGTTGAAAATTTCTTAAAGAAAAAGGAAATTTAAAAACGAATGAAAAAAATATTTAAGGCAAACGAAATCAATGTTACAATATTACAATATTAATGGCATTATTGATAGAGACTGAACTGGGAATCGGATTACTTTCGCAAGAAACGCTGGGATCCTCTGCCAGAATCGAAGAGATATCTCTCAATAGAAGAGGGCATCAAACAAGTTGGTCAAGGAATTTTAGCGTATCATACGGATCCCAATACAGCCTACCCCTATGTCGAGAGAATGTTTGACTCAAATAAAATCTGCGTACTGACGGAGATTCATTTGTTCAAACAATCAGTGATGGGAATGTATGCCAGTCATAATGGACAGTTTATTGAAATAGCAAAAATAGGGTAAGCTCGCTATCCACATCGAACTGTCTTTGATTTCAGCGTATAAAACGTATGCTTTTGTAATATAATTTTGCATAAACGAAACTTACTTGTTTTGAAGATTGACAAAGATGTTTAATACGGGTCTTCGTAATCGGCAAATCAAACGTTGGTCGTCGAGGAAGCCACAGTGTCAACCCGATACTTTGTCCACGAGAAGCATCACGATTTATGAAACTGCCCCAGCTCTAATTTTATTAGCATTCGGAATACTCGTAGCTGGAATCATTTGCATAGTGGAAAATATTATTTACTGTCGTTCGATGAAGTGAGTTATTTCATTTGGTATATAATTGTAAATATAAAAATAAAAATTTACGTGTATTTTATAGAAGAAAAGAGGAAGGTCGAAGAAAGAAGAGCGGAACAAAAGGAAGCATCAGCAGTGGCAACAGCAGAGATAATTTATTAGATATAAATCCGTAATAGTCGTATTGGTTTTCAATTTAATAAGAAAACAAAATTCCAGTTAGTAATTTATTTCGATTAATTTATAAAATTATGGTAGAACGAAATAAAAGGAGTTAGTTATTTTAATGTATATGTTCGTCACTTTTTCTGAAACATAGTGATATTATTAGACTACTATGCTACGTATTCTGAAACATAGTTCAGAATCAAGCTATTTCGTTTTTTAAACAGCCATCAATGTCAAACATGACATGTTTTCTCATGAAAAATAAAAGAACGGACAACTGCTGGGACAACTGTAACACGAATGCTCTAGTTGTTCGATTTGCAACCGAGAGTATAAAGGATAACAATAGCAGTGAGATGCACTTTCAAAATTTCTTTTACTTGCAGTTAATCGTTGCGTTATATGCAGATAAAACAAATATGATTCGTGATTATTTTGTGTTTAAAAATGTTACTAGAGTGGCTGGATTTTCTTGTGGAGAAATCGAAAGTGGGTAGTCTTCATTCTGTGAAACAAATTTCTTGATTATTAAGAATAAAATAATGTTTATGTTATTTTTGAATATTACCACATTTTTAAAAATATTTTGATTTAAGAAAATTTTTCTTCGGTAACAATTTTTTATTCGATCTTTAAAGTTAGAATATTTACATGCAGATGATTACCAAGTCGTTAAACTTCTCAATGATGTCGGTATTATGGTGTCTATAAATCACTTTACATCGACAATCGATGTATCCCGATTTTTGCGTGCTACTTACTGGAATTTAGGTATATTTTTAGATCTGCGGTGTTCAGTTCCAGACGAAAACATAATGAAAATTTTCTACGAGGTATAATCATATTATCAAGATCATGTTTCTGTAGATCGTTTAGATACTAGGTGATATTGTTCCAATTTGATTTAGACCTCGACCCATTACATGTACGATCATTTGCATCAATGGTTAATTCTGGGAAATAATATGAGCCACACTGTCCAACTATTAAACGACAGCGTGTTTAGCATTATTACGGATATCGCGATTGCCATACCAAATAACAATGATTATTTTCTATATGATGTATATAATCATTGCAAATCTTGCGGTGGCTTGATAAATATTACGGAACTTGGTACCTGGACTGGACAAGATGGATTACGGATTACTTTACGAACAGATAAATTCTCCAGAAGATGGGATTATCATAAAATGAGGATCAAAGTTGCTGGTCTCGTAAGCATATCTACAAAATTCTAGGATCACAATAGTGTTAAACTAAATATAAAAATAAACGCAACAAAAATTAAAAAGCAATACAACCAATTCACATGAAGAAATTTGCTGTTTAAATATTCTATTTAATTTCATTTTTGATATTTTTATATATAGATAACAGATAGAGGCGAGAATCAAAGTTTGGTAGAATATCTGCGAGAACAAAATAACATGTCAACGGACAATTGGTCTAAATTTGGATTTACTATTATAGAACACGTTAAAGATCTATTCAATTTCACGTAATTTTTCATTCTCATTTTGTATTATAGAATATTATGATTACTTGTTCATATATCATGTAACTTATTTTTAGTTTTGAACTAATAGAATTGGATCATTGGGAAAAGAATGATAGCGTTGGACCGTTGATTTCTGGCCTTCATCAAGGTAAATATCACATAGGATATTTTCCGTCAATTATAACTGTTGAAAGACTCAATCGCGCGGACGTAATTTTGCAAGTTTGGCCCATGAGGTATTGTAAAAGTTGACTATATTTTTATATATATATATCTATTTTATAACTAACATAATAAGCATTTTACAAATAATATGCAATGTGCACAAAACAATTGTTTAAATATGTTTTACAGAACTTGCTTTATATTTCTTACCAAACCTTCGTTAAAAGTGGATATGAACATAATCTTTAGACCATTCTCAAGAAATGTTTGGTACGTGATCTTTTTATTAATAATCACCATCATTTTTGCTTTATGGATAATTTTAAAACTTGAAACACATGTTGCTGATTCTGATTATGGGATCACAGTCCTCATTACTGTCGCTGCACTATGTCAACAAGGTTTATTAAGCAAAAGTTTATTACAATGATATAAGTGTTTACTTGTTAAAAGAAAACTCAATTCATATTCTAATATTGCAGGATTACCATTTATGAGTAGTACTCAAGTTTCAAGTCGCGTTGCTTTTCTTCATACTATGATCTTTGGTTTACTTGTGTATAATTATTATTCAGCAGCAATAGTATCTAGTCGGTTGAATGTACCCTTGGATAAAATGAACGATTCATTGTATTCATTAGTGAAAAGTAAGATGAAACTTGCAGCGTACAAAGATTTATATTTTAATTATTTATTACGAGTAAGTTTTAATTTTGCATCCACTTGAAAACAAATTTTTCTTTAACATTTCATTTCTATTACATAGATATTAATTTTTTTATGGCTGAAAAACATTTTTTTAGTATCCTGCGGACGATGTTCAATATTTTGCAAAATATTGGAATAACATACCAGAAGATAAAAGATATCTTTCTCTAGAGGATGGCGTAAAAGGAATCTCAAATCTTAGATTTGCTTATCACACAGAGCCCACTAATGTTTATCCACTTATAGATCGTAGTTTTGACAAAGAAATGATCTGTCAGCTTACCGAAGTTCATTTATTTCGTCCTGGTACGTTAGCTTTGTGGACAACTCAACGTAGTCCTTTCCAAGAAATAACAAAAATAGGGTAAGAAAATTTCATAATAATAAGTCCATAAAAATGGTGTGTACTGTATATTTTATAATTGAATTAGTAATTATATTATTGTAGCCTTATTCGAATATATACTTCGGGAATTCGAAAGCGAGAAGTGTTACGTTGGAGTTACAGAAAACCTTATTGTAACAAAGATAAACATTACGTATCAAGTGTGACAATTCATGAAATGATACCAATTATACTTGTTTTATGTTTTGGCATTGTTTTATCAGCTATTATTTGTTTTATGGAAAATGTAGTTTTTGATATAATGCATAAAAAGCAGGAACAAATAAAAGAATCTGAAAATCGATTAAAAAAACGTAATCCGAAAAATATTGTATCACAAATCAAATCTATAGTGAAGACAAAAAAACTTCCAACTACCAAAAGAAATATAATTTTTAAAAAATAAAATATTTTGTTTTAAATAAATGAATTATGTTATTTTTTTACTTTACGTCAAAAAAGAAACGTATAATAAAAATTGTTAAAATTTGATAACTTTATGCTCGATGTATAAATTAATTTTATTAAATAAACTATAGATTACACTAATTAAATGTGAAAAATACTATGTGGTATTATTCCAAAGTGCGTCTGTTATAATAAAAAATGTACAATTATTTTTTATTATATAAAACCTTTATAGGTTTTAATAATGTGAAATGTATACATATTGTTTAATAATCTGTTTATTTCTTTTTTTTCGATTTTTTGTCAGTCGGAGCTGGAGTTGTTCCAGTGAGATCTGCTAATTGTTTTTTGAGTTTCAATAACTTTTCTACTTCAGGTTGCCATACTGATTTTTCTTCTTTAGCTTTCAATTGACGTACAAGACTGCCCTAAAATCGAAACATCAAGTGTACAAAAATAATTAGGAAATCGAGCACTCAAAGTAATTATCAATATACTATTTTATTATACCTGTTTGGTGATAGCCGCTTCCAAACTTGCTACGTCCATTGAAATATCTCCATTTTGCTCAGGTACAAAATTCTCAGGATTTTTACTTTTCAATTCGGAAGATTTATTTTTTTCACTTATAAGGTCAGAAAGTTTATTTTTTAAATCTACGAAGATCTGAACTTGCTTAGACGGCCATCCGCTTTTATCATGCTTGGCCTTTAGTTCTTTAACTTTAGTATCCTGAAAATAAAGAAATATATAATACATGCGCTGTGCTAAATTTTGCATCATTAATTTACCAACCAGTTCTGCGATTGCACTATCTAAAGACTTGACATCACCATGTTCGTCACTATTTGTAGTATCTTGTTTACCAGCATACTTCTTTCTTAATGTTTCTACATCTTTCTCCTCTATCTTTTTAAACAGAGGAGATGGTTTGCCAATTTTGTGTCCTGTGGGAAGTATGCTTGTAATATCATCAGGAATATAGCCATAATTGTTAGTTTGCAATCCTAATTGTGATCTTAATTCGCGAGCTGTACATGGCATGAATGGAGCCAATAAAGATGATAAAAGGCATGCCAAGTTACAACAAATACCGATGATCGTTCCAGCTCTTCTTCTACAAACAATAAAAAAGATACAAAATTACATTACGTTTAAATTAAAAACAATAATGCCACTTAGTTCTATTAAGCAAATGTTATTCACAAGTACTGTAACAGACCTGTACAACATAATTTATTATATGAAAGTTGATTAACAGTCACAATCAGTTTACAGGACTTATTTTACAGCATAAAATTAAGTCATATAACAGCAACATAAATCCTCATTGAACAAGGGCAACCTAGGAAATAAAGATATTCTAATCTCTAATATAATAAATTATTTTACAAAATATGGATTCCCATTCGTGAAACGAAAACAACAAAATAAAATAGGGAAAGCATGCAATAAAACGGAATATTTAATCTTAGAAAGAGAAAATATATTCATGAAAACATGTAAAGGCCTACAGTACAATTTAATAATCTTACTTTACTTCATAATCTTATTATGTAATTAAAACTGACATAGCACTTACTTATCGTTATCAATTCCCTTGATTTTCACCCATGGCTCTTGGAATTGCATATATTGATTTCCATGCTTTGAAATCGCTAAAACATGTTTCAAACCATCGCGTAATTTAGCTTGCTCTAAAGCATGAATATAAGATGATAATTCACGTTGAGCCAATGCTAGTAATACTAAATCATCTTCTTGAAGTTCTATTGCTGGTATTTTAGACTCAAAATATTTTTCCACAAATACTAAAGCCCTATTTATTGGAAATAATTTTTGAAAACACTATTAAAAACAAAGACTAGAATTCATATTCAGTCATAAAGAAATACTTACCTATTAACAAAATTTCCAAAATTATTTAATAATTCGCTATTATTTTTAGTTGCTAAATCTGCCCAATTAAAATTTGAATCTTGCGTTTCGGGTCTAACATATGCAAGATAAAATCGCCAAACATCAGCTGGTATACCCGTATCTCTAGCATCAGTACCAAACACTCCAATACCTCTCGATTTAGAAAACTTTGTATCTTCATAATTGAGATATTCTAAAACCAGATTGAATCATATATAATTTATTGTTTAAATAAAATAATTTGAAAATATCTAATAATATAGTTCTTTTGTCTCTAATGTATTAAATTTATACCTGTTGCCATTAAATGCTTCAATAATGTATAATCTTCATTAGCTGCTAATAAATAAGCAGGGAACATGATTGCATGAAATGGAACGTTGTCCTTTGCCATAAATTGATATAGATCAACTTGTATATCTTTAGGCTTCCACCACTGTTGGTATTCTTTTGTATATTTTTTTGTAATACTGATATAACCAAAAGGAGCGTCGAACCAAACGTAAAATACTTTATTTTCAAAACCTTCTATTGGAACGGGTATTCCCCATTTTAAGTCTCTCGTTATACATCGTGGTTTAAGTCCATCACGTAGCCACGGTTTTGCAACCACCCTTGCAACACTTGACCATCCTTTTTCTACTGTCGAGGACCATTCTTTTAATTTGTTTTCTAACTGCAAAATGATATTCTCTATTAAAATATGATAAGCTTATAATAAATAATATCACAGATATCGCAAAGAAAATTCTTACCTTGGGTAAATCCAAGAAGAACTGTTGCGACTTTTTAACAATAGGCCTATTACCACATACTTTACATCGCGGTGATATTAGATCCGTTGCATTCACTAAATGACCACATCCATCACATTGATCACCACGTGCATCTTCATATTTACACCTTGGACAAGTTCCTTCTACAAATCTATCTGCCAAAAACCTATCACAAAATTCACATAGAAGTTGATCTACACTTTCATTTAATATGTATCCTTCTGATTTAATTTTCAAGAAAAATGACTGCACAATTCTGAAAAATTAAATATTATATTAGTTAATAGATAAATGTGTTATATACTTTAAACTAATCCTGTAGTTGCTAGATTCATCTTACTCTGTTTGTTCTGGTGTAGTTGTACGACCAAAATAGTCGAATCCTATATTAAACCATCGATAGACATCATTATGTATGTCAAAAAATTTATTACAAATATTCTGAGGTGTTGTTTTCTCTTCCAAAGCTTTAGCTTCTGTAGCAGTACCATATTCATCAGTACCACTAAAAATTTGTTTTATTTTTATTATGAATTTAACACTTAAAAGCCATTATTATTATTATTATTATATTTTATAAGAAAAATACATACCTAATAAAAAGAGTATTATAATTTCTTTGTCTACAATATCTGTGAACAAGAAATTTATTTAAAAATATAAATATTTGTGTGATATTATTACAAAATTTAAACATTACGAGACAAACCTGGCAAAAATATCGGCAGAAAGAACACAACCAATAATGTTTCCTAAATGAGGAACATTGTTAACATAAGGTAATGCTGATGTTATTAAGATATTTTTTTCACCTTTTTTTGGCAACCTAAAAATATGTAGATTTATGTTGATTATGTATTTATTATTTCTAATCATTTATGTACATTTAAGCTTACACAGGATAAGGAAAATTCTTTACATCAGGATATGATTTAGAAGACCAATTGTTTGAAATATTCCATATTTCTTCCTGACTAACAGCTTCTATTTCCTTCTCTTTTGTTGGACTAAGCTGAAATTAATATGAAATATAGGAAAATGTAATAATATATATTAATAATTATTAGAGCAAGTTTACATCAGCTGGTTTAGAAGGTTTAGAATTCAAAGTAGCATTAACAGGAAACCAAGATGCAGCTTGAATACTCAAAATTGCTTTCAAGCCTCTTTCAAAACTATATTCTTTGATAGAATCCTAAAACAATTAAATATATAAATCATTAACTGTAACATTAATATTAATAAAAAATATAACATAATAATAAAAACCTGAATAACTGTAAGCAATTCTATATTGGATAACCAATTTTTAATCGATAAATATTCTTTATTTAGTTCATTCCCAATTTCTGTGACCATTATAGTAGACCATAGAGTTACCCAAATACATATATCTGCCAATGATAAGTCAATATTATCCTAAAATGAGTTTAATTAAATTTTAACTTTGTTACAATAATGATGAATTAAGATTACATCAACATTATTTTACAATAAATTACCTTAATTAAGTACTGCTTGTCTTTTAATGCATTATTAAGTTCTTTTAATAACGACCATAAACATGATTTTTGGGAAGTTTTGTAAATTCCTGTACTACCATAAAGTGCTATAGCTGGCTACAAAGATATAATAATTATGATACATTAAATATTTTATTAAAGTATATTATGAACATCTAAATCAATTTATTATATTTTACCTGTAACTGAGATATTTCCCATTCCAACCATTTATTATTAACAACTTTAAATTCTTCAGATGAAGGTATTATGAACTGCATTGCTGCATTGGTACTAAATAATATTAACCCAGATGGAAATTCAATAGAAGGTAAATAGCCCAAAAAGCTTGCTGTAAAGAGTATAAAATAAAGCAACTCATTTTATGTCAATTACAACAATGTTGCCATAATTAAAAGATTCACAATATAAAAAATTAATCTATCATGTATGATTATTAAATAAACGATTATTGAATAAAAACATATTTCTCTACTTCAAAAACGTGTTGTTTCAATTAGAAATCACAATGTTTTATCGTTTCAATTTCAAGGCTAACGTGATAATAATATTAAAATATAAATTATATGATAAATATATATATATCTATTAAACATTACTAATTTAAAACTAGAGATTACTTATAAACGTCAAAGGATTTAAAAATTATGAAAACGATCTTCAGATGAAACAAACATATGATATTTCATCATATAATCAGAAATTGAATTATTTAAGGCGGAAATATTAAATTTCTCACCTTTTGGTTGTACCGTCTTTATGGTAATAGCTTGCTGAGCAAATTTAGCTGCAATTATTAGTTTTAAGGTATTCGGATTGTTCTCGTTCGTTGAAATATTCATTTTTATTAATAAGTTAATAAATATTCACAATAAATAGATGAAAATATTTTCAGCACACAACCGACACATGTGAGCGACAAGTAAATGCAGTCTGGAAGCGGATGCCACGAACAGTTTCACAGCACATTGCCAATCTAACCTGAACCTGCTAACCTCAAAACATTTTTTCATTCATATTGTTCACTAATAGTATCCATTACAATGTTTTTGATTATGAAAAATGAAATCATGCAACGAGTAACTATTTATTTATTTAATGTAACATAATATAAAATTGAACAAGCACTAAATGACAGTTGGTAATACCGAAAGTTATTGCATCTATGAACATTTTAATTGCGACATTTAATAACACTATATATTTATTATCAATTAATAATTTATTATCAATAAAATGTAAACACTCTGATTTATTTTTTATCTCTGAATGTTTTCCTTTTATACAATATTTAAATACTTCCGTGCGTACAAATTTACTGGATACTAGTGCCCCCTAGTATGAACTTTATACATTATTGAAGGGAATTTGATTTTGTAATATGGTAGCTAATTTTAACATTTCAATTTTATAATAATTCTAATTTATTATTGACGGTAAATAGTATATAATATAGAATATAAGTTTAATTTATATGACAATTTAGTATAGAATTTTACTGTTTCTAAATAGATTATATGAAATAAATTTGAGGGAATACCTATATATGTATTTACAATGCATTTCATTAGGGGAATACCTATATATTTATATTCATTCTCGAAAGAGTTATCAATTTAATAGCGTAAAATTATTTCAACTTCGAAAAAAAAATGATTGTTTTATTAACTTGGGTCCTTATAAGTCGTATATTGTTATCAAATTGTGCAGAAAACATTGTACTGATCATTGCTGATGATTTGGATATATTTCTTGATGGCATGGTAGATATGAAAAAGAAATACGAAATGAAAAAAACGTCTAAACTAATTAGATTGTTATTTTTAGACACCAATGCAAAATACATTGGATTTAATTGGAAGTAAAGGTGCAACATTTTCAAATTGTGTAAGCTAAAGATTTAATTTCATAATAAATAATTATTAATTATAACTACGTTTAATCAAAAATATTTCTTTCAATAATTAGTTTGTTGCTTCGCCTATCTGTTGTCCAAATAGAGCATCAATTTTAACTGGAACATATCAACATAATCATTTAGTAGTTAATAATTCAATTAGTGGAGGCTGTAATAGTATTAAATGGCAAGAGATACAGGAACCAAAAACATTTGCAGCATATTTAAAAAAAGAAATGCTTTATACAACTTTTTATGCTGGAAAATATTTAAATCAGGTGCATATACATAAAATTATAATAAATTTCACATAAAGTAAAGAAATAAAATTTAATTTAAAAAATTTTATGAAGTATGGAAATAAGATAGTAGGTGGATCTGCTCATGTACCAGTAGGATGGGATTGGTGGGCTGGTCTTATTGGGAATTCAAAATATTATAATTATTCCTTGTCAATAAATGGAACTGAAAAAATGTTTGGTAATAAACCAAATGATTATCTTACTGATGTAATTGTAAGTCCGAAAAAATATGTACATATATGTATATATATGTAGTGAATTTAAAATTATATTTCAGAGTGATTTGGCAATAGACTTTATTAAGGCACGTAATCCAAACAATCAACCATTTCTTATGGTTTTAGCACCACCTGCACCTCATGCACCTTTTACACCAGCAATAAGGCATATTGATAAATATAAGGATGTAAAAGCTAAAAGAACGCCTAATTTCAATCTACAGACTCAAATGGTATAGGATTTGAGATAAATTTTAATGTTATTACATTATTAAACTGTTATTAAACTGTATTGCTCAATAGGATAAGCATTGGTTAGTGCAAAGGGGTCCATCTCCACTTCCTGATAATTTATTGCCTAAGTTAGATGAAATCTATAGAAAAAGATGGGAAACATTGTTAGCTGTTGATGAGCTTGTAGGAAATGTATATCAAGCTTTAAAAATGGAAAATCTTTTAGATAAGACTTATATTGTATTTACTTCTGATAATGGATATCATATTGGTATTTTATGTTTAATTAAATTTTAATATAAATCAGATAAGAATTTATACATGGATTGTACATATTATTTTAGGTCAATTCAGTATGCCAATAGATAAACGTCAACCATATGAAACAGATATTAGAGTTCCATTATTAATACGAGGTCCTGGAATTCAACCATCAAAGATTGTTGCACCTATTAGCAGTGTTGATTTATTTTCAACAATTTTAGGAATAGCTGGTATACAACATCCATCAGATGGAACATCATTTTTAAAAAAAATATTACCGAGAGGTAGAACTTTGTTAATAGAGTATAGAGGCGAAAGATCTAGAGGTATTCCATTCTCAGGTTGTCCAAGTGATGATTATGATTCAAATCTTGCAGTATGTACATATACATAAGAAAAATTGTATATGAGGAATGAATTTAATATAAATTTTATTTTTATGGAATTTATAATTTTTACAGTTATGTTCTAAAGATATGGCATGCAAATGTCAAGATGTTGCAAATAATACTTTTAGTTGTATACGACATATATCACCAAAATTTAACAATATTTTTTGTGTGTTTGAAGACAATAAGGTACTGTTAATAATAAAACAGAAAATATTATAGTATTATGTATTACTTTTTTATAGCATATTATGTAGCATATTATATACATATATTATTTTTTTGTAGCATTATATTGAAGCATACAATATAACAACAGATAAATATCAAATGGAAAATATTGGATATACTATGAAGCATGGTCATAGATACAGATTAAGGAAACATCTTAAAAAAATGAGTATTTGTAAAAACGAAGAATGTGTTGTTACAAATCTGGAACATATGTATGTTTAAGTATTAACATATTGCGGATAGTGACTACGTATATTTTAAATTTACGGATAATATGAATGAAATGTAAGTAAATCAAATATGTAACATAAAATAAAACAATATTATTAATATTTATATTTGAGGTACTCAGTAAAATATTGAAATTCAATATTCAATCATTGACATATTTATTTTATGTTTACTATGTTTATAAACATACAAAGATAGGAACCGTTAAAAGTTAGAAATGCCGACAGCCGTCTTATTTCGAATTACTGCATTTATGGAAATCATGAGCGAAGAATACGCCGTGAATCTGGATATAAGAATAACTCGCCTTGCTTCCCGGGTACCTCGAGCAAACTGTTTTCTTAGCAAATATTTTTATTAAAGCCCCGCGGTTCGAATATCTGAATAGCAATCGCGCTATTCGGGGGCGGAGAAAAAGAAAACCGAATAAAGACAGAACGCAGAAATATGCTTTTGCCATATCCATAAATTTAATCTATTAAAACGTTTTGAATCGTTTAAGGATTTATGAAATATTATGATACTAAAATTATTCAATAAATTATCAAGATCAACGTCAAAAAGTATTCTATAATTTTTTATATTTTATATTCTATAATCTTCTTTCTTTTCAATGAATCGCACAAATATTAGTTAACAAATTTTTAAACTTACACAGATTCTATTCTTTCGATCCTAAACATCGGGGGTAACTACAAAGCAAAGTGGCCGATTTGCTGCTTTTCAATGCCAAGCACCGTAAGAGACATCCTTTCATGTTGCATAAAAGAGCTTCGAAATGTTTGTACACACGTTAACCGTTCTATAGACTATTTAATCGTTTGTGCAGATGGTATTTGAAGGTAATATAATGTACGTAAAATTACACGGAAATAAATATGATATAATATAAAATTATTATTTCGTTTTTTCCAATTAATAATATGAATAAATTTCCATAGATATCACAATAATTTTTAAAAATATCTGCGAAATGAAATGAATTTTCGAATTAAATACAATAATATAATTCCAAGAATAAATTTTCTCTAAATTAATATTAGAAGCATAAAATTTCCAACTAGAGGAATACATAAATCGAATTATGACACAGTGTGTTTCACTCAAAAAGAAGCACAGCTGAAAATGCAGTATTGAAAAAGAGAGTTTGCGGATGTTTCGGTAAACAGCATGAATCCCTGCTCGATTGATCGGGTGGAGGATTAACAGGCCTCGGCTCGAATTGTGAAGTCGTTACATCGTCACTGAAACGTATAAGTCGGCTTGCGAAAAGTCCTTTTTTTCCTCTCTCTTCATTGATCGCCAGAGCGAGTGATCGCTTCCTTGTACATTAGGATCAATGGCTTTCGTTGGCTTCCGAGTTTTGGATTCTAGCTTTCTTGCCCCCCGGGGATTTCGGTTCTCGGTTCAATTTTTAACAATTCATTCCACAAAACGTATGACTGGTTAGTAAAATATTAGTAAAATTCTATTTTATTTATATATATCCTGTTGGAGAGCTGATTGATAATTGAAAACCTGTTAATTAAATATGGATGTGGTAGATAGGATTAATAGAAATATAAAAATTTCGACTTAAATTAATCTACTAATCTATTTTCAAATCTAGTAGAATATATTTTCCATTAGATTATCTTGATCATTCTCTTTTTTGATACTTTCTTGAACATTAGTGTAAGAAACATAAATTTGCATAAAGTACTTTGTTGAAATTAGGAAACAATGAGTTATAAGCTTCCTTCGCTAAACTTTGATAACTTGTGACTCTATGGACTCTTTATTAAGATTTATGAATTAAATTCTATGCGCTTGGAAGAATATTTTCTATTAAATAGATTTCGTATTGTAAAATACTACTTTATCATATATATCAACAACTTGCATATCGTCTACATAAATTAGTAGCATATCTACTATTTATATTTATTTTGAGAATATTATTAAAACATATATATATATATATATATATATATATATATATATATATATATATGTGTGTGTGTGTGCGTGTGACTAAAGTTATCTAAATATACTGATTAGAAAAAAAGAAATAAAAAAGGAAAACCAGAAGATGTTACGTTCTCACAATATGTATTAGTAAGTTATATATTCACTAAAAAAAATATAGAAAATACAGAAAGAGAAGTGTCAGTATTCCTAATTGAAAATAATTTCAATAGTATTGAATTTCATGGCCGATAATAATAAAAGCGCAGGACTCGCATTACGGAACCGCTTATCCGGACAACAGTAGTCAAATCAAACACGAAGCTATTAACTAGGTCAACATTTCGGGTTTGGGGTACTTAGTCCTGACTACTTGGTACCTTCGTCAGTGAGCTGCACGTCATATGTATGTATTTGCACATATACAAAGCATGAATTCCACGGTGAACAAGAGCAAAGCAGCCGTGTCGGACGGTCTTAAATAAATATCTAATGTGCAGGGGTCGTACGGACTCTCGATGCCCCCACCAATATTGTTTTAGGCACGGCCCTTGGCTAGCGAAGTTTTGTAACTCGAGAAATGAGCGCCACTCGTGGCTGCAACGGACAAGATACCAATAGGTGTCGGAAGATCTAGTCGAGTACTTAAGTTCTCGAGATATCCTGTCTACACTTGTGTTCCTGTATCCTGTAACGCAACATCTATTCTTCTGTGTGAACTGTGGCAGCTGCCAATTTTTCTATTCCAACATAGGTACTGTATCTATGCTTCTTTATGACCTATGATTACAATTCTATCTTAAGCGTTTTTCACTCTATACCATTTTCGTTCATTCATTGTCAGAGTCGTTTAAACACTTGTTCAAAATGGCGAAAAAATGTAAAGGATAAATATTTAAATATTTCGAAAGTTAGAAAGTAGTGAATTAGAATTTACTAAAATAGTGAAAAAGGAAGTTTAAGTAAGTTAGAATGATTGTTACGATAAAAATAATACTAATTGATATAAATCTATAATGAAATGAAGATCAAGGAGAAATTAAGTGAATGATGTATTATAATTATATATACATGTATATATATGATATATGTGTACATCTATCTATATGTAATATATATATATACATACATACATACATACATACCATGAGATATCATATAATAGTTATTGGTTAAAAATTTTACTCACTTAACAAATTCGAATTTGTTTATCGCTTGATTTTAGATTGATGGTATAATATTATAAATTGTTGATAATCATCTTATCAGATTAAATACTTCTTATTAGTTTTTTCGATAAATATTTTCATGATAAAAATCTAATTGCAAATATGGTTTCAGGTTTTCTTCAAGAAAGCGGAATGTTCATAAACGCTGTTCATAAACGCTGTTAATAAACGCAGTACGTACGTATACCGATTCTGTCTTCTTCTCGTTTCGTTCGATGTAAGAGGTTCGCTTCTACTGGTATTTGTTACGGAAATAATTAATTAGTAGCAGAAAGTTCTCCCACTTTGTTGCTCTTTTCCTCGCTTTTTCTAACTGTGTGCCCCTCTTCTCTTCGGTATACCGACTCATAGCTGCGCTCAGTCGGCTGCTGAACCCCTTTTGCTCATGCAACCCTTATTACCGTGTCGCAGCTCGGTTAACACGAGCGGGTTAATGAAAAGCTCGAGCAAATATAGAATTTCTCGTAAAAACTACAAATTACTGCTGTGTCGGGTGCATAGCCGCGTGCAACGTACTTCGTCCTCCTACTCTTTTCTTTCTCTCACCCTTCTCTCCATTCCGTTTCTCTCTCTTCTTCCTTTTTTTTTTCGTCCGCGAAATTATACAACGGTATAATACGCGAGAATAGGAAATAATAAAATGTTTCTGGACGTACTTCGCGTCCCGAAGATCGCGTCAGGATTTTATGACTGGAGAATTCGCGAGATCGTGTGCGAGATGAAAACGCTATTCGAATATGTCCGCGTTTCACGGGTTTTTTCTCATGCCGCTTAAAAGGCCGAAATGAACGTGCCCGTAAAGTTTTTAATTTCGCAAGAACCGTGCTACCTCTACCGTAAATGTTCCGTGAAAAAAAGTAGCGTCTGAATGAAAAGAGTAAAACAAACCATGATCAAAATGCTAAATATATATATATATATATATATATATATTATGCGTGTATATCTTTCCCTATGTATAATTAATACCGCAATCTGCTAGTAAATTTTGTTAATCTTTAATACTTGTACTAACTAAATGATTAAATTTCACGAATGAGATAGTTTTTTTTAAAAAGATATAATCAGAGATTTCTCCGAATATCTTTTGGAAGAAATATTTTGATCTCCTTCCATCTGTTCAATTTTTATTTTCAAGATTATGTTTGATTATACAATATAGCTAGAAAAATTTGTACAAATAGTAAGTTTGATTAATTATTTCTGTCATATTACAAAAGATACGATATTAAAGAAAATAATTGTAGATATTAATATTTAATGTACATCATTAACGCAAGAACGATCCAGAAGACATTAAGATGACTCGTTCCCAATGAACCACTGATCGAAACGAATCACGGACGTCAAAGCAACGCTTCTGTTTCTACGATTGCAACCTCTCTTCGAATACCTCATTTCGCTGAGAGTACTCGATGTTCAAAGGTCCACGTGAGTCAAGACTCAAACACGATGAATTTACGGCTAGCCGTAAAGCAGTAAGGACAAAGACAATACGCCAGGTTATCTCGCATTATATCATTACACTTCTGGCCTGTGTTTGTCAGTTTAAAACCAGGAGCCATTAGCAGGTATTATTTTAGCCGTGATCCACCGTTAGCGGGAACAATGGCGTCACTACGGGTTACGTCCCACGATATTAAATGAGGCGAAGTGATACATTTCGAGGGGATAGTCGAGCAAATAGGGATGATGCCGTGATGGCACGAGGGATAGGACAGGGAAAGGGAGAACGCAGAAAGAGGAAGAGACACGATGATATAGAGAAGGAAATCAGAATAGAAAGGGAGAATGAGAAAGAAGGGAAACAGATATAGAGGGAGATAGAGAGGGAACCTGGTCAGAAGCACAAGGGTTGAGGAGAAGAGGAAAGGGACACAGCACGTATTACGTTACGCCCCTGGGCTGTGTAAATACCACAGCGCTGTAATCTAGAGTTAATGGTGCTCTCATGATACGAATGTCTATTAAAGCCCTCGAAAATTATCTACAAGAACTACCGAGGATGTTCTTTATGGAATGAATTCGATAACACTTACCTGGCTCTCGTTCATTGCCTATTTAATCTCAAAAATAAGCGGCCTTTCGATTTTTCATTACTGTGAATATTTAAAAAGACTCTCACGAAGAAAAAGTAAATCAATTTCAAAGAATTTCATAATAGGTCTCTTGCATAGCTATATATTTTAGAGTTAAATTTTACTAGACTTATTTTGTCATCCATAAAATATTCATAAAATTAATTCACTTTACTGAACTCAGTGACTCAGATTAAGTATTGCGGTTTTGGAAATGAAACGAAGTTCGGCGCGCGTGGTTCTTTGACGCGAACGATCAAAATTGAATGTGATTTATCGAGGACTGTGACATGCGACGTCGCATAATATGTCAGCCGAGGCAACAGGCGAAAATAATAGTTTGGAGAATTGTAGGCGATATCAATGCGCAACCGGCTGGCAGTGTCTCTGACAGCGCAATTATCTGGTCTCGCTTGCGGTTGCACGCCAACCCCTTTTATTATCGCCATCCCCAGAATCAGCGCTCCTATCATATACGTTCTGCCCTAATGCTCGCGTATTGCCGGGGATTGTCAGATGATATCTGTCGAGCCTTGTTATAAATCACTCTGACATTTTTGCATATATATTAGCTTTCTTAATTTCTTCCTTTTTCTCTACAATGATGCCACGAAGACGGCAAAAATCTCTAATTTAAACGAAAAGAATATTATTTAATTTGTTCATTCATCCTTGGAAATATTCTAATTCGAAAGAAAAGATTTAATCTATGTGTGATTGAACAATTACGATATGTGTAGTTGAATAATTTTCTTACTGACGTTTTGTTAATATTAAAAAATTTTTCTCAAAGATCAAAGTATATAGGTATTTGATTTACGTAGTTACAGTGATCGAGATACGTGTGATTGTTAATAGCGATGATTTAGAGAATTCTGGTATCTAGTTTCGTCGAACGCTATTGATTAAAAGACAATTTGTCTGACCATTTATGATTCTACGTACGAACATCCTGCGGTTTCGAGGTCTCTCTATTATTTCCGGCCACGGTTACAATACCGATATTGAACAGTAATCAAAATTCGTAGTAATCAAAACTCGCGTATTCGTATTTAACGAAAATAGGCGAACGTATTAGATTATACTCCGAAGTGACCGTGTCATTTATTTTCATGTTATCAAAATTACAATATGAAGTGAGTGTGCATTGAAATTGTAAATTGAATTTCTTCTCTCCAGGTATAAGTGATTTTGAAAATTTATTTAGATCAATCCAATTAAACATGGATCTATCGGAAATAGAATAGCTTTCTCTAATAAAAAATGTATAAAAACGATACTAATAAAAGAGAGATAAAAAAAATGCGACGAATCTACTAGTCATATCACAGAATAGTCTTAATATCTGCATTCATTGATAACTAAAAAAAAAATATTACAGACCGATCAATCCTTCATTGATACAACGCAGGTACTTATATCTTTCTAATTTAAGTCCAACTTGGACTTTTTTTTATTTATCTCGGACCTTTTTTATTTCATTGATTATCATTGAGCCAAGTGAAAAGCTCTTTTCCCGGACGACACGCGAACGAATCGATACTTGGAACGAAGAGCCCGAAGGCGCGATTGTATAATAAAATAGAGCCGGTCGCGACAGATGAAACGTTGAAACGGTGGACAGGTTCACGCGTACGTGCACACGTGTCGAACGTCCCTGGCCACGTTAGCACGCACCTGTCAACTCAGAATGTAATCGCGGAAATCAAAGAGACTGTGTTCAACGACGCGAAAGATTCTGCATTGATAGAGCCGCATTTGCCGAGGTGACAGCGAAAAGAGACGATCCGAGGGGTGTTACTAGGCAGGAAGCCATTTTGAGTTACTGACTTGATTAACGAACAGTCGGGAGAACAAGAGAGAAAGAGAGCCGGGAGAGGGTGTACATCTGTGCCTTTGCACGAAAAGCAACAGTGGGAATTCTTGTTTCAACTAGCGAAAGGGAATCCTTACGTACGTGATAATCGAATAACAATGGTTTCGTTGGTCGGTGTCGTCATGATTACGCGATTGAGTATCCTCGCAACTTACAACGGAGGATGTATTCGATTATTCATTCGTCGACTATTGTCTTCCTTTGTTCCTTCAGTGTAAATTTTTGATTCTTTTAAGGATAGGAATTCAGAAGATAGAGAAAAGTTTACATTCATTTTCAAAGATCGGAGACTAAAGATATTTATACAACTAGTATTCTATTTTGAGTATCCTGTTTAAACTCTTCAATTCTCAAATGCATAAAAATCCTAATGGACCACTAATAGAATGATAAAATCTTATCATAGATAATACTCACGTATTAGAAAACCACTGTTAAACGTTACGGAGTCTATATCCGGTATCATGCTCTTCTCGAAGAAACTACGGATATCCAAAAGATTCGTCGAAAACGATGCCTCGGGTTAACGATTAAGCAGGAAAGAGACAGAGAAGACGTCCTCCAGATACGGATATTCTTTTTGTTTGAATCTTTTTTCGCGGAATGCTCGCAGCGAAACCGGAAGGGCCGTTTGAACGTCGAAAAGGAGGAGCAGCGTTGGAGGAAATAGCGACGTTTTAAGACCTTAAATTCTAGATTTATATCGTGCAACGCTAGGCAAAGCCAGGCCTGGCACGATGACAGCTTTCGGATCGCTGGCAACCCTTCGGCCCATGGATGTGATTGGCTGTCTCTAGGGGTGGTGGGTGTGGCCCCCGCGGAAACCATCATCCCCGTCGGACGTCGAGACTTCACAGGATCCCCTCTACTTTTCCATCCCTCTGGAATGTGCAGCTTACCTAAACGAGTCCTCTCGACTCCCCAGGCGTTTTGGAGGGGATCGCTGGAACTTCCTCAAGGGGAAATACTGGGAGGGAGAGGGGTGACAAAAGAAGAGGGAGGTATCTGTGTCTAGGGACGGATAATCGGTCCGCATTACTGCCTCTTTCTCTCTTTCTCTTCGCCCATTCCATCCGTCTTTTTCTTCCTCTCTTTTTCTCTGTCCCTATCTCTCTTCCTTTCTGTCTTCGTCAAATGCTTTGTAAAGTCTGCAATAACGCTTTGAACGATGTCCGCCGTTTTTTTTTTCTTTTTTTTTTGGTAGAAGAGAAAAATATGATGGAAATTCGCGTGATACTCGAGCGATAATTCCCTCCGTTCTTGTTCGAGTTTTCTTATGGTAATGCACGGATTTCTTGTTCAGGGTTGATGATTTTATTTCCTCGTTATCTCGACACACGTATTATAGCGCTTTATAGGACTGTAATAAAGAGATTATACATAGAATGTAACAGATTATATAGAAGAGTTATTAAATTATTGTTTCCTCGTCGGCAGCTTTTTTTGCTTTTAAGGTCGACATTCGTTCGGTGCCAGCTTGCTTTCGACAAGAGTAGGCTTTAATTTATTCTATTCAGTGTAGGCTTTAATTTATTCTGCTCGCTGTTTTATAGACTGTTTTTACACTGTTGCAGTTGAATTAATATTATAAACGAAATTTTGCTAGTCCGGTATTAATAAATGCTCCTAGATGAGAGCAACAAGTTTGGTCTTTCGTCAACTTTTAACGAATTATCCGATGAAAAAGAAATTCGAGAAATATTCGATTTCTCTCGTAAGCGGAATGTTAAATTAACACCGACTATGGAAAATGACGGTCGAGTTAAATTCACAAAGATATCTACTTACTTACGAAAGAACGAAGGACCTATGCAGATTTTCCGATCTTCCCAGCACTCTCACTGTATTCAGACTGTCGTTGCATACCTACGAGGGTTCCCGAGCTGAATTCTCATCACGAGGAAACCCGTCGGGATTTCACGCGTCGGCTCGCATTACTGAATCCTACATCGAGTTATAGGGATTATAACGAGTCGAGATACTTAGGTTCTTTTCTCACAACAAAGCTTCGTACAGTCCTTATAACGCTGCTTACTTTTTATTCTTCTTTCACGATATTCGCTGTAACAATTGTTAAAGCATAAAAATTTGTCCGTTTTTTTTCTATAGGAAAATCAGGGTTTAACAAACAGTATTACAATTACATCAGTTTGATGTTTCAACGACGAGGCCAATCTGAATAATTCCTGAAAGAGAAGTTTATCAGTCTTGGTGGCAGCTAATTACAAAGTGTATTAAATAAACTAACTTCATTAACTTCGTTAATTACATCAATACAAACTGTGTATTACATCTTAAGTACGATTATAATCTTATATTCGTACGCGACTTCACATCGTTTCAAACATTGCGTATAATTAACAATTAATCCTTTCATACAAATCAAAAACTCTTTAACCTTTGGTAGATTAATGAAATTAAAGAGTAAACGACTGGATTATTGAATTGAGCCTATCAGAATATAAGATATTATAAGATGGATAGAATTTATACTTCGTATCAAAGAAAATTTCGTTCCGAGGGTTTAGATCATCTTGTATTTAAACATAATCGGTAAATTTCTTTTCAAAAAGTAAGCAGTCGACGTTATGCAGATTTGAAAATTTATTTATCCACGAATAAATCGAATAAACTCTCGAGCGAGTCCTCTACCGCCGATAGAGAGATCGAACGATGAAATTATCATAACGATCCGAGGAAAAAGCGAGTGTCTCACGAATCAGAAAGCGGGGAGATGGTTTTGGGGTAATTCGAACCGGGACTCTCGTCGCGTGCACTAAGTGTTCCTCTGGCGCTCCAAGCAGAAAACACATCGGCGAGGGTGGTGGTGCTGGCGCTATCATGGCGCTCGGGGCTCATGCAGCTGACGGCTCAATTATCTCAGCGAGGGTCTCACACAGTCACGCCTGCGACCAAACCTACCCCCCGGTACTTACTCTCAGGATCCTTGAAACAGCCAACCCCAACTCCATTGTCCTCCAGCTATTAACTGCCTCTTCTCCGTCCCGAATGAAGGACTCGTTGCTTTCGAATGCTTTGACTCCTGTCACGCAATCGGGTGCCACTGACTGCTCCGATAACGTGTTCTCTTATTGGCGAGTTAATCCCTTTCGAGAATTCGCCAGCTGATGAACCATGCATGAATAATTCGCAAATTGTTTCGAGGGGGGATTGCGTAAATTCGTGCACGAGAGAAATTGAAAATGATGTATCTCTTTGGGAGGTAATTTTTATTTAACTATCTGTTCTGTAAGCAATATTAATGTAATTGTGATTAATGTTTTGGGACGTGGAGTAGCACGATTACAGAACGGTTCTTAAACAAAGTTAACTTAAAAAAAAAAAAATAGCATAAATTCATTGATTTTATACAGAAACGAAGTGTTCTGACGTTAAAAATATCGCGTCCCAGAGAAACCCCATTTAAAAAGGCATGTAAATCATATTCGATTTCTTCATTTGAGATTAGGGTGCAAACAGTGGACAATTAAGGATACCGGAAGTCAATATCTTGGACGGTGGTCTTTCTTTAAAGCCGGTAATGTGGCCATTAGTAGTAGACACTCCTTGTAGACGAACAATTTTCGGCATACATAGTTACATATTTAACTTCCAAACTTTCGAATAACTGAGATGACACTCGTACAGGGAATAATGTGCTTTCATAAAGCATTTGATTACAATATTTGAACGAACGAAAAATGAAAAAAAATTCAGTTGCGTTAAATACAGAAGAAAATGAAGTCTTCCGTAATCAAATCGATTGATTTCACCGGTTTTAACCTGGAACGGATTTCTGTTGCAGGTTTTCTTCGTTTGAGCTTCTTCGATGCGCTAATGGAAATGAAATCCCTTAGGATAAAGGCTCCGACAACAGCTTCGACAAAGGTGAGTTCAGTCAACCCTAAAACTCAATCTCGACCCCGGTGTTACCTGCTCATACTCTTGTTCGTCGTTTCAATGATTACGCGAAAACATTGAAAATACCCGACCGCCCTAGTCCCTCGTTACAGCGAGTTAATCAACTTATTAATTAATATTATCCGGCCTGTCTCCCTTAATAGGGGAAGATCAGCGTCGAATAAAGCCGGCTACTCCTTCGAAGGGCGATCGAAACCGATAAAAAGTCGAGCCCGATCTTTCCTTCACGGGACTTCGACGAAAAGAGTTTAATTATTAATTAAATCGCCCTTCTTTTAAATTGGATTAGATCTCCTTTTTGGCGAAAAGTCAGATTTTCTTTAAAGATCAATCGTGGGTTACAAACGTCTTACGATAGAGTTTGTTAATTTTTTGCATTTATCTTATCTGCGAATTCTAATAATTTTCTTTAGAAATTCTAAAATTTGTAAAATCCACGATTAATGAAATTGACCCGCTTCACTTCAAACGAGCGGACGACGGTGTTTCAGACTTTTTGAAATTTCCCTGCTATATTTCTCGCGGAAAAACATTATTAGACGAGTTTGCATTGTTGAAATGCGTCGGCGTATTTGAAACACGTTCTTTTTTGTAACGCGGGTGCTTGCGCGTTAAATGAAACGAGCATCGCATCCGAGATAATTTAAAGAGTGGAGAAGAAAATACTAGAAGGACGACGATCAGGATAACGATGGTTTACATAAAGCTGAGCGACGAGAGTTTATGACTCTCAATACGAAGCCGGTTGTTTGCCCGTTTTTCCCGTGTTCTTCTTTTCCGTCTCGGTGTCTCACGCCGAAGCCTTGGAAAAAAGATCCCGACAAAGAAGAAAGGAAGACTGCTCGTTAGTATGGCGAGACCGTAGAGCAAATAAAACAACGGGGACCGAGCGAGGTGCCAGCAGCGAGAAACAGCGTTCATCGCTCTTCTTCACGCGCGACTTCTTTCTACGTCATCTCGTTACGTGCGAGGAAGAGCAGGTAACGTTCCGCAAAGTGAACGTCGAGGAAAAGACTCCCTTTTTGCAAATACGGATCGTGCGCTGTCCTTTTACACAGTCTCCCGTTGTCCTTTCTTTTCTATCTGATTCGTCGACAGGACCAGACAAAGGAAACGGAGAGAACGCGCAACTAAAACGAGAAAGCAAGAAAAAGAAAAGGAAAATGACGAAAGAAGGAAGGACTTTTGATCTTTTGAAGTCTCGTTAGTATCAAAAATGTCGAAAAATGAAATGCCCAAGGATCTTTGAAGCATCGAATTTTTACATTTATTCGTATATGTATTTGGTGCGGTATCTTTTTGAAAAATAATGCGTGGTATGGGAAGCGAATCAATTTCATCTTCATCTTTCTTCGCGTAAGAAGATGGCGAATGAAGATGAATATCGGTGGAGATGAAACACGATGGAGAATTTGCGTCTGGCATTACCTCGGGGATTGTTCGACGGTCGCGTTGCTTATATCGAATCTGTTGGAGGTAATAAAACAGTCGTTGGCTGGAATGTCGTATTTCCATCCGTTTCGCCATTGTGAAATCGTGGACTTGAGGGAGGTATGCTACTACTACCGGTTTGGGAGTATATACGCATTTTCTATGCATGTACATACATATAGCTGTACACGTTTTGTCAGGCACGTTGATCACGTAACAACCGATGGACGTTTTCTTGCAAGGTGTGTATTCATGTAAGTACATGATATTATTCCGGAGAACGAATAGGTTTTTCTCATTTATGCGGCTGCAATGGAAATTGATAAATTACGCAACGATAAATGGCAGAAAGCTAATAAACACTGCGTCGTTGAGATCAAAGAGAAAGAGGCCAGAAAAAAGGCGTAAAGATGTAAAGAAATTTAACGTAAAAATTTAATGGCGAACGAATACCATTCCAGAACGACATTCAAGAACACCCTCGTCGAATTTCAAGCCTAACTCTCTCTCTCGTCACGCTATTTCCAATCATTTAATCCCGTTTGTGTCGCGAATAAGTCTTCCTTTAAACCTGCCATTCAAATTACAAATACCAATCAACTACTCCACGGCAGCACTGCTGCTCCTATCACTTCGAAATCATCCCCTCAATTACGACACCGAATAATTGAAGGCGAGACTCTCCCTATGCTGCTATATCGGTTCCATAGGTATCGGGTCTGTACGAAAGTGGAACGAACGCCGATCACGAACGATTAAAAGAAAGATCACGGAAGCCTCGTGGCTGTAATTCGAGCGCGGTTTATTGTCACGCACGGAGCATGGTAACGTACCCCCGTAGCCTCACCCTCCGGTCCGTTCTTCCCCCACCGGAAACCATTTGTCCAGGCATAGCCACAAAGTGTGTAAACACGCGGAGAAGGGGGTTTGGCCTCTCTCGTACGAGGTTACGAGGGTGCACCACGGAGATGGTGAGGCAAAACCGAGCCGAGGGGTAGGGGGTTGATTTTCGTTTTGGGATGTAGGCGCAGAGACCGGGTGCAGAAATCGTGTGGGTTTCTATCCCCGCGGGCTATATCCCCGGAATCAGCTGCCAGATTATTCTATTACCGCGTATCAACATGGGGTTTGTTTGGTCTGAAAACACGAGCCCGCCACATTGTTTCAGCCAGATAAAGAATTTAACGTCGGGTAATTAAAAGGACTGGCCTCGGGGACAGGTCCGTCGAGGGGCCACCAGGACAGTTTTGCTACTTCGAACGTAGACGTCCGTCGTCTCCGACGGTGTTCTCGCGCCCGTAAATCCCTCCTGGGGACATTTTGTGCCTCCGTTTAGTTTCGCGACTCTTCGCCGACGCGGCTTCGCCGTGGAAATTGATTGTTGGCGACGCGAAAACGAGATCGACGCGCCACGCAAAAAAAGAAGAAAAAAAAAGGAAAAAAAGGATATCTCGGTGGAAGTGAACGATATGGGAGAAAAAAGTAATTTAGCAAAGTCTTATCACGTCGGATATCTCTGAAACTTTAAAGTTTTAAAATTTTAAAATTTTAAAGGGGGCTCGTAAGACATTTTAGCTTCTCAAGATATTACTCGCAATTGCGATAGAACGTTTGCAAATTTTCGTCTGATAATTTTCGATGCCACTTGTTATTTGTGACGAAAGAGAATCGGAGGTCGAAGATGTCTAGCAGAGCGCAGGTGGTACCTGTTAACGTCGATAGAAAGCGCGGAACGATAATTAAAAGTGTATTGATTTCGCCTGTTCGAATTACATTTCGAGAGGATCGTATAAATGTAATCGTTTTGCTCAATTTAATTATTGACGGTTGAAATTTTGTAATATTTGCAAATACTCGCGCGAATTTTCGTGGCTAGTTTTTGTGCGTATGTGTACGAGCACGTGCATATGTGGATCGTGTGACTCGCAGGAATACGCGTTCAGCGTAGTTTCGTATGAAAATAAAGTCGGGATGATAACTTTTTGTCGATGTGCATGGTGATCAAAAATTTTCCCAAACGCAAATCACGTTTAACTCTTTCTTACGACGATCCTAAAATATGCAAAATCTATCACCTTTTTTTCAACAATTATCTATTCCCCCTTGGGTGCAAATTTTATTTAAGGAAATAGAAAGAAATCGCGCACAAAACATAAACTCGATTCTAGCTTCTATATCAAATATAATGTAATTAACGCTTTAGTCGAAATTCAAATCGCGTCATTCCCACATCCACCCGGTACAATGGTAATAGCATAATAATGTCGCGTAACTAACATAATCATTGTTTGATCATCAGTCGTGTCGCACCGTGTGGCAACATTGTTCACCACTTTTACATGGCTCACGTAATTACGGCACCACGTTACTTGCAACCCCCTCGAATCGTACATGATTACGCGCTAACGATTGTTCGTAAATATTTGCATTAACAGCGCATGCATAAATAACGCGAATCACGCGAAAACTGTTACCATCAGGTTCGACACGAATTTCCGTATTTACATACAACGTCGGATATAGATGTTGAGACATCTTTTTACATTTACGTTAAAGAATTCCGATGAACATTATTTTATTTAGTATATCACATCGCAATGCAGTTGAACAAACATTCAATTTATACCATTAAATATCAACAAGGACCTTTTACACAGGTGAAATAACGTTACTAACAAATTTCACGAGTTAATATTGACAAATTCTCGCAAATAATAAAAGATGGCAAAACATCAGTCTCTTTCGCTATTGTCCGAATAATAAATGTTAACTTTTGGCATTCGATAAAATGAAAGGAAAAAAAAACGAAACGAAACAGAGGGTACAGGTATATCTATCGTTCATGAATGAAGAGCCTCTACGGACACTTTGAAAAAATTTGCTTCCCATTCGAGTGAGACCCGTCTCTCTCGCGGCGGTGCGAACAGACAGAAATTGTCAGCCGGGGAAAATAACGAACCGTCAGTCGATTCGTCGCCGCCGAAACAATAACAATCGGCGTGTGCTCGACGATGCAGTAATTAAAATAAAATTAATTGGATTGGTCGTGTGCGCGTTCCCGTACGGGAACTTTCGAAGGAGATGGCTGTACAGCCGTAGGGGCGTTTTGTGCGTTATTGCATATAATGCACTGTTTATTCTGCATCCTCCCTCCACGGCCCCCTTTCGTATACGTGCACGCACATACGCGGCAATCCGCTTCTTCTCTCCTCTTTGTTCTTCATGAATCTTTTCCAACAAGATAGGTGTACGCGGCCCGTCCGTTGGATTTAATGTATACGCACCTTCGATTCTGCCATCGTGATCCTCCGTTTCCTTTCCACCATTGTTATTTACGTCCAATTACGACGGATAATGATACGTTGCAAATCTTTATGGCCGTGTTCATTATAGGAAATTTGAAGATGCAAAGAGAAAGAAATCTTTAGAGTACGAGGTTGAATATCCAGCAGCCTGTTTGTTAATAAAGTGAAAATAGCGAGGGTGTCTGATGTAATAGTTTGGAGTTTAGTTTGGAAATTTGAAACAGGAAATATGAAATGGAAGATTGTTCGGCGTAGAAATTAATTTCGTCGAGATTCGGTTACATAAAAGGTCGGTTCTTGATTCGATTTGCGATAAACAGCGAAATGTGACAAACAGGTATTTAAAATGAAATTTCATTAATTAATTTAAGCATATACAGCTTCGCACAACAAAATGGAGAAGAAAGGATATATACAGGAGTGAAATGTATCAGAATTTCCTTTTTAAAATTCTACTTCGAAACGAGGATATTACGGAAATTATTTGTTACAACTTATATGCGAGAATATGTTCGTACAATTAATACCCTCTTTTCTTTACCTTCGCTCCTGGAATCCTTACTATTCAATCAAGTCCGTTTTTTTCTTTTTTTTTTTTTACAATTCTATCACACCCTGTACATGGAACAGTGAAACCGGTGCTTCCGCGAAGCAATTATTAATTAAAGAACAAATATATTAATATGCAAATGTAGGGGAAACCCATGGAATAAGTACGCGTTAATATTGAGTTTCGAAAGTAATTTAAATATCGAAATTGTTGAAATCTGCGTCGACATCGGGTACATTCGGAATTCATACTACGTGGTTGGGCACGCAGTCTCCTCTCCGCGGGTAATAATTCATTTCAACCGGAGCTTTCGAGATTTAGTCGTATACCGTTCGACCGATCGATTCACCTTTTCTCGATGGAACTGTGCGCACCGTGGTCTGGTTCATTAAAATTTCACCGAGCGAGTTGTCTTGATCTTTGATTTGCTCGGCGAAACTTCGCTCCACCGTGGAACCTTGCGGGGATCAGGCCGATTTCAGCTTCAAATTCACTTTGACTTCGACTGCTGCTTGGATTCCCACGGGATACATCGTTGGGACCCGTTCGAACTTCTTCTTCTTCTTCTTCTTCTTCTTCTTCTTCTTGTTTTACTAGAAAAATCGAGTAAAGATACCCTGCTCCATTTTCGTTATCTCGACAGATAGCTGCACTTACAGTTCAAAAAGACCACTCCATTTCGACGATCTGTATTTGTCATTTAACCAGGAAAATATTTGATTTTGTTGTCTCTTTTATTGTCTGTGATTGTTTCTTTTTTTTTTTTTTTTTCATTCAGGAATGAAATGTTTCGATCTCATCGGAAATTTTCGCCTAAATGTTATCACTTTTAAATTATATCTTTTAATAGGCAGTATAAATGTACAGTTTGTCGATTTCATCGATGCCGCTTTTAATTATTAATTTATACATTTCGTTTATGTTTCGTTTATGCAGTTGCTGCTGCAAATTTTCAAAATGTCCAATGTCGATGCATATTTCTTTTTATACGCGTTTTAAAATACGTTTTAAACGTTTCCCTTTTCCTTTCCTTCTCTCCAAATGACGGGAATACGTTTCAAAGCGTTTTCGCAGCAGGAATTATTTGCGGTCGGTGCATGCGCGGGGCTCCTAAATCCAATAATGATCAGAATATTACCCTAAAAGTAGGGTTTCACGTTATTTCCATCGTGTGTCAGCGTAATTTTATAAACACTTTGAAAATTTTGCGTCGCGGTCTGGCTTCGCGCGCTGAGATTGCTTGCCGTTTTAAGGTTTCGTCTACTCCGAAGGAAAATAATTACAAAATCACAGAACGGAACACTTTAAATCTTTCGTCAGCCTTTTGAGAAGCAGCATTTGTTCAGCTTCCCCACCGGTCCGGTCCCGACGTTCCCGAACGGTTATTCATATTTTTCGGAAAGTATATTTAAACGAGGAGTATGAGGGGGGGGGGGGAGAGGGTAGAAGGAGGGAAAAAATTTTTTCCAAGCGCGACACAATTCCTTCGTTATTAAATAGACTCGTAGAACGCAAGAGAGTCAATAAAGCATTTTTATTACAGCGTTTTCTCTACCCTTTCCCCATTTCTCGTTTCCCTCATCCCTCTTCTCGTCTCCCCTCATTCCACCTCCCGATTCGATACGAATCAATTTGACATACAGAACAAAATTATTTTTCAATTTTTCGCTCGGGAAATACTTTCCGCTGACAAATTCAAATTCCATGAGACGACCGTATGTCACATACGTGTACGACTCGATGCTGCTTATCAGTTGTTAGGTTATATCGAAATTTCCCATTGAATCGCGGTTAAAAATCATCTATGACGATGATACACGCCGTGTAAAATGATATAAAAAGAATAATTCAGAATAATCGTTTAATTTTACCGTCTAAATTATCGCGAAACATTATCCTCGTGTAACTCTATTTAAAAAAATGAGTTGATTTAATTTGACTGAGATAAAATATCCGCAAATTTGGTGAAACCGTGTTAAATTGCGAAGTATACGTTTAAAAACTGCGATGCCGAGTGGTGTAAAAAAGTGAGAAACTGCGAGGTGCAGGATAATTTATCGACAAAGAGGTAAATACAAGGAATCAGGCGGAAATGGCCGAGGTTGAGCCAACCGATGAAGATACTACGACCGAGTATCTCGATGACACTACGGATCTGCAAGTTACGGAGGATACAGAGGACACAGAGGGCGAAGAAGCAGGTGTAACTGAGGACTACGAGGAAACTGAAACCGAGGAGGAGCTCATAAAAGAAGGAGATGAGGAGGGTACCGTGGAATATGAAGAAGTACGAGAGGAGGTTAAAAAGAAACGCAGAAAAAAAAGAGAGAGAAGTGAGATGGAACGATGTATGAGACAAAAGTGGAAATGCGACGTGCCTCTTTGGCAGCTTTATGCGAGAACGTAAGGAAGCGGCTAGGTTTGTTGCGTGACTGGTAACGCGTGACCACGATTCGCGATTTTCTCAGATTCGTGGAAGGCTACCAAGAACGAGAGAAGGAAGATTTCATGAAACACAGGAAGCCTGCCGATCTTAAGAAATTCCCGCGGGTCCAGTCGGAGGAAGATCTGACCGCGCACCACAAGTGTTTGCCACTCAATGCCTTCCAGATGAAAGAACAGTTCAAGTTACCTGACAAGATGGACCGATCGAAGCTGATACGAATCTGGCGGAACATGCGCGCGAATTTGCCTGTTAGTAAATGACCGAACTGTCATTACACGGACTTAAAACATATAAAACAGGAATATTCAAGCTTGGGAATATTTAAAATTACAATTCGAATTTTAATCTGAAAGTTCAAACGTATCTGAAATTTCTGTTTCGAGTCTTCGTGTGAAACAGTTCAAAATTAATTAAAAGTGAAAGAAACAATTCTTAACTTCTTCAGGTGCACTCTTCCAAATCTGACACTGCTGTAGAGGTATCGAAACCCGACAGCGATAAATGGCCAGGCATGTGGCCGTGCACAACGAGGGACATGACGAGAGAATTGCTAGAGAGGCGAAGACAGAAGCGAAAGAAACGGAAAGATCTGTTTCCTTGCGATCCGGCCGACGTGCACGATGGTTTCGAAGACCCAGCCAAAGATTATTCCGATCTCAAGGAATTGGGTCATGCTCGAATTCCGCAATCGTGTCCTCCGCCGAGCAAGATGTCGGTGTCTGTCGATCGCGCTGCCGGCGAACAGCCCGGTTTAGTTAACGGTGATTACATAATTTTCGAGTTACCCTCGAAAACACAGGGAAACAGAATCTATGCCGATGTATGTCTTCGTGGGTTGAAGGGTATGCACTTGCCTGAACTGGGAGTTCTACGAACGCGCAGAAAGACGTGGAAGTTCTGCTTCTACCAAGCGATCGTTTCCCTCCTAGTTAAAACACAGCTGAGGTATTTGTTGAATTTGTTTTAGCTTTAGATTTGGATTTTTAAGTTTTGTTTCTTACCGTTTGTTTTCTTATTTGCTTATTTATTTAACGGGGGAAAGCCTGCTAAGGAAAGAAAATCGCATAAGAAAAAATGACACAAAACAAACAATAAATGCAAACAGCTGAAAATGAAACTGTCAGTGTAAAAGAAACAGTATCACGTCATATTTGCAAAAGAGAACGCATTGCTTTGCGCATCGTATATTTAGTCTGAGAATAAATTGAAAAGATCTTGAAAATCTTTAATGTAGGATCGAATTGCTCAACTCGTAATTTTTTTTTTTTTTTTTTTTTTTTTATAAATCTTTCGCCGAACGAATTGGAAATCGCATCGTAGGAAAGTTTTATCGGAGAGCTTTGCGCGAATATAAACTCGCGCACATATGAAATTCTATTTTAATTAAAACAAAGATATCCTATATTTAACGTGTAATTTCAATTCTCTTAAACAGCGTTCAGTATGAAGGAAACCCACGTTGTAAAATTTCATCTCCATGCACGTAGATCACTTTACCTTTAACCTTTCACAAAATTAAATCGCGCAACGTATAAATTTTATTAATAACGTTTAACGAATCGACGTATCTCTGTAAGATACAAGTACGCTTGGAGCGCGAACATCGATTACATCTACGACCATGCGTGGATGCTGTACACTCACATGGGTATGATCAACGTCAAAGACAAGCAACGATTCGACGACATCGTCGTGTACAATTACAAGTACAGCATCGAAGTGAGATTAATTCAAGAGTTGAACGACGTTCCAATCGTCACCGACATCCCGTGCGATTACGAGGAGAGGAACATGCGGCGAAAAATGATCCTGGAACGAAGCGAGCTGATGAACGTTCAACTGGAGATCGGCTCCGAGAAAATAACCGACGAGCAAACAGCGCCAGTTCACAGAGGCGTCAAAAGGATCCAGGATTGGCTAGACAAACTGAAAGTACGTTATCGTAACTGTATATTCCGCACCGCTCGATTCTCCGTGGCGTTCTGGAAGGACAATCTGTTCTGGTACCTGTACAATCCGTATCGATGCGACAAATTCGGCTATTGGGACGACAATGGGTACGCTTGCATCATGAAGTTCTGTTCCAAGCAATCTCTTACGAGGCATCTGATGATTCTCTTACTAAGAGCTTACGTTTATACAACTCCAAAACCGGAGAAGAAGTCGGAAGAAGTCGAAGCTCCCGCGACAGCTGTAGAAGGTAGGGAATCAGCGATCGAGTCGAAACAACCAAGCAACCAAGCTCAACAACCGGAGGAAGAGAAATTCTACTCGATCCAAATTTTCCACGTGTCTCATCTTTGCTGCCAGATCCACAACCTCAAGCTGTTGCAACGAGGCGCACCGAAGCCAGCCAAACGGTACGTGAAAAGGAAGACCATCGACGATTGTCCTTTCGATCCTCTGGACATGAGAGACCCGTGCACGATCGAGCAAGAAGAAGGCGATTTGAAAGAATCGATCGAAAAGCCTACGTGGCTGAAATTGTACAAGATCACGTGGACCAAGTCTCTGGCTGTCCCTCAGAAGAGAAAAGGCACGAAGGAACTCGCCCTGGGGAAGATGCGCTGGCATCAGTACGTCGTGGAGGAGTCGAACAAATTATTTTCTCTGTGGGGTGAGATTCACATTACGGACGGTGTGTTTGAGAGGGAAAACCGTGGAATGCAAACGTACGCTTGTTACGTTGTTTGCGCTGGCATGACGAGAATCATGGCGCCTGAATATTGGAGCTCGAAGACTCTGGACGTGATCGTCATGTGCGGCGACAGATATTACACGCACAGCAGATTGGAAGCTGAGTTCAAGTCGACGAAGACCGAATACAGCTACGTGAGCTGTTGGAACAGGTACTTGATGAGCCATTTCAAGATCGGCGAGACAATGTTCGAAGCGAAGGTTCTGCCAGCGATTTGCGGCAGATTGTACGCGAAATCTGGCAAGTATTTGTGGCAATCTTTGGAGCAAATGTTCTTGAAGTATAAGTTTGGCATTTTAACGTGCGAAAGCTCCTGTCTAGGCGTGTTCAAATTCTGCGGCGCTTATTACATGTGCGACGTGAATTCTTTGGGCCCGCCACTGTTCTCATACGGCGAGGGAGCGGTTTATCTGTTAAGAGCCACGTATTTTTTAAAGTTCATCACGGTCCTTGTATTGACTATTGGCTCGCCGGAATGCAGCCAGTTTGCTCTGAACCCTATCGAAATATTGAAGGTCGTCGATGTAGGTCCCTCCGCGTTCCCCGTTACGAGAGCCGAGAAGAAAGACAGAGCTAAAAGGGTGACTAAAGTGGAGTGTCCGTACGACGAGGAGAAGAAAAAACAGATGAAAAAGTGGAAGCACAAGAGAGCGGAAACCGCACGACTTATCGATAAGTTATGCTGCAAGGGTGAAAGATGATCGTTCATTTTCGTTTCATTTTTGTCCTCTGTTGCACTTGCGAGTGTAATTCATTTTAAATTCCACGTTTCAAGAATGTGACGAAGCTTTTTTCGAATAAATGATATTGTCTAATAATCTCACATATCTGTTCTATTAATCATAATATTTTAAATCAGATTTTTAATTCTCCCGCGGTTAACAATGTTTACTTCAAAGAAATATCATCGAGCTTCATTGCAGATAAAGTGAAATAAGCGAGTGGAGTAAATTTTGCAATTACCTGCCGGATCTTACAGTACTTTCCCTCGAGAGACTTTACTCGTGCGAAACGAAATCTGCCGTGCGATCACATGGCAATCAGAATGGAGGCAAACCACAGAATACAGGAAAAAATTCGTTGATTTCGAATTTAGAAGATAGAAAAAAAGAAAGAAAGAAAGAGAGAAAGAAAGGATCAGAATCTTTGAGGAACAGAAGAGTGAAAAGAAGCCGGTGGTTAAGTCGATCGTCTTTAGGTCTCAGTGCAGCAACGGCGCGGAACTTATTAAAGTTGTACCACAAGAGAACCTCTTAGTTCTCGGTCGCCGTCGGGATTTATGTACTTACCCCGAACTTGGCTGGAACTTTCCTCTCGCGCGGTGAAACTTACGGTGTCCATGAACTGGCGCTACCGCCGGTCTAGCTGCTCTTTCACTCCTATCGCACAATACTAATAATATAATCGTCAAGGCACGTCGAACTAAGTTTCAACTACAACGCCGTTGGAAACTGCCCAAGGATTTTAATCACTGATCTATTCTGTAACGCGGAATATTCTGCGCAGAGTAGGTACATTCCTGCGGCGAAAGCGATCACGAAATAGAGAGCCAGAGAATTTTTCTCTTTTCTTTTTTTTTTCTTTGAAAAATCTGACTTTTCACCGTTGTTTAATAGGTTTATAAAACAGTCTTATTTGCAAACATTTACGTGTAAAAAGAACAGAGCAAATTAAGATGATTCTTTTTTAATTCTCGACCGAAGGCTTTTTACAAAATGTTACTTTTAATTTTTCTAAAAGCAATAAAGTTTCCGCAGTATAATTTTTAGAAAGAGCTTCCAACCAGTCATCTACTTTTTTAGAGAACGGATATCACACGGAAGTGAAAGTAAAATGCCATCTGATATCTGTATCTCGAATCAATAATTTATTTCACTACCTATTATACACATCGATCGTAAGCTATATGTACAAACATATTTACATCCTAATTCGGTATTTACACGTCTGTCCCCTGCACGAGGGTAAGAAAAAAACCTGTCCGGTGTTCCGAATCTTTTTGACCGTCGACGAAACCAAAAAAAAAAAAAAAAAAAAAAGAACAAAAAGAGAAAGAGGAACGAAAAGACAGGAGAAACTTTAAGAATAATTTTACAACCGATATCTTGACTACGCCACTTCGAGGTCCGAGCTGTCGGTGTCTTGTTCGTGTTGTTGCTGTTGCTGTTGCTGCCTGGCCAGCGTCAAATGTTCGGCCACCTTGACCGTAGGCGTTGGAACGTTGTCGTCGGCCCGCTGACGTTGTTCCAGTTGAAGTTTCCGCATACGTTCCTGCTCTTCCCGTTTCTGTTTACGCCACTTGGCACGTCGGTTCTTGAACCACACCTGGAATAGGAAATGTTTGATGAGGGAAGCTCATCGTGTTCCAGCGATGTTTCTTTGTGTTGGGAAAACGCTTGAAATAGAATCGAGGCGTGAAACGTGTAAATAGTTTCTTCCCTCGCAATTTTTTGGTCCTTTCTTTTTTATCTCTCTCTCTCTCTCTCTCTTTCTCTCTTTCTCTCTTTTAAGTTGTGGTTGTTTGCTACATTAAGGACAGCTGTTTTAATAAGACTTTTTTTCTTAATGTGCACAATTATAGCAGTGAACTATTTCTCAGTAAAGTATTTATACTTAAAGAATCGGTTATCGAAACCTAGAAGAATTACTGAAACAAAAATAATTTGTACACTCGGTATGGAGTTTATATCGAGATAGCATATCGATTTTTAAAAGAGAGAGTGTCACGCGTTGTTCAAATACGTAGTTTAAATCTTCTAATTATTTTGTACAATATATTAGGATTTATGGATTCATTACTATGATTAATGACATTCCAATTGAAACGCTTCGTTCGTTTCACGGTATATTCAGTTATCGCTGTGCCGGCGCTGTAACGACTAAACCTTAATTTCAATCATGGCAGGTAGAACCTCGTTGTAATTGATAACTTCATTTACCTGCGCGTCGGCGTATCTCATTGAGAGAACTCTTAACGAGGCGAGGGAGCCGTCGAAGATCAAAAGGCTTCATCCCACATTCGAAATCAGCATTCGTCCATCACGCTTGTCCGACTCGATTTAAAACGAAACGCCCAAACAATCGATATCTCTCTCTTTCTCTCTCTCTCTCTCTCTCTTGTTTGTTACCGATAGGATGCCTCATCGTTTCGAATATCGCATTGGTCCTGCCTCTTATCCGTTGAATTATGCAATAATCACACACCTCAGTATTCTATCTGTATCAAACATATTTTCCCCGACGTGTTTCGCGATATTTGTCTATGCAAAACCATTGTGCAAAATTTATGCAAAATATTATTCTGCCTGTACGCGCGTGTGTATGTATGTATGTGTGTGTGTGTGTGTGTCAACTTGTTAAGCTTTCCTTAATACCTCGGTCTAAATATGCACGTACATGCACTGTGAGTGAATGTTATCATCGCTCTCGTGGAATCGATAGATTATCCATCGACTTTATCCACGAATATCTCAGACATCAAAGTTTTACGCTTCTGCTTTTACGACGTATCGTCTCTGTCGTTTGTGTTTCACTGCATTCTTGTTGATGCAATCACAGAAGATAGGAAAAGACCGTCGCACGAGCAAACAACGTCGTTGCTTCTTTCCAAACAGAGAAGAGACGCGGACGCAGCAGTTTTGCTTTAGGCCGTTCCTCTCGAGCCGTTTCGAGTCTCTCCTTTTATTTCCACATTCTCCGCATTCTCCCCCTCCCCCCTCCCCCTCCCTCCTCCTCCTCCCCCGTAGTCACCACCCTTCTTTTCTCTTTTGCTTTTTTTCAAAGTCGCCTTTCTACTAATTCTGTACAAACACCGAACACTCTTGCCTCGATGGCGGCAGGTGCGCTGCAGGTATATGTTGTTTCAAAGTCTTTAAAGACTCTCGAGACAAGGGATTTCCTTTGGCAAAGCCGACGACGCGGGTGGTCTCTGTTGGTCCACGATAAGTGTGAATGACTTTGGGATTGTACGATTGTCCGAAACAAATTGCCCCGCAACGAATAAAGACGTCCCTTGATTCCTCTCGCGTTCCATTATCGCGTGATCGCGATAACTCGGTCCAGAATTTAGTCCTTAGCACCTTTAATTTTCGACAAATTCTCGTGATTTCAGACACGTTTTAAACAGAAAGATACCGCGTTTGAGAACTACTTTGCCTTACGACGATAAAAATTCTGTTTTGAAAGGAAGCTCTTGCGTTGATTTCGTCTCCTCGAGAAACGAAACGTGCCCGCGTGCTCCTTAAGAAAGCAGCAAACTGAGAGTGAGCATCGATCTTCTTTTTAAATAGAGCTACAATAGAGCGTGGCAGAAAAGGGTTCTTCGACAATCCAGTTTCAATGACACGGTCCTAAATCCTTCTGAACGTCCTCGTTCAGAGCGATACACGATTCATCGCCATTGAGCAGCAACCGATTTTAATTTCGGGGCAACACGCCCGACGATGCAGGAGAACCGTTACGCGCGATTGTTGGTTAATAATAAAGGGGAAAGAAGAAAAAAAAAAAAACATTTGTTCGATTAATCCGACGAACAGTGAATTCGGCTTCGATTAATTATAAGATTACCTCGTGACAAATTGACGATTGCGCGCAATGTAAATCTTCGCGACTTTAAATACATCGTGTTATAAATTCTACGCCCCTTCCTAGCGTGCTTTGTGTGCTTCTGCATGTGTGTGCGTGTGTGTGTGTACGTGTGACACATACACGATCGGGCATACATATAATTGAAGTAAACACATTATCGACAAAGCTTTTAATCTAGCATGCAACTTGTTGCCTCGAGTCAAGCGACTGCCAATATATAAGTACCGGCCGCAAATAATTTTAATGACCGTGTTAAAGAATTATGGAGTCGTCGTTGTCGATGCATTAAGGCAGCGAAGGCAGTCAGAGTCCTCGAGGGCGTTCAGATCGTGGAAAGTGGAAGCGTTTTGTTATCGGTACAAATTATGCGTCGAAAGGGGCCCCGGCGAGCTTCCCGGCAATCCGAATGGTCAATGTTTGTCAAACGAAAACCTAATATTCACCCAGGTCTAAGACAATAATTTGTCAATTTAAATAGCTACCAGATTACCAGAGCTTCGTTTGAGGGTTCGTTTTGAGAAATTCTCTCACGACGCTATCGAGTTTCTCGTGATCAAACACAAAGGAAGAACAGACGTGGAAGACGAATGTATCGCTAACTAGTTAACGTAACGATCAGGGCTATCAGTCGGCAGAATCTAATTCTGTTACATTCCGCTGAAACGTTCATTGCCACTCTATCTCTCGCAACTCACCTCGATTCGTTCTTCCTTGAGATCGACCTGAAGCGCGAGTTGCTCTCTCAGTATCACGTCCGGATAATGTGTCTTGTCGAAAGTGGCTTCCAGTTGCTCCAGCTGTTCCTCCGTGAATATCGTCCTATGGCGACGCTTCCTCTTCGCCATCGGTCCCACCGCCGCTGCGCTCGGATTTATTTGATAGGGATGAGCCGCGTGATAGAAGGCCGGTTGACCATGAAGCGAAACGCCGGCGGCTGCCATTGCTGCCACGTAGCCGCCGGAGTATAAACTAGGATACGCTGCGGCTGAAACGAAACAAAAGAATTTCCCGATGTTAGATTAAATCCATCCCCGTAGCGCCATATTCTCTAAAATAACCTCTCTGTAACAAAATCTCTCTCCGCAACAAACGCGACCAAAGAAAAAAAAAAAAAGGAAAAAAGAACACGCAAATTAGGAAGATTAACCAAAATTAAAGGGCGTGAAATATATTTTCACGCGTGTTTGCAAATTGCAATAATGCGTCGCAGGAATTCGCAGGAATTCGCAGGAGTTCTATTCTACGCGGGCGAGGGGACGAAAAAATTCTCCGAGACCCCAGCCTCCCAAGGGATGTTTTGGTTTAAAATCTAGAAGAAAGCTGCTTAGAGGCGACGTCGCCGCATAAAAATGTGCGAAGGGCGAATTTATGCTTTCAACCGGCGTCGCTCGCGGTTCTCTCTGTTTTTCTCTCCGTCTCTTTCCCGTTCCGACCGGCGTATTTCCTCCTCCTCGTTTTTCAATCTTCCGGGACCGGGATTGCAAGGAGCTAAATCGTTCGTGCGTGATCGAAACGGATTGCGGATTTCAGCTCGCGCATCCCCAATCTGCGGCCGTGGTTCTTGCGGTGGTGAAATACTTAAAGCCCTCGGGGGCATAAAGGAAATTTTCGTTGCGAGAGACGCGTCGGCCCGCCCGGAGGATTTACGCCTTCTTTCATTTTTCCGCTACGAAACGCCTTCCCCCGACGTAATATATGCCGGGACCGCGGGGCAAGCTATTTGCGAATTAACGCCGTACTCCTTCGCGTGCCGCGTTTCCTCGCGAATTATTGTTGAATTTCGACGTCAACGTTTCTCTAATTGAGAGAAGGGTGAATGATTCGGCAGTCAAGAGCCTAACAATTAATTCTAATCGTGCGAAATTAGTAACGAGGATATTTCTTCTTCCATTTTTAAATAACGAGCGAAGAAAATTATTAATTTTTGGAATGGTTAATCTTGAAGATTGGATAACGTCGAAACGTTCTAATTTTATATTTTTATCATTAAATTGACAAATTTCATCGTACACTATACTTACAAATGGACAATAATCTCAAAAACTCTCGCACTTACTTTCCTATCCTTAAAATATAGAAATATGATTCTACAAAAAAATATTTTCCACTAATGGCACGCGATCTAAGGAAAGAGCTTACCGAACAAATCGGCGGACGTGAACGCGAGATGATGGATCTGTTGTTGAAGGGGATGCATGGCCCTCGACGGCGATCCTACGGCTTCCGGGTTTTGAATGATGGACCCGAGGCCGCTGGTGTTGGTCGGTGTCATGTTCCCGATAGGTCTAGGCGCTAAGATATTCTCGATAGTGAAGGCAGACGTGGGTGAGGACATGGTCGCCGAAGAACTCGGCTTGGAGACCTCGCGCGGTCTGAATCGCATCTCGTCGGAACTCACTGGACTTCTGGAGAACGTTCTGTCGCGTCCGTCGATGTCGTGTCGCCGTACCGTCACATTGTTCTGCTCGTCGTTCTTCAGCTTGTGCTGCAAACTTTCCGGCGAGTAGCTGTAGAGATATCGGTGACCGTAGCCGGATATTCCGGGACCATCTTGAAGGGGGCTCGACGGCTCCGTCATCGGAGAACGCGATCTGGGCGAATCACTCGCATAGGTGCTCTCTACCATGTTACAAGAGAGTCTTGTCGTCGTAAATTGCAATTCTTTCACTCGTAGTTTGAATCCCTGACTCAGACAGACTCCCGAAGATGGTTCAAAAACGGATATCAAAAACGCGGAAACGTCGCCCCCGAGGATGAGTGTCGTTAAAATCGAGGCGAGACCATTCTTCGTTAGGATGCGTTTTATATATACACTGACTTTTTTTTGTTATTTTAGTAAGCAGCTTCGCAAATGGTACAAAAAAGATTTCGTTTAATTCATCTCGTGCAGCGCCTTCATGGTCGAGCGTTCGTTATTTACAATACGTACGAAAAATCACATATCAGGAGCACCGGTTAAAAATCGGCCGTACCGTCAGAGACATCTAAATCTTTGACGTTGCAAGATCCTCCCGAGATCCGTTTCTGTCTCATCACAAAACTGTCATCGAATCACCAAACGCACTGTTTCTCTCGGCGTACCCGTCCACTTGGATCTTCGAATTCTCCCCACAGTTTCAAGGCGGAATTCTTTGCCAGCTCAACTGTCAAAGTCGAATCGGTCACTTTGTCGTTCGTTCGTGCAGGCAGGATGGAAGAATGAAAATCTGATCATTGAAACTTTGGAAGAAGAAGTGCCGAGTCGTTGGGATACGCGGGGACGCGATGAGAACGAGACGTGTCCTACCGGCGGCGGAGAGCCACGAGGACGCGAGATGAATCGGACGCGCGTGGAGAAGCCCAGATGTGCACCGACTGACAACCGATGATAAAAGATATCCGACGACTGGTCCAACTTCGTGTACGCGTTGATCTCCCGGGGGGAGGGGTGCGCGCTTAGATTCGCCGGCATCTACGGTTAACGGGTAGCCACCCCCGTGTTAGTGACAGAGGGACAGAGACACCCTCGAATATATCCGAGCGAAGTTTTGTCGACACTGGAGCAGGGGCGTGGCTCACCCTAGCTCCATCCACTTTTCCACCACCCGGTCGGCCGCTCGACATCCCCTACGCGGCGGTGGCGATGTCGTGGAGATACAGAGGGATGAACGGGGGAGGCTCGCGCAGGAAGCTGGACAGAGAAAGAACGGAGATGGAGAGAACCCGTGTGGCATCGGGAAACGATGGTTTCCCCGGAGGATGCTGGCGGAGGTGCGATCTCCGCGACGACAAGTACGATGGTTTTGAGGGGTGGTTGTTGAAAAAGTGGGGAAGGAAACGTCGGACGGCCCGGCAGAATGCCCTTTCAACCCCCGCGTCGACGCGCGTCGACCGGCTCCGACGTGCACCGCTGGGTGGAGAAAAGAGAGTAGACGCTCGATGCACACCGGTGGAAATGGTGGAAGAAACGTATTTATAACGGATAATCGCGACTATTGCAGTGTCTCGCGTATTACAGAGCTTTCCGAGTTTACATTGCGAATCGTATTCACGAATTAATCATGCTTGCGAAAGTGTTTGGATTCGAACATCCGGGCGGTGGGGGGAGGGGAGTTCCTCCGTACCGATCGAACTCGCTCCACTATTGTTTTTGATAATAATTTCATGTTTCCGCTCTTCTCGTCGTCGCTGCGATTCGTAGCCACGCGGAGGGGCAGGAGAGGAGGGGGAGGGATTATTGCTCGTATGTTTCGTACCTCTTCACCGTTCGCGATATTCCCTTGAATAGGATGAATTTAACGGGGGGAGGATCAACGAACTTTCATTTCGTACATCGTACTCGAGTATTTACACACGTCTGATGATCGCGATAGCGTTTTTTTACGAGATCGCGAATTCGATCGCGTATTTCAATTTTCGTTTCAATTTAGTTTTACGTTCGATTGATTTACAACCTCGCGTGGGTGGGATACCACTTTGTTGAACGTTCTAGTACTCTGTTCTAAGAGAAGTGGCAACCGCGTTGAAACGAAACGAAATCGTTTGGTAAATTAAAAATGGAAAATACGAAAATAAGCGAAACAATTTTTAATCTACGTGATGTATGACGCATTATATATAACCGGCGTACCCACGTACCGGGTATCGTGTTCACGATATACCAGAATCGTCTGCATCGCATCGGATGAAGCGCAGATTTCCTCGAAAGCGTGCGCGCGTGCTTGATTGATTCGCAGATTGAAACTGCAAGCAGCGGACCGGCCAGTTCCGTTCTACACCGGTGTATAACCGAAACAATTTTTTCATAATACCTATTGTTCAGATTTGAGGATATTATGATTTTGACGTGTGGATTACACCGAGCTCTCGAATTATCAAAAGGGAATTCGATGCCGCGTCGCCATCGAAACACGCGAACCTCGAATTAACGTAATATATTTGGAACAGAACGCGATGTTAAATCTCTGTGCAAATCTCTGGGAATTCGCTCTGTCGTACAATAGTCACGTGCGTAGTAGGATTACTCGTGGAAAGAAGCGAACGAAACGTATCTAATTCGGCTAATCAGGAAGTGTAAGTACCGTTGATCATTGGTACTTACACGCGTTAAAACACCCGATATTGGGATATTTGGTAGATATTCGAACGGTATAGAATTACCCGTTATTCCAAACTATTCAATGGGATTTTGTAATATTTAAAATTTCGCTCGCGGGAAATAAAATAAAAAAAAAAAAAAAAAAAAAAGAAAAAGAGAAATATTGAAAAAATATTGGAAATAATTCGAAATCAAATCTTGATGGAAACGTCAATCGGCGTCCAAGTACAGTTAGTTTCTTCCGTCACTTAGCCCTTCGTTTTAACAAATACCAACGAACGCAGAATTTTGTCGATTTACCAACAGAGTATCAACCATCCCTTAAAGACGTAATGTACTATATTAGAAACCATGGCCATAGTGTCTCTCCCTCCAGCGAATCGTTGATCCGGCAGATCTGTTCAATTATTCAAATTCCGCCCAATGCGTCCGTATTAATAACATAAAACCGTTGTAATGTGTATTGACTGTCGTCGTTATTGTTGTCGGCAGGGATACGGTGGGGAGGATCGTGACGCGATACGTGGAGAACCGAGCGTGAAAAGGTTCTCCATAGGTTCGCGCACGTACCCCGACATTGTCGAGTATCCCCCTTCGGCCACCTCTTCGAGTTTTCCCCCCCATCGGTAGGTAAGTAAATAGAATCCCGTGTGCGTGCACACTTCAATCCCAAAGTCCGCAGCGAAATCTGTGCCAACCTTAATCCTAATCCGTACGTTAATCGTACGGGCCCGATCCCGTAGGACGTAGAATCCCATGGCCCTGGTACGTCATCGTGTACCCACCGGTTTACCAGGGCGATTTCTCGTCCCTGGTACGTATCTGGAAGAGATGCACGCTCTGTGAAATTTCGGCACGCATGATGCTCTGCTCCAGTGAAGACGATCCCTTTGTTCGATCGGAGTCGTGAATTTCATTAGCACCGTGGCGAATAGACACACCGGTGTGCCAGTTTCGATTCATCTAACTCGATGAGCCGCGCCAGCATTCGTATGCAAACTAAACAACTACCAATGGCTTAGAAAGTGATTTCGCGATACCAGTTTCTGTGACTTTGATTTTTCCCAGTCGTAGAAACATGGCGAAGGTGAGAAACTGAGAATGGCTCTTTCTCTCTCTTTCGAAACTCGAAGGAGAGAGGCGTGAAAACTTGTTCGTATGAATTTTAAATAAAATTGCCTCTTACGTTCGGCTGACAAATGCACCGCGCAGGGTTGGCCTCGAAGGTGCGGACATGTTGGATTTGTCGAATTTAGAACGTGATTCGAACGACGTACGAGGTCCGCGCGGACCAATGGCTGATGCTTGCCTATGCGAATCAGGATTATCCTTCCTGCCGGATTATCGATTCTTTTCCAAGAGACCAGATTTTCTGGGAATCGAACGCCGCGTGGATCGTTCGTGTTTCCTAACGTTTCCAGCTTCCGATGCGAGGAATTTCGAAGCGGGAGGATTTACCTTTGGTTTCGTTTCAATGGTGGAGATCACCGCGGGCGTTTATGTGTTTGTGGGAAATTTAAGAATGCAAAAAGATGTAGGAATTGTCTCTATATATATTTCGAAATATTGAAATTACTTCATCCGACTAGCAACTCTATTAAATTCTTTTGCTTTTATATGTGCTTTTATATGATCATGAAAGTGGACTAAATCACATATTTTTCTCGGTTTGAATAAATTAAAAAATATTTTTACACTGTGAAATAAAATATTTCAAGAAACATCTGGTCTTGTAAGATAAGAATTTATTACGAAATTTTGTGTGAAATTTTGTGTGTAGCTTATAAGGAAAAATATGATTTTTGAAGTTTGAAATGACTCGGACCATTTTCAAAATTGACCGAACGTCTTAAAATTGATTTACGACAATAAAAAACAACGAATTTTATTACAAAACAAAAATTTAAACCAAATCTATTGATTCACATTTTATAATTATGTTTCTAAGTAATGAATTTTCTGATTTTCTTCTCATTCTTCGGAAATGGGATTTCGTGGTTTAAAATATTTCTGGTAAATCTTTATATTTTTCTTCTGTTATTGTTCTAATGGTGGTGTATAATAGAACTAGGCGAATATTTTCGTATATTTTTTTGCTCTTCTTGTTACTGAGTTTTATTGAAATAAAATCCTTCTGCTTTGTTCGTTCTACTAACAGTGGATTCTTCTTTCTACATTCTTTCTATTAGTTCATAATAATATTCAGGGACGTATAAGTATAATTCGCTTTTCTTATTCTCATTTCTATCGAGCCAGAATCACGATCAAAAATTTATGATTATACACACACACAGTTGTTAATCAGAAAAATCCCTAGAATAATTATGATTAATAAAAATCGGCAACAACTTTTCTGAGTACCTGATAGTAAAATAATTAATCATTCTTTCGTAAATAACAGCCAACTTAATTTAACGGTTCAACTTTTACAGCTTCTTAGAAAATTACACCAAATTATTCTCTTTCAAAAGACCGGTGACCCGAGATAACTGATAAACTCATCTTTTTAAATTCTTGACTAAGACTCACGGCGCATATCTGCTTGTAAAACTTTCAGCCTGCTAAAAGTACTATTAATCAGCGTGAAATTTAATTTCGACACTGTTCAGATTTCGGGAAGATCTGTTTTCTGAGAAAACAGATGCCTGTCCCGCGATACGTTATGTCATAGTGTCTTTGAATCTCCAGTTTCTTGTTTACAGCGATTTCATCAGTCGGAAAAGATGGAAAGGGAGGGGGGGGGGGGGGGGGGGGGGGGGTAAAGAGCGAGGACTTCTTTCTTCACCGCGTCTTACCCGACTTTGGTTTTAAAAAGTTTCCGCCGCGGGAGACGCTTCCACGCGAGAGATTACCATTTCCCCGGTAATCATCGTTGGACGAGTCTCCCCCGGCGTTAATACAGCGACAATACAGATGTTTTCACGTCTAAGCGGCGTGCTAAGTGGATGTCCTCCCTCCATTCCGCATCCTCCGCCGCCATTTTCCACTGTTCAGATTTCGTGATCCCGAACCTGCGGGGTGCTAAGTTGTTGTACCTGACCGGCTCCTGAAATGAACGTTTCGCGTGTGCTCGTTACTTCAGCTTACACTTGACTGGGCGCCTTCTTGCCTCTTTAGGTGGGGAAATAATCGACCGGGAGAGAAAAGACCCAGCGAGCAAAAGCCAAACGGAAATTGAGCCTACGAATTATCCGCTGGTAGCCAAAGCTATTCGGTCATCTTTTCTTCGCTCTTCTCGTCTGTACTCTTCAGACGATACAGGGTGTCCTGGTAGCCACCAGTAAAATTAGCAAGAACGTGACGTGAGAAAACAGTCGAGACTGTTGAGGTGAAATTTTGGTTTCTCTTTCATTCGTGATATTTTCGTTTTCGAGAAGATCGACGTTTCGAACTTGTCAAATTCACACTTGGTTATTCTGGGAATTCAATTCACGGAAGGTTAGTCCGCGTGTGAAAATGTAGAAAAAATGTTATTATGAGAGACTTATTTGATTCGTATGCGTTAAACGTTAATCCATAAACTTCCAATCTGTAAAAATTCGAAATTTTATTTATATACACTTTTTTCCACGCAGACACCCTGTATAGAAAAGAAGCTCCTTTCCACTCTGGCTCGCTTTCTCCTTCTTCCAAAGTCTGGTGCAAAAATGTCCTCGGACCTGGCGATCTGGCTGGCAGGCTTAAAGATCGAAAGTGAAAACCAATGAATCCCGCGATTATCCTCCGCATAGAATTTTCAAATCGAATGCTAGAAGCACGAGAGTCGTCATTGATGCAAAGGGTGCAAGAACGAGGGAAGGGACGTTCGTTCGTGTATTTTGGTATTGGTCAACCGTGAAAGCGATTATTTCATATTTTGTCAAGGTTGGTTCCTTTGCGGGATTTGACGAGAGAGGTGAATTTCTGAGAACCAGCAAATTGCTTCGTATATTTTTCGGAGCCAGCTGGATCTCGAGATACGAGGATGACTCGGAATGCGAGGAAGATGCAGAGCAGTCGTAAATTGATTCTTCCAATTATGCACTACCGTACGTAGCATAATGGAAATTTGATCAATTTTCATTTTGTTACTGGCAATTTTGACGCGTGTCAATTTTTTGTTTGTTTGTTTGTTTAAAGTTCGTTATACTTATTTTCAAGAATTATGAAAAGGAATAAGGTTGCGTCTTAATTGATCGTGAAACTGATGAGATAATGCTTTCAAATGTTCCCTTCGTTAATTAAAATTTGCCTTAACTAAACGCGTATTCGTACAATAATATACTATATCACAAACAACAACAACGAATCGTGATATTGTCAAACCGAGATCGTTGCCAATATAATTAACGAGGATATCGCGGGAACGGCGCATATTTCGCGACTAATGAGTTCGATACACCGGATGGTCAGTGTCGCGAACTTGTTTGTCGAGAAAAAAAATCGCGTTCCATTTTTTTCTTTTTTGATACCGATTGTTTACCATCGGGCGGAGTAAAACGCAACCGATAAAAACCGCGTCGCGTCGTACGAAAAGAGATTAAGAGGAAGAGAGAGAGAGAGAGAGAGGGGGGGAGATTTTCGAAACAACGAGGCCGCAATAAAGCGGATGAGAAAGGCTCCGCGGGGCCGGTCAAAGAAATCCGGTAAAGTGTGAGAACATTAGCGAGCCAGCGCAAATATTTTTCAGATGCCATAATCGCGCCACGTTTCCGACGAAGGTACCTGTTGACCGCCTCCGCAACCCAGGGAGAGCCTGTGCGTCTCTTAACGTATAGCGCAAATATTGTTCCTGGCGAAGGAAAATTGTACACTCGCGCGATTCTAATAGGCATCTCGTCTACAGTCAAAGACGCCGCGTGTCCAATGGGAAAGAAAGGAAAGAAAAAGAATCATAATCTAGCCGAAGAAGTCCGCAACGTGGCGTTCCGTCGAGTTCCGCGCGGATTAGCTCCGTTGGTTACAGGATGTTAAATATTTGCGCTTCCTGGGTGAGAACAGCCGCTTGGAGACTGACTGAAAGAAACGCTTATAAAGTCGGAGTAATCAGCCAGCTTGGGAATTGTGCGCCAGAAATTTCGTTCCGTTTGTCGGAATTGAGAGTTACCGGATCGCCGAGTGTTCCATGGATTGATTTCTTTCGAACTTTCTTTTATCACTCGACGACAGGTCGCTATTGAGAAATCAAAGAAAACAAAGAAAACAAATTTCGAGGATGAATATCAAGAAATGGCCAATATTACGGAATTGTATCGTCAATTTTTAATTAATTTCAATTCGGTTAATTCCGAGATGAACGCCGAGGAAGAGCGAATGATTATCGACGAGATAAGACCGTCTTCCGTGCTTGCGACAGCTCGATCGGTTCTACCTGTAATCTCAGACAATTCTTACTCTCGCGCGCTCGCACGGCGCCTGCAATTATTATTTATAATGCCGTTCCGACGATGACGCGCGGCCGGCTCGCGCGTTTCCACGCTGCGACGCGAGGCGATCGCGAATTTATTGGCTCGTACGTTAATTACTTTAATTATTACACTGCTGTCAAAGGCTGATCGGAATACAAAGGAAGTTTATTCGACGTTGAACTATGTTTCCATCGCCCCGAGTCACTGATCGCCAATTAATTTTCCATAATTGGACGGACATGCTGGCACGATACACGCCTTGACGCTCGTGGCGTGCACGCGTGCACCCGATATACACACTCGTACACGCGCGCGTACACACACGTACGTCGCGTCGGGGCTGCTTAAATTGTAGCTGTGCCAACCGGCCGGCCGGCGGCGGCGGCGGCGGCCACCGCCGTCGTATTTTCACCGCGGAACCAATTAACAGTTTTCACCTATTCCTTTTTAGTAGCTCGGTCGAACGAGATGGCAAAAAAAAAAAAAAAAGAAAAAAAATTTTTTTAAAAATACGTTAAAAAAAATAATAAACGCGGAGCAGTGTGTCTGTGTGTGCATGCGTATACGGGAATAAAAGAAAGAATAACGAACGCTGATCGATGACCGGGAGGGGGGGGGGGGGGGGAAATGGACGGGGGGGAGGGAAGGAAATGGATGAAAAAAGCGTTGCTCTGATAGCCTTATAGCGGCGGAAAAATCAACTTCGATTTTGTCGACCATACAAGGCAAGGGTTTGCCGTTGTTGGAACCTGGGGATCGAGCTAAATCGAACTGCTTGGCATCGATGCTCGCTTCGTGGGCAGCTTGTTACGATCGACAATAGGAGCAAAACGAGGATAAGTGATTTTTGAAATATCGGACCTGACCGAACACCTTCGCGCTGAGATGCTTGCTCGTTTCTTCTTTTTCGTTCCTTTCTCTATTCGTTTTGCAGCTTTTAATCACGCGAGGAGAACAAAAGTGATCGAGCATTGTAAATCGTAGTCGTTCCAAACACCGTAACGTTAGAACCTTCGAAGTAGATATTTTCAACATCTATATAATATTCTTGCATTCTGATATCCACGATATTATGAAATTTATTATATCGTATAAAATTATACTTTATCACGACACTGTGAGATGAAAAACGACGTCAAAATGACTTCTTCCAGGCCCTGAAAAGTCCTTAAAAGAGATGACAAAATCTTTCGATTCTTTTTCTTTTTTTTTTTATTTTATTTACGAAAGCAACTTCCTCGCGGATGGTTTGAAAAATCGAACGGCATTTCGTAGCGGTGGTGGCATTGCAAAGGCTTTTAAAGCTATTTCGGCGCGGATTTCGTTAAGTGATACCAATAACCCGATGGGACAACAAGACGGGCCCTTCAGGATTCGGCGGAGGATAAACGAAGGGCCGGCAATCCCGTGGGGATGTTATCTAATCCCGGTGGATTTGTTGATTCTACGACTTGTGCTTGGCAAAGCGCAATGTGGTTTCCATGTAGCGCTGGATTACCCCTATTTTTTTGCAGGCCTGGAAGGCCCTCCCGAAATCTTCGCGCCGCGCAAATATTCCCACTCGGTGTCTATTCCAGCCAAGGAGCAAGTATTTCAAACTTGATCACGTTCGTCCCGTGAAAATGATTGACTTTCGATTGACGAAACGATATACTAATCTTAAATGCAACAAAAACCCAGTAACTCGGAAGTTAGAAGTCAACTGAAAGCAAATAATTGAAACCAGAAGCCCTGTACGAAGGAATGTCTGTACATTTGAAATTACAAATCGTCGCAACGCAATTCATTTAACGATAATTCAATAATTCAAGCCTAATGCACCGTGCTCGTGCAGTATTTTCTCGACAATATATATTGATGCTAAATTATATTGGACAGCATATTGCAGTCGCTGTGCCTCGCCGAAAGTCACAAACCAAACCTATGCCAAAATCATAAATCAAAATTACAACGTGTTCGATAATTCAAATTTATTGTACGGTGTGGAGAGATCTGGAAATAGCACCGACGCTTTTTGTCGCGTTTCGCTCGCTGCGAGAGGGAACGCGTGTTTTCCTTTTCGTCGATCAGACGAGAGTAATCTATATTCACAGTTATTCCGGATATCGGAGGAAAAGAGACGAGAACGGAGGAGGAGGAGGAGGAGGGGGGAGGAATGGAAGGATTTCCCCGGCTGCGGTTGTTATTATTCCGTGCGGTAAAATCAGCGCGGATAACGCGTTATCGGGTCGAAATGTCCTCGCTAGCGCGCGGATCTCCGGCGAAAAACAAAGATACGAACGTCGTTTGCCCCGCGGTGGCACTCTCGTAACACAGATTATTCTATTACACGTTACGTAAACAGAGACGAAAAGAGAGAGAGAGAAAGAGAGAAAGAGAGAAAGAAAGAAAGAAGAGAGAAACGGACGGAGGGAAACTCGTGGCGGTGCTGTTTCGCCGCTTTCCGCGTCTCGGTACCGCGATGTTGTTTGGTCTGAAAATACGTTATTGTTTCACCGCGATAAAAAATTCAGCGTTTGGATAATTACATCAGAGTTGATCGATCCGGTCAGCCCCCGGCGGATTTCCACTGAGTTACTGACTTACTTTGCCTACCCTTTCCCCGGTTCACCGGGAAACACAGATGTTTACGCGACCGATGTAATAACGCGGTTGAAGAACTCTGTTAACCCTCGATTGGCATCGTGCCGCTCGGTGACGATCCGCAAAGGTTCAGACGTTCTATTTTAAAATATTCTGTCGCACTCTGAGCGTGAATCAAGAAACAGTACATGTACATTAAACTATAAAAATTGAACAATCTTCACTTTGACTCGCAGTTTCTAAATTCTACACAACAAATATCATCGATAGAGTGATCTGTATTTCGAAATCTGTAATTGAAACTTGTTGCGATCACCTTGCGCATCGCGTAAAATACAAAAATACAAATAAAAATTGAATATCGTAAAATGAAATGATCTAAAGGTGGTTGTTAAACGAATGAACGGAATAAATTGGACGATGAATAAACCGGTTGATGGAATTTTTGCGATTGACGGAACAACGCAGAATTACGTTTTATTGCGATATCTCTGGCTTGCGAGAGATGGCGAAGCTGCACCGCGAAGGATATCGGATATTTGCATGCAGAAACACTACTTTGTACTTGCGTTTAGATCGTTAAATACTTGCGTGTCCCGCCGCCTTGAGTCCACGTATGCCACGTATATATATATATATATATATCAATCCTCAAAGGTCCTTTGTACGTATCAATGCATGAACGTGGGCACGCTTCAAACGAAAAGGAGGCTCACCTGCGTGTACGCGCGCGCGCTCGAAACGAAAATGCGTCGATCCGCGCGGATTTCTAAGAGAAAGATAGAAGAACCGGGCGAAGAACGAATCGGTTTTCGATAGAATCACCCGTGCGTGACAGCTGCGATCCTTCTTTTTTTTTTCTCTCTCCCGAATCGTTCTTTTCCTACTTCTTCCTTCTCCTGTTCCTCCTCCTCCTTCTTTCTCTCCTTTCACCTCTCTGAAACTCCCGGTGTTTTGCCCGGCTGCATAATCCCTCCGAGCGAGAAGAACCGAGAGGAGAGAGGAGAGAGGAGAGGAAGGAAAATCGTGTAAATCCAACGAGGACGAGACGAGCGACGAGAGGAACGGAATGGAGTAAAAGCGATCCGAGAGCGAATCGACAAGGGAGAAAGACGGAGGAAGACGGAGAAAAGTAAAAAAGAAGAGAGAGGGAAAGAGGGTTGAGGAACGAGGATCGAAGAAAAGCGACGACCCCGCTGTTTGCCTTTTATTAAACTCTTGTTAAACGCCGCCTTTCTTCGCACACACAATTGAATCGGCAAAACAGCGGAGATAATGCCCCGGCCGAGCTCGTACACGGCCCTCTGGCCAGGTTCTTCTACGTGGAAGACTTACCGCAAACACCAGCTTCTTGTACACCCTGAAATGGACACCGTGTAATCCGGCTTTTTATACGGCAGTGCCGGCATTGACCGGCTCCTCCAAGGCATGCACATCGACCACTACCGGCTAATAAATGCCGCCATTTCCGTTTTGTTCGTGGAAAAAAAGAGAAGAAGAGCCTTGAAAACGATTCTTCAACGACCGTGAAAATCGCACGGCGTTTCCACCCTCTTCCTGCCGGCATCTCGTAGTTCACCTCTAATGAAAATATTTGGATATTTCGAGCGAGATTGGCGTGGGCCACCGTTTCAAAGCGTGCCATTGTACGTTGTTACTTCGGGAAGTTACTTTGTGAGTAAAGATGTTTTTCCATGGAACACTTTTCATTCGGGAAGGTAGCTGACGAGTATTACATGCACATATGCTACTTTTGCAGTGCGCTTTGCACTGTTATATACATGCCTGATATTCTCATATTGATGAGAAACGATGATCATCAACTTGCATGGGTTTTTTGGTAACTTTTTTTAATTTCACTCTTTGACATTTAAATATGAATTGATAAACAATATCCATTGAATCAAATTTCTTGTAATTACTGTGTTACTACAATCTAATATCTTATCTCACAATGTGGCATGGCAATAATTAAATTATTTTTGATTTTAATCGTCAACAACAACGAGTAAACACGGTGATAATATTAAAATTTCCAGGAAAATATATCCATCGTCGGTCGCGGGAAATGTGGTACGGCGATAATTGATTCAAACCAAGATTTATTTCAGATTTTAATCGTCAGCAACAGAAAGTAAACACAGCGATAATATTAACATTTCCAGGAAAAATATTTCCGTCGTCGACGGCGGAAAATAATTTCAACTTAAAATTGCAAAAATTATTAAACTGCAAGAATCTGTCGAATCTTATCGAGCTGAAACGATACTTTCTCTATCGTGCTATCGACGCCACGAATTTCAGCATATTTATGTTGAAGTACCGTTGTATCTAGCCTGCAATAATAACCGATTTAATTATCGTTATCCATAATTTATTCGTATTGGCGATATCCTTCAAAACAGTTTTAATTGCAACTTGATAAGACCGGAAATCAAAGGTTATGCGCAGCAAAATACCGGCACAAAGTAGTACGAGATATCGTGGAATGCGTGTTGCAATTCGTAGAATTGAAACGGAATTCACAGTCGCGTGCAAAACACATACCTACGTAAATACATTTAACAACTCTTTTATGGTTCTTCGAAAAATTTCCCCCGCGCAGTCATGTCATTTTCTCCTTCTTTTTCGAGCAAAATTTTTCAATTTCGCGGAAAACGCTTCGGACACGGCGAGTTTCCACGTGCAGGTCAATTTTACTTTGAAATGGAAAAAAAGGAAAAGAAAAAAAAAAACAGGAAGAACGCGCGGTTCAAGAACCGCGCAGTTAAATTTATCATCAAACGACACCGGTAATATCGATTATTATATCTGTAAGTTCGTTAAAAAACAAATTACAGCGCGTGGCCAATTTCTCGTTACGATTTTTTCACAATTTCAATCGTCGGCGAAGGAAAAAGGACGGGGAGAGACGGAAGCTTGTGGAAATCAAATGGAAGGAAGAAAGAGAAGGAGGAAAAAAAAGGACATAGTTGTGCACAGTTTATAAACAATGTTTATTTTCTGCAATTTTTACTTCCGTTCCATATCGTTTTGTCCTTTTTCCCTCTCCCCTTTTTAATTCTCTTTCACAATCATAGGAGCAGCCTACATTTAACTTGATTGAAAAATCTTGCGCCATTGCAAACGTGAATGTTGAACGTGTACACACAAGTACGTACACACGTAGGTACACACGCGTTTCTTTTTTACTTCCTCTTTTTCCACCTTACTCTCTATAATAATAATGTATTGTATAATCGAGGTAAAAACTAAGTACTCATACAAAACGTAGATTAACTCTTTTTTTTCTTGGTTTTTTCCCTCTCTTCTTTTCACTCGTTTTCGTCTCGTGGGATATCGTTTTTATAAGGGCACATTATAGGACTCTCTATGTGTACATACATATACATACATATGCACGTAGCTTCTTCTATACATACATTATATATACACATATGCTTTACATACTTTCAAAAAGATACGACACCCGGATATCGTTTCATTTCTTCGATTCCACCAAATTCCAACGTACCTGCGTGATTCTTTCTCTCCGTCCTTTATCTCCGCCATTCTTTCTCCTTGCCATCCATTTTTCCCTCTCATCTCTAAACGTTTCACGCGCTTTATTGACTAGCGACGATAATAATTGACTAATAAATACCGAGATGAAGTCACGAGATTTGTATACAACTTTGCGAAAGGGAGTTAAACTTCTTTTGCGTGAACGAAGCCATCCGCTATTACTATATTTTATGCAACTCAAGTTCATTTCCTGTAATCTCAATGCTACTCGCAAGAAGATGACGATTGATTGAGAGTAAAGAAAAAAAATCGTAACAAAAGGAAGAAGAAAACGCGATGGAGTAAAAATGACATTAGAAAGAAAAGAAGGGAGAGCGCAAAGTTATAGGAACAATCGAAATAATCGTTGGAAATTGAAGCATGCTCGTACCGTGAATTAACATAAGTATCAAATTTTAATCTGCAACCACGAATATATAAAGATATAATATGTACTTCCTTTTTTTATTTGGCATCGAAGAGACTCGTAAATACGCATCTCTCTAATCACTTTGACCTGTCTTCACATTAAGTTACCAACTATATTTGTAGACACATATATGTATGTATGGCACAATTATATACATGACATAAGCATAGTCGTTGAGATAAATGTCGAAAATAGAAACAGGTCATTGAGTAATTAGAGTCATTTCTCCGTAGTATCTTCGCTATTCAGTTTGTCGGAAAGTCTTTCACTTGTGTGCTTTTTCTGTAATATCTTTTATTTTTATTTCTTTCTTTCTAGCCTTTTTTCTCTTCCTCAATAATAATATCGTTCGTCGAATTTCACAGGTTCTATATATAAAAATACACATATATACGTAATAAACTCTCGCTTCATATAACTTTGTTTTTTGTTCCTTTAAATGAATCTTTGTGTACGTTTATATAGTTTTCTGTATTTTTTTTCTTTTTTCTTTTTAAATTTATGCGATAGAGGAAATATGTCGTATAATATGTTTGCAAAGTTCACTGTGAACACGCGTGAAATTTAAGTACCGTTGATGGAAGAGACATGGCGAAGTTGTGAATTAAAGCATGGGCGCAGCGATAGATCCAGCCATCATTGGCAAATATCATTTATATATTGGTATTTAAAACTTTCGCCTGTAACCATTAATCTTCCATTAATCTTACGTGATAAACCTGCAGCTACTTACAAAGGAAGAACTAGGTCCAATTTGTGCTTCGCCTCTCTCGACTCGTTCGAAACTTGTATACTTTCAGGCACGATGATTTTTACGACCTCGCCATACCTCTTCCACCTTCCAAGACTACTTATCGTTTCAACAATGAACTTCGAAGGAAACGTAATGGCGGTATATGAATGTAAACATGTCAAGACACCGGAGTTTAGAACTTCGTCTAGAATCTTCCAAAGCCGTTTCATTTTCACCTCCGAATGAAACAGAACTCTGATACATGCGAAAATACGTTCGATCATTCTTCTTCTAAGAATGTAGATGGAATTCTGTAAAACACGTAACAAAGCTTAAATACTTATACAAATGAGTTTGTTGTTCATCCGCGGATGAAAAAAAGTAACGCAGATCGTACTATGTACATCAGTCCCGGATTAAATATTTCATAGAAAAATCCATCATTGAATCTCTGTTTGTCTGTCTTACGTTCTCCTCTTTCGGCTCTTTTCTTTTCTCGTAGATGACATCGATTTAAACGAACAGGCCCATTATCGAAAAGAAAAAACTTTCGGTCGATCAGTCTCCACTCACAATTGATAACAACCACTCTCTGTATGCATAGAAATTTTGACATACTCTCTGATAAAAAGTTTCTTTCAGGAGCCGTCGATATCTCGTGCAAAAGTACGTTAAACTGATTAAATGCTAAATTTTTGTTCCAACGCTTCGTTCAGTGGGCATCGAGAAAGGATCGATCGAAAATTTTGAAAATGTCAACGTTGCGTCGCAACGATGTTCAAGAATTTTTTTTTTCCATTTTCTTTCATCTCGTTTTCATCCCGTTCAATTCGACTTCGACTTTCTTCTCTTAAATCTCACGTAGAAAATAGTTAAACGCGTGGAATAATAAATTCTTAAGTGACTTATTCTACTTAAAAAACGTGTAAAAGTTGTCCGTGTTTACTTTGATTCGTTTGTCGTTTAAATGTACCTCATTTTCTCCAATATTTTGTTACGATGGTCGTATGTGTATACGTGTTGTGTCCTCAAAATGGGTCTAACATGTACGCGTACGTACAAAGCATATTTCGCGAACCCCTTATCGCTAAATTGTCGTCTTTTTGTAATTTATTATTGTTTATTGTGTATTGCGCTGTAGACTGAAATTGGCACTGTTCGTTACAGTTCCATCATTTAATTTGTAAAAAAAAAAGAAAAAAAGAAGATGAACTACATTATTATTAATCGACTGACCATCAAACTCGAGAGTTCATTTTTCTTACAAACAATATACGCATCAAAAGTGTATTCTCGCCTCTATAACAGCCATTCTCGAGTCGTCTTTGTTATATCGATTGTATTTAATAATTTAACAACTTGCAAACGCCATTGATATCTTTATAAAAAAAAAGTACATATTCTCAACAAAAAAGAAAAAGAAAAATATTTTTTATATATATATATATATATATATATATATAAAACTAATGTTTCATGACTCTATTTCAACGAGAACTCCTTCGTAATCTTAACGAAATGAATACGTCTCGCATAATTTCAACGGTATACAAAATACATGCTCAATATACAAGATGGTAAATCGGTCGAATCGTGCGACTTAAAACGGCAACATTCAACAAATCGATTTAAGTTTCTACGAATGCAAAACTGATATCTGTTATTAGTCATCAGTTGATTATGATCTTTTTGCGAATTACAAATTGGAATAAATTTCTTTTCTTTCTCTCTCATCCGCTAACGCGCCGACATGGAATCATTTTTTCCTGGTTAGAATAACCTGTTTGCAGGTATACATATTAGTTTAATAAAATCAGTTTTCGTTAAGTTATTCTGACAATATTACAACATACTCTTTTTGAGCAACGCGAACTTAGAAACTATACATAACTAAATATATCTATATGTCTACGACTTTCAGTAAAATACGCTTAATCGAAAGCTACATTCAGCTTGATTATACCATACAGCGTAACAATTGTATGATGAATGTTAGATTAAAAAAAAAAAAAAAAAAGGAGAAGGACATATATATTCACACTCCATCGAAACAGAGATTTAGCAATTGCACGCGTAACATTCATCATTTTTCAAAATTCTGTGTTCTTTCTGCAATTGTCTCGCGATTTGTTTTATATATTTTTCAGAATAAAGCCATTCAACTGGTCACCGGAAAGATACATCGATGAAACGTCGATAAAGAATGATTTGTTGGTTTCACATCGAAAAAGTTCTTCCATTTCTTGGCTGGTGTGTATGCGTAAATACAGATATAAGACCTATTCATCTTGACGCTCGACTTTTCTGACAAATGGTGCTTGCCATCATATCTTTGCTGAACAATATAATTTTCGCGATGATTTGTTTATTTATTTATTTTTTTTTTTGTTATTTTTACTTTTTTTGTTTATTTGATTTTATCCACCTAGAAATTCCTTTTTATCCTTTCATTATTATTCGCTCCTCTCGCACTTACTTGGTCTTACTCTACGAGTACAACATAAGCCTGTGACATACAAAATATTTCCTGTCGAGGACACAGTTGATATGATAATGAAGAATGTTAGGGCGTCACCTAGGATTCTAACGCCGTATTCGACGGCGTAAAGGACATTTCCATGGTGATTCCGGCGCTGCTACGGCGGAATCTGGAAGGGATTTCAGTGCTGTTGCGAGGTTTGCGTCTGCTCAAGTGTCTCTCCACCCATTTCAACATGGTTAATACGGAATCCGTACTCGGCAAACGCCTTTCTGCTGATGTACGGATTATGTGCGATGACGCAACGCGGAAGGTAGCTGCCATACCCTTTAACGCCTATATAAAATACAAAATTATATTAATAAATATATATATATATGCAAAATATCAAATCGGATTGAAATCAAGAAAAAATGTACTTGATGAGTGGATACATAATAGATGTAGTTCAAATTTCTTCGTTTCAATTCTTCGAGCAATTGATTTCAAAAAAATTCATACCTTCATTGCGTCTTCATCTGTGACATCGTCGCCAGCATAAATGATCCTGATACGTTCGCTCCAGTCCACACCAAATGCTGTACGCAAAATGTAAATGGAAGCACGACCCTTATTCCACTCGACCGGTGGTTTTGCTTCAATAGCACAATGCGCCGAACAAGCTTTGAAGCCAGCTTGCTCAATGATCTTCTTTGCCTGTTCCACCATCTCGGAACGTCTTTCCACTGGCGTTTCGCGATAGTGGAACGTCAGTAACGCTCCTTTGTTTTCCACCCAGGCACCGTCTCTGCAAAGCTACATTCGACACGTTACGAATTAGCAAAGTTGCAAACGATGTCTGACGTCGTAAAGTACTGAAATCTCAAAAAAAAAAAAAAAAGTGTGCTTAAAACTCACTTGGTCTTGCAACGTTTGCATCAAATTCGCCACCTTGCCTTCCAACTCGGCGGGCATCGGATGGACAAACTTGCTACCGTCTGGATGCAGAATTTCTAATCCGTGATTGCCAGCGTACGTGATACCTTCTATACCAACCATGGACTTCACGTTGTTCACGTTTCTGCCTGATATGATTGCTATGTATACGTCGGACATGTTCGACAACCTTTGGAGAACGTTCTTCGTCTCGAGGGGTAAAATGGCGAGATCCGGGTGGGTGGCGATAGGAGCCAGAGTGCCGTCATAGTCCAGCAGAAGAGCCAATTTATGATTATCGCCGATATACCTAGGGGACATGTGTTATCACTGGAACGTTACCCGGCTTTCATCATGAGTCAGGTCGCAATCGCACGCGCGGGCCCGTCCGTCTTCCAGAAGCATTTTCTTGCTGAACACATAATCTCATAATCTCATTCGAGAGTGTCAGTGACACGCATATCAATAATGCCCAAAGTTACTTGGAATTTGATTCGAGAACTTTTTATCCTTTTTTATCCTTCGTTTGCAATATATTAGATACGATATAATTTAATTAATTTGCCGATGGGATGGACTTTTCAGGAACATTAGCATAGACGGATAGTTAATCGGAGAAATTTGTCTTAAAAGATAGTCACGATTCTTTATGGTTGAAATGTTACATATGTTTTTTTAACATATTTCACTGGCAATATTAAAGCACCAGGTGGTTTCCAACGCGGCGACGTACCCAAACTCATGCTCGATTTAATAAACAGTTCGATCTGTCGATTTTTTATTGATTTTTATCGGAAAATCTCATTCCATAGGAATGCATGCTCATTCCATTACACAAGCATGCCGATCAGTAATCTGTACTCGTACATGCGATAAGCAAACTGTATATATTTTATATAATTGGAAATTTTTTATAGAATATTATTAAAAGGTGTTACATTGTTTACTTACGAAAGTGTAGTAATCTTCTTTAAATTTTGTTCTTAACAACAATTAAAAGCATAGTTTGCTCACAACATATATGTTTATATTTTAATTAATTCATTTGGTATTCATTTTGGTATATAATCTACGATTAATTCGATAGGAAATTTATATGTATATATGTATATATATATATACATAAATACTGTTAATAGTTTTAATACCTTGAAATATTTATACTTATTCATACTTAATTGTACATTGGTTGATTGATTCCCGCGTAAGCGCATGCTCTGGTCGGGCCCAGTCATGCACGTCGCTAATCTCTAACAATACCTACTTGCTTAAATAATCATCAAAATCATCCATGGTAACCGGTTGCATAGTCGTGGCACCCACTGAATCGTGTTCCTCCAGCGAACCCATTACTTGCAGGAAGGATTTCATCCAATAATTGACATCGTAGATCCTTTCGCGGCGTCTTAAGTGGTTCATTCTTAATGTACGTTCATCTTCCGGCATAGTAAGTGCTCTGAAATATACACAAGTAGTAGTCTCTTGTGTGTACGTGACAGAAAATACAATGTTAAAGTTTTAATGCTAACAATTAAAGCATTAAAGCATTGTATGAAGAATTGTGGAAATAATCAAAATTTGCAGTCAAAAAGTTCAGAATTGTTATTGTAAGTATTTAAGTGGTAGCAAGATCTAGTTCAAAGGTACCTATGAATAACTTCTGCAGCTTCATCCATTTCATAGGGATTACAGATCAGGGCTTCGTGCATCATCTCTCCAGCTCCAGCAAACGGGGAAACGATCAACACACCGGGTGGTGTGTTGATTTGACAGGCAACGAATTCCTTGGCGACCAAATTCATACCATCCCTAAGTGGTGTAACCAGAGCAACTGCAGCATCTCTGTAAAACGCTGCCAACTCGTCCTGACTCACGCAACCATAAATGTAACGAATGGGAGACCAATTCGGTGTGGTGAACCGACCGTTTATACGACCGATCAGCTGATCCATCTCAAGCTTCAAATCTTGATATTCGCGGACGTCAGTTCGCGATGGCACAGCAATTTGTAGCATAGTGACCTAAACAGATACGTTTAATAATTTCTGAAAAGCTTATATCTTTTTTCTTTAACTTCTTTTTAGTATCTAATTCATAATATTTTATTCTATTATTATGACCAATCCATTTGTATATGATCTGCTTGTTAAATATTATAAATACACTTTGAACCTTTACTTATCTAAAGTAATTGTACTTAAATGAAACGTTTATATATCAACCCTCATTTTATATTTACCTGTTCACGATGTTCCGGATGCTTTTCCAACAACAGCTCAAAAGCTTTTAGTCTGTGGACCAAGCCCTTGGTATAATCCAAACGATCAACGCCCAATACAATTTTCTGGTTGGTCAGCATGACCTTGCTGGCAGTCTCGGCCAGCGAAACGAATCTATCGAACGGGATACCAATGGGAAGTGGTCTCACTCGTACAGTTCTTCCACCATGCTCCACCAGCAAATTCTTGCGATCAACCCTGCAGCCGAGACATCTCTGACAGCAATCGACAAAGTTCAGGCAATAGTCCTGAATGTGAAAACCGACCATGTCGCAACCTAACACGATTTTACTTTTATTAGATATCAGATTTTTTTAAGGAGAAAAAAAATAAAATATCCTATTGTATATGATCTTCTACAATGAATAACTTTTTAATAATTAAATATTTCAGAGATACAAATTCATAATTTTTAATAAATACTATAATTCATAATCTAATTAAGTGTCTGCTTAATTCTTTCAAATTGGAATTTTTAATTCAAATTAAAATGCTTGAAATTTAGTAGATTCTTCCTCATACTTTAAATTTACAACTTTTAATTGGCAACTTAAAAATTTCTACCAATGTATGTTACAGAGTGAATGAAAGTGATGCTTACCAAGCATCCCTTGAAGTATTTCATCAGCCCATGGGAACAATCTGAAGATGTCCCATGGTGGGAAAGGGATGTGGAGGAAGAAACCTAATTTACACCTGAGATGTTTCTCATCGGCAGCTTGTCTAATCCAGTTCGCTGCTAACATCAGATGATAGTCGTGCACCCAGACCAACGGCGTGCCATTCGGTTGATTATTTTGCTCTTTAGTGATTTGTTCCAGTGCGCCAACCTAGGTATTGACAAATTATTATTATTATATTACCTATAACACTACTTTGTAATTTTTAGCGTAATTGCTTTGCGTGCAGTAGAATTTTCAATTGTCTGATTTTGACAAATGTATTCTCTTCTATTCTCTTTGCTTTATAATATTTCTTCGCTTCTGTACTGTGTTCAATTTTCATTAACTCTCGTCGCATCGTCAGAAACGCGCTACAACTATCGACACGTAATATCTACAGGCAAGTGTGCATAATCACATTTCCGTCATAATAACACTCTCATTAATTTTACTAAAAGCATCTGCGTACGTTCGATACTTTAAAAAAGCAAAAATCTAAAATCCGTCACTTTTAATAATTCCGTTATCGACAACTTACTAGGTAACAAAATGTAACTTTCCAACTCGTTAACTATTACGACAAAACAATATCGCATATGTACATAGGTACGTATGTAGATATCGTTCTATTTAAATCGCAGCAAACATTTGTTACCTTGATGTCATTCTTAACAGCTTCGATGTAATACTTATTTGCACAGTAGCACGCTAGATGATGTACGAAACTTCATTGTCATTTCGTCTCCCATTTGCATTTCTCTTTATCTGACAAATTTGTCCAAATAACATCTTACATCGTCTCGAATTGAATTATCTCCTCTTTTCTTTCAGATAACTGACGTTCCATCTATTTGCAATCTGAATCGATACCGTACTCACCGTTTTCGCAGCGAATTCCTCGTTGACAGCGGAATATGCGCGCCAATGGTCCGCGATGAAGGTCGCTCGATCAGGCATAGAGTGAAACAATGGCCAAAAGGTCCCGTTGCAACATCCATTGTAGTACGAATCAAAGACAGTCGGTTCAACGTGCACCGCCACAACCTATACAAAAGAAACGTTGCAATCTCTTTAATCTGGCTGTAGAACATACATTGATTCGCGAGCGACTGCATATCCCAAGGCGATTCTGCTGTGCAGAATCTCTCTGTTTTCTTCCCTTTGCAATTTTGCGCGCATTGTTTTTCGAAATGCAGAAAACAACAGGATCGCGCGAGAGGGAATTTTCGTTCGTTATTCGAGATTCGCGATTAATAGAAAAGTGCGATGATACTCCTAATCTTGTATATGAAAGAAAGCAACGATGTTTGAAATTCGAATAACGAAACATCACTGTCTCGATGATATCACATTTCGCTACGATGTCGAAAATTATAAGGAGAAACGTGACCTGTGACGTGTGGTTTATGGCTGAAGGAACTCGCCCTGAAGTGTTGTAAAGACTACAGAATCTTCACTTTGAAGAAGCAACCGTTTCTGAGCAACTTATAAATTTTTTCATAAAAGAAGTCTTAATAACTGTGAGACGAGTCACACGTTATCATAAAGAATATATACTTTCCTTTCAGAAAAGTCACACAGTCGTTTTCTCACTTTTAAGAAGTGCTTAGCAGCAGAGAGAGCTACGTTTCTTTCTACGTTTCTTCTTTCACCCGGGTTATTATTGTAGGAGCAAACGCGTATGCTCATTTGCTTATAAACTTTTATAAAGAAAAGCAGCGAGATCAAAGAATCTCGTCTCAGACACTTTCTTCTTTAGGACAAGTTCGAGAAGGAACTTCGTCAGACACGGATTAATTAAGAGAGAGGTGTCTTCTTTCCTTTCTTTCGATTAGACGCGTGTACAGTGGCTTGCTAAAATATAAAACATTCGTGTTCATTGCAAAACATTTATATAAATACGTTGCACTGCAGACAAATGTTCAAACACTTCCGTGAGCTATTATGTTTTTGAAGTTCCATTGTCGTTCTTTTTTAAGTTCGTCGTATCAACTGAACTTCCCATTTTTACCACGTCTTAAGTCGCAGATATACGTACGCTTGATTGCCGCAAATAGCCCGGCAGCGATCGAATGCAGCAACTAACTTGGCAAATGTTAAATCGTGTATGACGTTACACGTTCCGTCGATCGTCATACACGTTTACTGATTAATTCCAGGAAGCACACAGCAATAAGCGCACGTTCGTAAACCGGTATATGCAATTTTCTCTATCGGAATCATCCGATCGAACATTGTCGAGCGGCATTACTGCGTAACGCGAAATTATATCGAGATTAATCTGGCAACAAAATACAGATTATGGTATTTCTACGTGTTTTAATTGCTTCGCAAAGAAGAATTTCACATGCTTCAAGTGCTAGTTTCATTAAAATATAATTATTTTCAGTAAAATATAATTAATTTTCATCCCAGTTGCAACGAAAATTATTGTTCTAACAATACAAGTTTTTCACTCGTATGGAAGTTTTTTGTAATCTACGAAAATACTTCATGAAATTCAATATCTTCAATTTAATTCAACAATTATTTTTACAATTCTTCATTACTATTTATTATTATTTATTACCCTCGTAGATGTTAATTTTCACGATGGCAGAATTAAACTACCAATTGCACAGTAATGGAATTGAAGTATTAAGTTAAAAAGATAATACGACAAATTCTACAATGTACGATTATTTCCATACATAATTCAAGAATTTCGATCTTTGAACATGTTCGATAAAAAAATGTTGGAATATCAGAGGTTAATATGTTTCCTATATCCTTGACATTTAGTATTACAATCAGGAAACTAGAGCAGGAGCTAAAGATTCTCTATTTATTTTAAGTAATTTGCAATATCTATGCTGATCTTCGCCGAACTTATCATACGAATGTCGATCAATGTACTGCGAGATTTCGTCGTAAATTCTAGCAATGCGTAAACTGAAACATAAAGTTCCAAGGAACGAGATGGATAATTAGATTTCATGACGACGGAGAAGACTTAATTGACTCGTACTACTGAATTCTACTACAGTTGCGACGACATAGTATCTCTCTACGATTCATATTTATATTTACGCTTTGCAATTAACGCAACTTTTCATCGGTTTATTTATTTCCTGATCAGTTTGTTTATAGTGTGTCGACATTTTTATTTTCTCTTTCGAACATCAAACTATTGGAACATTATAAATTCTGCGCCATTCTAAACTAAATATCTGCCCATCTTACAATCTCCACTTTTAAATATTTTTGAACTTATTTCTAACGTGTCAGCAGAAATACAGATATATAGATTCCTATTATCAAAAACCATTCTGTTTCAAACTGAAACGCGCTGAATGCCGGAAATAAAATTATAAATTCTCACTTGAGCTCAATAATTTCGAGTAGCCCGCACTCGCGTTTCACGGGGAATAATTTCAAACTTCCCTCCGGTAATATAGGTCAATTCGAACAAACAGCGAATTGTACGAAACTGTTACAAACTTTCGGTGTTTTTAACCCTGGAACGGCGGTGACGGGATCGTTTGCGCGTAGAAGGAGAATAACCGTGCGATATACGTCAAGCTTGAAAGGCTGAGATATTCGATAAAAATAAAAATAAAAATCTAATATAAAAATTTACGTCCGGCTACGTGACGAGAGAAATACAATCGAACTTCAGTAACTCGATTTTTATAGTTTTATACTTTGCGTAACGAGATGGTCAATAATTCTGATTCAAATAATAAAAGCCGCAAAGAAAAGTTCCCAATCCGACCATCGAGACTGTGCAAGTTGACAAATTATCAGTCGTACAGAGCCTACGTAAGTCAAAGGAAAAAGAAGAAGAAGAAGAAAGAAAAAGGATTGTAAAACTGTCGGCGTATAAAATCGCGAGATAAAGCAGAGACGAGACGATAATCAGAAGTGCATAAAGTCCGGCGTAGGAGTCGATAACGATTGGTCGGCAGTCTGTGACGCAAGACGCGGAGAACATCTCTTGTTAATTGTTCGTTATCCCCGTCGGCGTTCATTTATTTTGCCCGCGACATGGCCTCCTTTATTTTCCGAACATCGTGAAAACACTCTCCGTCCCCGCTCTCCTCCGATCGGTGGGTGATTGACACGAACGGTCAAACAATCGCTAGCGAGATAATTATTAACGTCTCCACCAAGCCTAGACACAACCACCATCAAAGGGTGGATCTGATGCGCTTTAATTAACAGAGAGAGACCGAAAAGAGCACCAAGAATCTCGTACCACGTCGCCACGATTGCGTATCATTACGTATCGTTCAAAGTCGTTTATTTATACACGCATCCAATCCAGAAGTGGAGAATTTTTCTCAGAGTCACCCTGTGTGTTTACCCAATTCGCGTTCGATCAGCGCGCTAACATTGATTGCAACGGCATCCCTCGGTAGATCCGTAGAATTTTTCGAACCGATTTTTCCAGATTCGGTTCATTGGATCGGCAGAATGTACGGAGCGTATAAATTATAGATTGTTAATTCGCGAAACAATTGAGAAAGTCGATGAATCGTTATAAAAGTGTGCAGAATGAATCGAAAACATTTTAATTGCTCGTTATCCGAGCTGTAAAGAGAGAGAGAGAGAGAGAGAGATAGTTTGAGAGGAGGGTAGAAATATCTATACACCGCTGGTGTAATCGAAAGATATAGTAAGACAAGCGGGTCTCCCTCCTCTCGCCACGCTTCTTTTATTCAAAACATGTTGTTAAACATTATACTCTCTCTCAGTATCGTGGCGAGCTATAGTCTTATTTGCGAGAGATTCGCCACAACTGCCAGTGAGACGAGTAAAATCAGTTGAATATTTATTGGCACGATTAATATTTTTTAAGTATTCCACTACTCGTAGATATACGAGTTAAATTGAACTGAAACGTATATATTTTTTTTTTAAATAAAATGTGAGACAGAATTCTAAATCTATAAAACAGAATTCGTAGTTTTAAGTATCGAATCGATCCTTTTCATTGTCGCGATAATAATTGCGGCAATTATTTCATTAATTATTTTGATAATTCGTTAATCATCATCTCGTCACATATTCCGTCATATTATTTTTAAACAGATCGTTTAACACTGTCAATTGTATTTATCCAATTTTTAATCGAGAAAGATCTGAAAGATCTGCACTTTCGTAAAATTTGATAAAAAGAATACCTTTCCTCTCGCTCGAATATATAACGCATAATTGGATTGAACATTTCTCCGAATTTGCAACACGAGAGAGCTGTTATTTCGATTCCATCCGTACTCCGAGTATTTTAAATGTTTAACAGCTTTTAGCTATTAGTTAGAATACAAGGCAGAAACACACAGCGCGTTAAAAAACTCACACAGCGTGTTTCTCTCTCTCTCTCTCTCTCTTCCCTTTCTTTCTTTTCTTTTCTTTTTTTTTTTTTTTAGTTTTAGCCAAAAATCAATGCTCTACCGCAGATACGAAAAAGGGTGGAAATACGAAACTCTAGTTCAAAATATCTGTTGCAGTTTTAAAGTCGACCAAACCCAGCTCGAGTTCCCGAATTTTTTTTTTTTTTCGCGCAGTTGTCCAAAAATATCGTAACTCCTTCTATACGGTGATGTTGCAACAACAAAATGCAATTTTTTAGACTTTATCTTATAACAACAAATGTAACGCGTATTGTTTTTTGTGGCGTGCCGAAATCGTTCTGAAAGATTGTTCAAATTCGACGAAAAATGATACCGTTCGTAATATTCGTTGAAAATCAGTGGAAAGAGATTAATGTACGATTTAATCGATACTGAAATAGGTGATGTTTATTTCAAGAATTACATCTTAGGCTATTTTTGACTATAGTCTTCCTCGAGATTAAGATGGCTGTCCTGTTTCACTTTATTTATGCATCAGGAAGTAAGGTCTTGTAACTACTTGTGGAGACAAAACTTTATACGGAATAAATCGAGCAGTATTTCGAATATCTGTTCTGAATTTTATTTATTTTTCTATTTCTACGTTCACAGATGTGCCCATATATGCCCTTTTATAATTATTCCTTTTAGTTCCAAACTGTCGAGTCTATCTCTCAATTACGAATAACTTATATGCAGTTGTATATATCTAAATCAAATAATGTGAATCTGGTAAAATATTCTACTGTGCAAGATATTCTATTTTAATCGTTCCATTGAGAATAAAAAATATGTAGGTTCATCGAAGCAGAAAGTTTTCCCTCTTTACAATTATTTATCAGTTGCTGACTACGCTGTCTGTTACCACTTAAACGCCATCAATTAACGCAAACGAACGTTAAAATAAACAAGGAAAATGCAATCGACTAGCACGTATTTTTTAGTTGTGTTCTTCTCATTGGTCATTATTCGACTTAAATATATTATGAAAAATATGGAAAAAAAAGAGTTGCGCAAACTGCGATAAGTTTACCCTTGGCCAATCAAGTTCGAAGGAGTTCATCGATGCAACGACTATTATAACGTTTTCGTATCGCCACTCCTTTGTTTCTCTTTAATGCCCATTAATGATCAATGGAACCCATTTCAGAAAAAAACAATGGCATTAACGTGATAATGCAAACCTGCTCGAGGTCTTTCGTATCTATTCAGTGTGCGCTAAAAATTATCCTAAGCTATTATTAAAACTACAAACTGTAAAGTAACGGGGCAACGTAACAGAATTTTCTTTGTAAAATAGAATTGCCATTGCTGTTGTTTAACTTTTTAGCGTAATACGCTAATACGAAGCAGTGACTTTTAGTAATATTAGCCTATTTTATAATTTTATAATTTTTGTAATTTTTCCAAATATTATCCCATCGAATTCTCATTTTCCTAATAATTTGAAAATATAAATAAAAGTCACACGTGTACAATCACATCGAAATCAATTCGTCACGAAAACAGTCGTCCAAATCGTTTTGTCTAGATTGCGACAGCGAAAAATATAGACGTTCAACGATGTTACAAAAATATCTACGATTTCTTGACGGTTGTTCGCTTAATGTCAAGCATCGAGATTACAATGTACGTACGTATGTACAAACAGCTGCACGGTTTAGCGTGATACGTGCTATCTGCCTTGGCGAGCACAAGTTTATCCTTTCGTAATGGGATCGTAATGATTTCACTGCTCGGGAGAATATATCTTTTACTCCAAATTCTTTCAGACAAGCCGTTTAACGTTGCGCGAAAATTGCATGGAAATCAGTTTTCTAATGATTTCGAAATATTCCGCGATACGAGAGTGAACAGAGCGCGATGCGTGTAATTTTGTTGTGTATGCGCAAACAGTATTTGTGCATACACACGCACTCGCTCAAAAGACAAATAAATAAACGGCATTTGCTCGTGTTTTAAAGATTAAAGCGTTGCATATTTCTTTAAAATAAACATACATACTGGTTACGAGTGGATATTCACGATCTGATATGGATGATCCAAGGATTTAGATGTCAAATGGAATTGCCTCGATTGATTTATAGCTATCGATTCTCTTTCGTAACCTCATCCTCTGTTTTCAAGCAAAATTTATGCCTCGGATTATTCGCGATCTTCGTAGTTTGTAAAAATTTCTAAAAGACCCTTTGAAGACGGGGGATTAAAAGTGGAAAAGTACAGATCAGTAAATATCTAAAGATATTTTATTGCTCTTCCTGCAATAAATTTTCACACGATAAATTTTACGACGTGTAACAAGAACATAATCCAATATGTTACATCAGATAATGAACTTTTCCCAGATAATGAACATTTTCTATACAATTATTATACTAGAGTTCAATTATAAAATTTTCCATTACGTTTTAAAGCAAGTGACACGATCGAATTTAAATTTAATAATTTAAAAAGAGATAATTGAAATTAAATATTTAAAGGAATATCCAATAATTAAGTAACTCTCTCTCTCTCTCAAGAATCGAAACTGCATTTTAAACAAAATGCAGTTCCAATCGAAACGAAATGAATCGTATACTTTTCCAACTTCTCAAACTCGATTGCACGCTCCGTTGGACATCGTACGAACAGCTGCATCATGACATTAACGCGTGACATCAGAAGCAATATAAAAGAAAAGAAGAAAGGACCGAAGTCTTCCTCAAAATAGAAATATTACGAGGTCGCGTAGACGTATCGAACTAGACTAGAAATCACGTTGCTGACTGACGACCATCGATCGATTATTACTATTTCTTTTTTCTGGGACTTTTCTCTTGTCCTATCATCTACGTTACGAGAATTGTAAGATCCGTTCGTGAACTCTGATTCGTTCAATAGAGATTGCGGTAAGATCGCAGGAAAATTTTCAAAAAACCTGCTGCCCCTGATTTGCATCTGTCATCCTTAATGTGTAAGCGCGTGTTTGGGAAGTTTAATTTTAGTTTTCAAAGGTATTTCATCCACACTGTATGTCTGCCAAGCTCTCTGAGCGGGTCATTGCAATTAGGATTGTATCCTAACGAAATCACGGTGGAACACGTGATTGGCGAATGACGGGTCGCGTAGTTCGCATACCGCGAAATTTGACGTAAGAACGCGTGAATCAAAGGAGCGTTATCGGCTCCTGTCTGCTGCCATACAGCGAAAACTGAAAGCGAAACGATAAACGTCGTCGGGATTCGCGAGCGTCACGCCACTGATAACCCGACGCGACGATTCGACCTTTCGACACGATTATCGTGACACTAGATCCTTACTTCAGATCTATTCGCGCGCGAGCTGATCGACGCCCCGTAAGAATCTCCATTTAAGGAGCTCAAGTCCGATCTCACTTTCCTCGCGCCTGTGATTTCCAAACGAAGAGGATTGGCCGGCAGATTAAAAACAGCTCAAGGTTCATCCACGTTTCGGAGATTGGGAAACATTTCGAGGACGCGTTGATAATTGAAAATCTACGCCTCGGAACGCATGGAGCTCATCTGCCGGTATTAGAGGTCAACGCGATTGGGTTTAACCCCATTAGGTTGACCAAGTAGAACTATGTTTGCGATCTTTGGATTGGGGAGAGTTAAAAATCAATCGATTTTTTTTTTGTAGAGATTAATCAATCAATCGATGAAGTTTGAAATATAGGAGACAAAAACATCTTGAGAGATCAAGAGCAGGTTAACACTGGAATTATCAAGAAACGAAAACTTTGCGATAAAAATTTATCAGAAATCAAAATGTTGAAAAATTAGGAAAGTAATTAACTTTTTAGCGTTGCTTTCTTTTGCTAATTTGCTTAAAATTTCGAATACTTATCGTACTCGATACCCAATACAAATAGTTTTTGAATTTGATTTTACAACTTATTGTTACATTTCAATACGCAATCGAAGAATCGTGTCGACATTTCACCTACTTTCTCCCATTCAAACGAATCGAGTGCCCGCTTACTGATTACGTAATAACCGCTTCGCTACACACATCAATGCAAAAGTAATAAATCGCAACTCGTTTCTCCAAAATTACCATTTTATTCAACGATTTTACAGAAAATTTATTATCCTCTTTCTCTTCTTTCCCTTTTTTTTCTTTTCTTTTTTTTATCAGTTATTCAACACTCTCAAAACCAAACCTAACCTAAACCTAAACCTAACTTAAACCTAAACCTAACCTAAACCAATTTCTTTTATGATTAATAATAGAAACGATAAACATAAAAATAGAATACAGTTAACTATAATGATGTTAACTTTAAGAATTTTATTGAAGAGGGATAGAAAGAAATGTATTTACTGATATATTTATCAACCAGTTAATTAATAACTAATTAAACTACACTGTTACGTATGAGCAACGTCAAACACGAAGGGGTTAAATGCATATCTACGATTCCATAACTCAACTCCAATAAAACAAAAGAATCACACATGAACCGCTCAATCTGTACTTCTTCTTCCTAAACGCTATTTGGGACAAAAACAAGATACTGTATCTATGCTTTAAAGAGAAACCCCCGCAACACTGTTCGTATCATTAATACGCAAACACCATCACCACTGTACGATCTTCGCGTTCGTTCGTTTTTTTCTCGCAACATTTCCCTTGGAAGCATGGATCGATATAATGATGTATATTCGTGCCAACACGAGACATCGTATTTCCTCGGGAAAATAATGAAGTTTCGAACATTCGAGATGAGAGGACTCGGTCACACAGACTACTTTCAAAGTTGAAAGAGATAGATTCTTACGAAAGGTCAGAAAAGCTCGCGCAAGTTCCCTGAGAGCTTTTTGCTTTGAACCGTTGCACGCGATGATAAATAAATGTGTAGATGATTTTAAGTGTTGTTATCGCAAAAATTGCTGAACTCTGGACATTGATTGGCACTTATGGGAAATTGAAAGGCGTATGTACTCGTAAATGTAATCTTCAGAAGAAAATTCGAAAATTTGAAGATTCAAAGATTCGAAGGTTCAAAAATTCAAAGATTTAAAATTACCAGGTGCAAAGATCTAGAAGATTCAAATATTTAAAGACTCATTCGAAGATTCAAACGTTCAAGAATTTCAAAAATTCGGGGACTCGACACTTCTTGCAATTAAAGAAACTTAAATAATCCTTTTACGCTTTTCAACATCTCATTTTCAAATACCAAACGTAACTTCGTTATATCACTCTACATCTACTTCTCTCTTCTGCGTAATTTTCCAAGAATGCCAGACCTCTTTTCACGAGGATCTGTTGCCTCTGTAACCACGAGCTAGGCGACTACTAACCAGAGACAATTGGATCCGTTCCGCAACAGATCAAGTTCGCTGCCTGCGCATCGCGATTCGATTAACAATTCGATGTTACGTCCATTAATCGGGTCAGGTTGGTACGTGCAAAGCGATTTGTTCGTTTAGAAGTTCAAAGGTAAATCTATAGAACGGAGGGACAATTAGAGCTGACGTGGTTGTAAATTAAGCCGGTTTGTTATTGACGTCGGTTTTTCATCTTTCTTTTCACTATCATCGACAGTTTGGTTCTGTGGAGTCGTTTGAAACGCGATCTCTCACAATGTCACGGATTCGAGGGGATTTCGTCTGACTCGATATCGCGGGGATTAAATTGATTTAGGCAGTGTAGAGCAGTTTATGAACACACCGACTCGGTAACACAAGCATAGATTTCAATTGCAACGAGGGCAATCCTCGTTCATTATGATCAATGTAATGTAGATTATTGCGAGATATAAAGTACTTCATGGAGGACGTGAAACTTGTTAGGTGCAGTTAATCCTAATGCTGAATAGCAATCCTAAATTACTAAACTATTAATTGTAGTTATATCGTGCAAATAAAATCTGATAGTTTCAGCATCGTAAAAAAATATCCTAACGCACGAATAATTTTCATCATAAGTTTGTCAAATTCTTTTTATCAATTTTCAAAGGATCGATTTTTTTGTTTTTTTTATCGTCATTTTTTGTCAAAATTTTTCTAAATTTTATTACATGCGTTACAAGGTATTTGATCACTTTGATAGAATGCTTTTATTCGTGGTAATTACTTCTATGATCGGTTATGAGATATTGGAGAATTTGAGTACATTACTCGTAAAGTGAGGATGATCAAACGCTTATGGACTATTAATGTATTAAATATAAGACATCAAGTGTGAAAACTTTAAAAAAAAACTACGTTATAGAAATTTATACGATTTCCTGCATTGACTGCCACTTAAATCGAAGGCAAACCTAATTCGATCGTTATTCTTTTCTTCAGTACGAATGAAACTATGTTTAACTCGAATCAAACTCGTTTCTTTCCTGGTACCAAGAATAGTGATTGCCGATCAAGTTCGTTAACTTCAATGAATTTTGTTCGAATCAGATAAAATGGTCTTACTCTTCCTTGAATTCGATTCGAGTCATTAACATTGGAACAAACAGAATATAAGTAACAATAATAGGTATTGTCGTCCGCCTTGAAATGAATTCAATAGAAGAATCAGTATCTCCGCAGAAAAAGTATGAATGGTGGCTAATTACCAAGCTTCCAGTGACTTCACTATTTCATGTTCGCCATTACATAATATGTTTCATCTCCAGCATAAGCGCTAACTAATTCTGTTTCACACGTAAAACATTGCCGTATAATTTAACAACGTTACTGACAATTGACAAGGATAATTGTCAATTTTCTCGAGAACAATAGCAAAAGAATATTAAAAAGAGTTCAAGTTGAACTAAAGTTCAATTTTAGTTTAAAACTGCAATGAAAGAAAAATTAAATCTTTCTCACGAAATTTTATAAATATAACTCACTGAGTCATAATTTATCAGAAAAAAAGAAATCTAATTTCAAGACGAGTTTTACGCAAATATCATGTTACATTATTATCGAAAATTCTAATTTGAATGTTCCTAACAAGATGCGCGTAAACAAAACAAATCGCAAGTGCGCACGTGACAATGACTGATGAATGCCAAAGTTAACGAAAAAACAATAGTTGCATCGATTTGCTATTTCAAAACTAATTACACGATGTTGCAATCAGTCTCGTTCTCACACTTGTAGTAAAAATTTAAAATAATGTTTCTAGAGATACAAAGGGCAAGCAAACAAAAATTATCGCTATCAGGCATGGTCATGCACAAGAAGCACATATACCCGTCAGTTTAATCGGCATCGACTCTTTTTGCTACTCGATGCACGTCGAAGTTTGTTAAAACTGATGCGCGACAAGGAAAAAGTACCAATGGTTGCGGAAGAAAAAGAACATCCGAGTAAACTGCAAACAATTTCAATTAGCTTGACCGAATGATATCCGATATGACAAAGTTTGGTTGGAAAAAGTCCTGAAACATTTCTGTTAATTCTATTATTGGTCGAGCATTCCGAATATTCAAACTCGGTTGCGCGTTGAATCATTTCGTTTACCATCCGAAGAATCAAATATTCCGATCCGTTTAATATCGGCATTGCGCTCTCATTTGAAGTAAATTAAATTTTGAAAATTTCAGGGCGCCCAATTGCCAAATATTGTATTTGGAAATTAAGTCGGGAGAAATGATTCTCGCCGAGCGTGATTAAAAATTTTAGCTGGATTTCCTGCTTGACGGTCGTCAAAAAATTACGACGAAATTACGCGCGAACGCGGGTCTAAAACATTAATCACGTTTGAAATTATATTCCGGAATTGTAATTTCGTAATTACAATTGTAATTTCAGCCAGTTCGCGAGGGAACGTTGCATGAACGTAAATTCATCGCGAGGGGAAACATTTGTTTTACGAGAAACCACCTTTTTTTTTTTTTTTGTAAAACGATGCAAACCACGAATTACGCAACAGAAACACATCTCTCGTCCTCGAATTTTCTCTTTCGCTTCAACTTTTGTTATTCCGAAAAAAAAGGGACTTTTTAAAAACCACTCTCTTGCTCCAAAAAGAAAACCAAACGTACAAAACAACCGGAAAGAACAATAAAAACAATAGGAAACAATTCGTTTCTTTATTTCGTCGCGGAAATTCACACGCGCTGTTCAAAATGTCGGCGAAACTTTCCATCAGAAGCGCCAATCGATGAAATATTTTTCTTTTTTTCCTTTTTGGCAATTCAATCGCGATGGAACAATGCGAACAGTGAATAAGAATGAGTCAGATGTAGCAAGAAGATACGGACGAACTACTCAATGCCAAGGTCAACATGGGTGCAATAATATTAACAAATACCTACGTACACACACATATGTATGCCGCGTGGGTGTTGCACGAGAAAGATAGAATCGTGACGGTATATCTAAATTGCAGCTCGATATATGTGTTAGCTGTTTTTATGGAAAATTAGCAGAAAATTGATTTTCGCGAAACGTTCTTGAAACATCTCCTCCACCGCATGAATCACTCTATTGACTCAGACTGTTATTTAGAACAAAGTTCAGAAAGTGGATCAAATTGTTAACATTATGTAACCGAATGGAACTAGTATAATGTACCATTGAAAAAAAAAAGACATTTTCAACATGTTATATTTAGCTCCAATATCGTTTGGGACTGATACAAAATGAACAAAAGTGAAAGCTACGTTAGCAATAATAAGAGTTAAGTATTTAGTTATTTTGACAAATTCGTAGTATAAATAAAGTTGAGTCAAAAGTTCCATGCCACGAAACGAAATTAAGAAAATTATCAGCTTGCAGTTGGTTCAATGAGTTAGTCATCCAAGAAAAATTATTACCTCGGTGCTAAATACGCGATTGCGGTACACAGAAACATTGGCCGGCGGCACTGCATTACCCGATAACCGCGAGTGATGATAATGAATTTTTACCAAGAATTGTAATTGTCCAGTAATTGCAGTCCAACATTCACACACAGGAATTTTCAGGATATTCGTGTATTAACTGGTCAAACGTGAATTATAAATAAGTAGCTTGCCGGAATTACAAAATATTACTTCCATTAAGGCCCGTAGAATCGCTTTAATTAGAATTAAAGCCCACGAACGCGTTTTATGTTGTCCATAAAAAAAGTCCTCGAAATGTAACTGATATTTACTACGAAAACCATTCGTAATTTTCCACGGAGATTCCAAGAAGATTTTTATCGATTTTACCGTGAATCGTGGAAGCCAGTAAAAAGCTTTCGAAAGAAGATTTATAAGAACGGGGCGAGCGGATCGTAAAGTAGGTTAACGTAGAGGAGAATCGATCACGTGATGATTTCATTTCGCTATAGTTCGGAATTCGATATTAGAATTGACATCGGAATCCATGAACTAAGGCAAACGTTATTATGAAATACTTTCGCGATGTCAATCGTGAAGAAATCCCGAGCGTGGATGAGAGCAGACGATGAATTGTATTTTTAACGTATATCGTAGCCGGATATTTAGTGTCGCGTACGAAAATAAATCCCGTGGACAGTCGTGCATCGTCACAGAGTGCACCGTCTTCGCGAATTTTCATCTTTCCATTGTGAGCTCTTCGGGAAATTATAATTACCCAAAGTAAATAGTCGAGTGCGGAAAATTATTTATTTCATGGAAAATTTAAAGATAAAAGTATAGAGAGAACGCAAAATATTTTAACGTGAAAAAATATAAGTGAAATGTTTGTATAAATTTAATTTTTTTTCAATTGCATTCAGGAGAATATAAATTTGCGTAAAAATCCGCAGGCTAATAACTAGAAACTAACTCGTAACTAACTCAAATCGTATAGGATTGAAACAAAATAAGTACATTTTACATTTATGTATGTGACATCTCTTTTTTAATCACGTTACGTTTTACCGTTTTGACTCGGAAATTAAACGTCGAATATAAAAAGCTGTTAGGTGGATAAAATGTCAGAAACGGGTAGATAACATGTCAGAAACAGAAACAGAAAATTTTGCACGTAGATACAAGAAAATATTATTCTATATCTCCGATTTATTTTCTGATTTAAATCACCCCCCTCTGGATCGTTCCATTATTTCGATCACGCGTATCGAATTTACGATTGCGTTGCATTATACTTCGTTTCATGTTTACACGCTACCGACACGCGAGATAGTCCCTATAATTATCGATTGACACGAACGTAACACGCGGAAAGATCGAAGAAAGCACGCGCGTACACTCGTACAAATCACATTTTATTTTAGCTTGTAGTTTTATAGATCGGCCGAATCGGATGATACGTCGAGTTGCGTCGAGTTTCCGCGATTTTAGAAATAAGCTTATGTGTGACATTCAATCGGTTGAATAGATGTACATATTCAAATAGATTTAACCCCGTTTTGCATTTGGAATCCACGTGACAATAGTCTCGAATTATTTAACAGAAGAAATCACTTCACTAGTTTTCTGAAACTAACGTGTCAGTTTCATGTACAGTTGATATTTGTAACAGGATAAAATTATTAGTATAAAAAATATTTATGAAAGTAATGATACAATAAAAGAAAAGGAATCTTTTTCCAGAGTTTTTTGCATCAAAAAATTATTGTATATTTTTCTAGCGATACAAATGATATCTCGAGCAAAATTGCTGAATACTCTCTGTGCGCGCCATTTTTCCACTAAAAGTTTGCGCACATAATGCTAGCGATATAATTAATGACGAGCAAAGCAAAAAATATTTTCGCAGCAATCTATGTCACATGTGCATATTTATACAAAATATGCCGCAATTGCATTATAATCTGCTCGTATGTAATATTTATTTTTTGTACAAGTTTATTCATTAAATTGCTCTCAATTCAAAATACTGATTTTAAAACTTAATATATTTTGGAGTACAAAGCAATAATGTAAAGATACATACACAATTAGTATAAATAGTACATTCTGTTCAGTTACGAATAAAAAACAGTTGCGGTAGGGGAAAAGTTAAGTGGCAGAACAAAATTTATTTTCTTACGACCTCGATGTTTTCTAAGTACAACGACGCGTTTGCAAAGTACACTTATACGTTTTTACGCGACAGCTACGCACACATTTTCAAGCAAAATATTTTTCACAATATCGAAGTGAAAATATTCAAACAACGAGTATTCTCACAAAAGGTGGGAAAAAACCACCGTTTCATATATTAAAAAAAATAATATACTCCAAATTTAAAAATTAAAAAATTATTAGTTCAAGTTTAGACAAAAGCAAATTGTAACACCTGAGACGACCTGTTCCTCGTAAAGAATGATACTCGATACTGATAAACAGTATACTCGAACAGCTTTGAATAATAAATCAGATGTCAGGGATAAATGAAATGCTTCACATTCATCATCCCAATGTCTTAGCTAAACGATTAACTTTAAATTCGTTAATTCAAAAATAATCTATCTATTCCATCACTTTGTTATAAATGTAGTCTTATTATAGTAATATTATAAATAAAGTATACTCTACATTAATTACATGGAATATTCCACAAGTGATTTTTAAACTCGTAACAACAGTATTTTAGTTGTGTTTGAAACAGATGCATTATTAATAATAATAAAATAGCGATTAAAACAGGTAGTATTAAAAATCATTTTATATTAAATTTCGTATCTCCTCTACGTACGCTCCATTTAAACGCGAAATTTTTCAATTACCCATTGTTTCGATCATTCAATGAAAATCTGAAAATCTGCAGCGAAAAAACGTATAGAAAAAAAAAACATACCTTTCGAGACAGAAGACCAGCAGTCGGTGTACGATCGTTAGGATCGGACTCGGGGATCGGTTCCTTCGGGTTGTCCATATGCATACCCGGCCATCCGACCCAGACTCCATTTCCGCTTATAACCACCGGTGCTACCGCTGTGACAAGACCTCCGGCACTAAAATGAAAAAAAGCGTACCAACATTATCAAAAGAAAATGTCGATACAAAGGTGTACCTACTTTATGAACTTTATGATTGGTGTGGCTTTAAGATACGAAAGAGATTATAATATAGATTTTGATAAAGTGAAGAAATGCGACGAATTAATTCAATGCAATCGGATTGAAGGAAGAGATTTAATATATCTAATAGATCACGAAACACTTGTTAATTTTGAATAAGATATTTGTACAGGTGGACTCTTGAGAAACTCGTAAAAAAAAGATACTATTTCTATTGTAAGATGTTTCAGAATTGTATAAAACGTAGAAAGGACATGTTATTAGTAGACAAAATATATTTCTTTACACGTTCCCCACCATTCGATTCTGAAACGCCTTACGTAACGCGCAACTTGATAAAATCGGTACTATTTCATAACTTAAATTGTTTTGCGACATAGTCTAATATCCACTGATATATATTGCAGATACGACGGCACACAAATGATAATGAAAAACATAGGATAGAAATTTTTTTTTTTCGTAAAAATCCAACCTATCGACTTTTCGTAAAATATCCAACAGTTTTCGTCTTTAACCAAAAGTGTATCGTCTGAATAATAATAATAATAATAATAAAGATAGCGACAGAATCTGTGAGAAAGAAAGAAGCACCCCGTACTTAAATATAAAAGTTCACCGAGTGGCCGCCATCGGCGTATCGAGCCGATAAGACAGGGATAATATTGAAAGACGTCTTCGATCAACTCTGTAACGGCCTGCCGGAGAACGCACGCACATACAGTCGTGATATTTACATAATGACAAATACATGGCGATTGTGTCAATTGCACAAACGCATCGTATATTCTCTCGTTTTATATAATCGACTCTGCCAACCACTTTTAATCGTTTTATCATTATTATGAAAATTAATCTATAGTAGTAAAACCAATTGCGAATGTGACGTGATTCTCGAAACGTGGGAACATGGCAACGTTTCGAAATCGTTTTGCATGTGCATAGCAATTGCTAAAGACCTCGAGGAAAGTATCCTGTTAAAATACTGGAGTACAGATTCGCGTAGTATTCAAGTATTGTTTCTTTTATACAAGTCCCATTTAATTAAGAAAGAACTTCTTAATTTACTTCTTCTTTTATCAAAAAATTCAGATGTGCATACTTTTATATTATTCAAACAATTAAGAATGAACTTTTTAATCAAAATCTCTTAATTTACGTCTTTTATCAGAAAATTCAGATATTTTTACATTCTTTGAACAATTTTTATAAATACATCCTTCGAAATACAAGTAAAAATAAATTAATTTATTTGATAATGAATATATTTGATAAATTACAAGTAAAAGTGAACAAATCTTTTCATTCACTTCATCACCAAAAATATCCAATGCTATACACTGCTAAAAACACTGATCTAAAAAGGATTAAATATCTTCATAATCTTCATCATCCACTTTTGAAGTATCCTCTGTTAACAATCCCGTTCTCATGTTCGTTCCAACTAATCCTACGTACGCAACAGCTTGTTTTCCTAATTAAAAAGAAGTCGTAGTAGTTCATTTCGCATTTCCCAAGCACATCTGGATGGATCCTCGATTACACGATGGCTTTTCCGGGATGACAGTGCGCCCTTCGCGATCTTGGCCTACATATCTATCCCAAAGTCACCCAGGTGCCCGTAACTAGGGTCGAACGTGAATCGACTACGTCACTGGCACGCCATAATTATAAATTTGTAATGAAACTTGGCTGTCATTCAGCCAACGACTAACAAAGAGGCTGATCGAACGTCTGGTTGGTCGTTCGCCGAACACTAGGTCAAATCGAAACTTAGTTCCCTCTTGCTACTCCAAATTCCTATTATTCCTATTTTCGACAAGTTTACATATTCCGACGATCTACGCGTAGCTCTCGTCTGACGTGATTCATCGGAAGTTCGCTTATCAAAGAAATAACAAAAGTACGTTGTTCTATAATGGTTGTAATGGTTAAAGACCTCTAATTTGATATGGATTTGACCGTCGTATCAAACAAAGAAAACTTTTTATGAATTATAATGCAATTATGAAGCAAAGAAAAGAATTTTATGAATTATAATAGAAGTTCAGATATTTCGCTTCATAAATGATACAACTTTTGGAAAATTATTTATTCTTACGTCGAAAGTAATTTCTACGGAGTACAATAGAATTCCGATTAACTTGAATTCCCCGTCGATAATGCAGTATAAATATCTGATTTTACAAATGAATTTTTTATCTCCTCGCTCTCCTCGAGTGAAATACCTAAATGAAATTTCTCCTGTCGGATCTTTCCAAGATCCATTTAAGAATTTGATGATTCTGAAAATCCTTTTCCAACATCGAGATAAAATGCTTCAATCACTGATAAAATCGAAGCAGTCGAACCTCTAGCTCTTTTCTCTCTACTTTTCTCCCTGAGGAAATAAATTGCAATCCAATAAATCATATCGAGAGAGGTTTGAAAACTTTAAAGCGTCGTTGATCTGATGGTCATTTATCGCGTGGATAATTGATGGGATTTAATGACAGACGAAAAACACGTGACCAGAATTTGGTTAACCAGGGACGTCGGTGGTGTTATACCAACACGGAAGCAATTGATATATGCTATTATTACCACTGGATTACTGGGATACGATCTATTTTGAGAATGCCACGACTTCAGCCTGGTACATACATGCGTCTCAACTCGAGTGAAGCACGCTCGAATCTCATTATTTGTGCTCTTCAGTATGTAACGATCGCGTTCGAAAAAAAAGTGGCCTCCCACGATCTTGTTCACGACGCATCAGGACTCTCACGGGACGAAGAAGAAACCAAAGCACTCGTTTGACACGAATCTCGATTGTTATTTTTAAGCGTACCTGATTAACACGGAGTTATTTACGTTGCCTAGTCCTTGTTCAATTGGACTGATATACATTGGGATACATTGTTCGAAGTAATTTGAAAGATACATTTTCGAATAATTTTGGAAAATTATTACAAGTTTGGAATATCATTACAAATTGATTAAATTTTGCTTAATCTTATTTTCTAGAGTGCCTTTTTATTTTTTTGATTTCGACGAAAAAATATAGTTTTCAATGTGAATTTAATTGTTTAAAGATGGCTAAAAATCTTCTAATTAATCTGATTGACTAACGTCTTAGACTATTGCTTTTTTAAAAGATAAAAAGGAATAAGGAATTTGAAAGCTCAAGGATCACAGTGAAAACCTCGATAAAGAATTTCACCAAGAATTCAGTCATCTGATAAAGCATTCATTTAAGTGTACAACATTCTTCAAATTGTTTGAACAATTACTTTACGTCTTGAAACCTACTACCAGCAGATTTCTATGTAACTCTCTATTTACAGAATGATGTGTCAGTACACACACAAGAAAATTTACTCCAAATCGTATGCATACCGCAAATTGAATTGCAAATAAAAATACATCGTGACATTTGAAGCGAGAATGAAGAGAACATACGCTAAAAAAGAAAGGAAAAATTTACGACAAATGTTCAGTTGCTATCTAGAGAAATTCTCGTCTAAAAATCTAAAAATCTAAAAATCATTAACAAAAAGAAGAATCATATCGTACAAAGTAAAAGTCAACAGACGATCATATATCAATTTCAGTAATCCAAATATTATCAACAGCTTAACGAATGCATTTAAAAAATCTTTCTACATATCGAGTAACCTATATATCAAGAAACATATAAAAATGTCAAATAACTTGACGTAATAATCTTTTATCTATTAAAAAAAAAAAGAAGAAAAAAAAAGGAAGTGTGAACGTAGACACCGCACACTGTGCATCTAACTCGAAACAATAACCAATTGCGGCGGTGACGAAATTCGTATTTTTCCACAACATTTATTATGGCTTTACCATGCGAATCGAGGAAGTAACGACTGCGACAAACGCAAATAATACATTACACAGCGCACGTAAAGCGCGCAGACAGGCACGCGGAAAGCACGTGGTGAATACCTTGTGAATGAGTACGCGTGCTCGCGCCTACATATGTTGCCTACATACGTTTTTTTTTATCGTACGCTGCTCAAAGATGACTCTTATCGTTATCTGAGGATATTTCTAGTCATCGAACATATCCAGCCTCGTTGAAGAACAAGTGTAATTAAACAGTGCCGGAAGATTTTAAAGATCAACTTGAACAGATATCATTATCAAATAAATGTATCATACGCAACAATGAAGAATCGTGAAAAAAAGGAAGAACACTTGTAGATAAGAGTGTTTAACGAGTGCAACGTGATTGTTTTTTTTTCTTTCGTACAACGCGCCAGAAAACTTCCATGGAATTTTTGCTTTTCGCCAGAATGATTATACTATCGTTTCGTGTAACTTAAGTTTTTGTTTACTTTTGATTTACTTGCATCTCAATCTTTTTCATTCTCAAACTATAGAATATATAGGTAACACGAGCGTTGACAGATGTTGAAACATTTATCGTAAAATATAGGGCGTTGAAATGTACGTCTATTACGCGGCGTATATCTGTCAAATATTTGATGTCTGTACAATGATGACACATTTTACTGATTATCGACCTATTAACGCGAACGTTGTTGTATTTTATTTATTTTTAGCGGACCATTCATGGCGAACGAGTTAACATCCTTAATATACATAAAAATATCGTTAAGTGCCGATTATTTCACCGCTCGTGTAACCACAGTTTACAGTTTAATTTTAAAACTAAAACTGAAATGCACAGTGTGTCGTATCTCTTGTCTATATTAAACTTAAAGCCAAATCACGCAAAAAGACCGATTATAAATTTAAAAAAAACAGAAAATTATTTCTTTGCATCAGATTATCTTTCTACGATTTCGCATGCCGTCTAAAAAAAAAAGAGTTTATCTTCCTAAAAAGGTGAAACGGCTACTTTCATCTCCTTGATTAATTATTTCGATTATTGGTCGTGCATCGTTAATCTACTTTTCGTCTGTTATTCATTAATAAACGATACCGTGATTCACGCAAAAATAGCCAGATAAGATTCTCGACTTATGTCACTGAAATAAGATAATGGTTGTCTTCTTTACAGACTGACACCCGTTTTGAAATATACCGACAAACAACAAACACCTCGTTCCTCGAACAGATCGCGCATAATCGGTTTCAAACAGACTGAAACAAAGTTGCGCTCGTGCGAATCGGAAATTATGATTTATAACGTGCAAAGTCGGAAATTATAATTTATAACGTTTGCAATGTTCGTAAATCACAAGAATTATTAAATTGTCGCGAAATGATTAACTCGATGGTAAATGCGAGAAAATTTAAAACGTACATACATGTATACACTTTTAGTACGCGTTCTATTTCAGAAAGATATAATATTTACATGAAACAAGAAGGAAAAGTTATGGAAACTATCAAGGAACAGAAGAGACGCAGTGATTTTAGTATTCAACAGAAGAAAAACAATTCACGAATTTTATTTTATTACTTCGTCTCATATTATCTCGGAAGATATTCACAAATTTCGCTCCATCATTCCGAATATTTATAAGATCTCATCGAAATGTTTGTTACCGAATTAACGAAAGTTTATCTTGTTGACTGCGTGTATACGTAAAGATGATATTTATAGCGACAACTTCTGAAAAAATGTCGATATCTTTCGCCTTGTGTCGAAGAAATAAAAAAAAAAAAAGAAAAAAAAAGCTTGATAAAGACGTACGCACGCGACATATTTTCCAGCCACCGAATTTCCGTCGTCGCGAAGTGGAGCAAACTCGAAAGCTCTTAACAACAGAGTGACTCAATGGGTTGGTTGGGGAATTCATCGATCCGGAGGATGAAATGCATCGAGTTCCGCGAAACGTGTTCTTACGAAAAATTTCGTCAGCCCGTTTGTCCTATATAGGTGCGAGTCCTCTGACGTATAACACCACGCGCGATGTGTAATCGTGTACTATTTTTTCGTGGACCATAAATAAACGTTGGAAGTAAGATCGACATGCATCGATCTACTAAGTCACAATTGATAATTTTACTTTACCACGCGGCTATGTGTAAATATATCGCACAAAGAATGATCTAGAGATCGTTCGTTGAGATTACGACTGAATTTTTCGTCCTATATTTAAAACGTACTCCGTCGTATTATAATTTAATTTGATGAAAACAATCCAACGCAAAGGTATGCGTGTAAAGATTAAAATTAGAAAGTTATTAACAGTTCCTGAAAACTTATGCAGCACAGATTGAAATAAAATGTCGCGAGATTGCGAATAGGCTGACTAGTGACAGTACAATCTATTAATCTACGCAGATGTTTGATCGCTATGCCTGGACCACAAAAGGCTGATCAGTAACGATCTAATCTGCTTGTAAGTTATATACAGATGTTGAGCAGCCTGCAGGCACGATAAAGGGCTGACGAGTAACGATCTAAACTACTCGAATCTACACTACGAAGTTACAAAGTTATTTGAAACTTTTTTTTCTCCAATGTTACGCTGCACCAAACATTATGCTGCATCGTTTTTTAAAAAAATTACTACTATGTTGAAATAAAATTTAACTGACAAAAAAAAAATATATCGAATCAATTGGCAACATAAACATTTTAAAAAATATTCACTGTGCGAACATGTTCGAGTGGAATAGGAGACACAAACAAGACAATTTATCAAACTCGATCGATTACGTTCAATTACTGCCACTGCTAAAAATGTGCGAAAGAAATTCCAGACAACATTGCGATCGAAAAATGAAGTAACCGATTACACGTGCTAAACATTAAATGATCTATCGCCTTTAATCAATTCAGTTGGTCAATTTTTTCCGTAGTTCGGGCAACTGAAATGAAAGAGAGTAGAAAACCAGCCCAACGATATTCTTCTCCAAATATTTGTCCGTAAATATGAAAAATATAGTTTCGACATATTAACAAAGAAATTGAATTAATCAACAGTTACACAAACGAGGGAATCGGCGACCCTGTGTTTCCCCTTTGTGTCAACACGTCCTCCGTCAATATTTCTATCGACGTGTTTACGCAACGGAATAAATTACAACGCGATCGCATATTCATTTAGAGAAACACATACTATCAACCTCGTTGATCCTGTACCCCTCAATAACGTAACGACTCGCAAATCCTACACCATGGTTCAATGTCTTTTTCGTGACCGATTCTTCTATATACTCTCTCTCTCTAGTTTGAATTAAAATTAAATATTCGACGTGACAACTGAAAATACTAAACTTCAGAACAAAAGCCGAGGTTGGAGTTGCTAATTGAAGAATTCATGAAATTAAAGAGACACAAATGAAAAGAAGAAATTGCAACGAAACATTCAAGATCCATCCGAGGAAACATCCGTGTAACCACGATGTGGTAATATCACGTTCCGTCCGCGATCGAATCGCGTTGCAATGACCGCGAGCTGCGTGTGTGCCCACGCGTGCATTCATCACGCAACGGCGAAGCACGTTCACGCGTGCGTGACAGGTAAATAGAGGGAAAAGGAGGCAATAAATCAGGCGTAAGTGACGAAGCACGTAAACAAAGGGAAAAAGGAGAACGTTGAAAAAAGGAAAACAGGAAGAAAGGAAAAATAAGAGGAAAGCTACCTACTCTGACATGGTACTAACCTGGCCTTGCGTTCCAGCTGACCGGTCAGCTCGTTCCTCTTCAGCACGAATGGCAACCTGTTGCTCACAACGATCATGCTCCCGTTGGAGGTGAAGCTTCCAGGTTCTGTAGACATTTTGATGTTTTTCTGATCAACTGTCGCAAACGTTGGACTTAGGGAAAAAAAATGGCACCGCGAGAATGAATAATAAACGTCGCGCGACTCCGCACACGAGCGTCTCTCCTCTTTCTCTTCGGCTCGTGTTCTATACGCGCAGACACCGGCACGACGAGCGCTGCTCTACTATACCAAGTGTCGCGTGTCACGTGTGATCACGTGTTGTATGCGAAACCGACGTCGAAGCAGAGTCGCGCCGGTTAGTCGATCGGTCTGGCTAGTAGTCTATTTCTCCTCGTCGTCGAGCGCGCGAGATGACACCTCTCGTCGTTCCTCGTGCTGTTTCCCTTTACAGCTGCGCTTCTAACGTGGCTCGGGTGTCGCGTGCTCGCGAACAGAACAATCTCTCGTCCGCCGCTTTCGTTTGGCCTCCTTTGCCTCCTTTGCCTCCTTTCGCCTCTTCTATCTTCCCCTCTGCTCTGTTTCTTTCTTCCGTTTCGAGTGGTGGTGAACGAGCAGTTTTTCCCTCTCTCTCTTTTTTCTTTTTTCTATCGTAATTATTCGTGTTATGCTTGATTAAGTCGCAGTGACCAACGCAGCTCGGTCCGCTCTCTCTATCTCTCTCTTTTTCCCTCTCTCTCTCTCTCTCTCTCTCTCTCTGTCCCACGCTTAAGGGTGGTTCGGATGCACAGCGGCAACGAGAAATAATGCAGGACAGAAATAATACAGAAGGCGAATCAAATGGGAGGGAGAATATAATGGAGGGAATAACGGAAGACGCAAATCGATTTACAGAGGGTGAAGGAACAATAGGAATCAGTGAAAGCTGAAGAGAAAGAGAACAAGAAAGGTCGCCCAACGGATGGAGAAAGAGAGTGGTTGATTGGTCCGTATGACTGTGCCGTGGTGCGAGACCAAAGTAGCACTGAAGTAATAACGCCGCGTTCCCCTGAGTTTATTCGTGTTAGCCGACGCGAGGAATTGGTCCAAAGTGCGTTCTTTCTACGATAGTATCAATGACGGGGCCGCGACCTTTTGGCCACCTCGCGGTTGCCCCTCGTGCAGTCAACCACCACCACCTCCACCATCATTATCCTCCTCGCCGTCACTACCACCATTTCTACACTCGAAAACACTACCTCACCGTCATCATACATAAACATTGTTTCTCCTCCTTCGTTTCTTTCTCTCTTTCTCTCTCTCTCTGTCTTTCCTTCTCAATCTTCTTCTCTCCTTCTCTTTCTATGACGTGTCGTCGCATGTCGTGACAGACGATCGAGGGTTATCTCCTCTTATCTTTTTAATTCTGGGATAACACTTGCCAATGGGACATCATGTACGCTGTCAGCGTCGCGACCAGCTGTACCGACGTTCGACTGTCAACATGTATGTAACGCGACAGATAACTGATTCGTATGTAATACGCGATATCACTGCTGCCTGTATTATTGACTCTTTCGTCCTTCAATGTTCGTGAAATAATCCGTCGTGTCGCGCTAAACACAGCCTGATTGATAGAGACCGGCTGGTGTGTCAATCCGACCCGCAACTCGACGACGAGCAGTCTGTCTGCGGAGCCGACCAATCGCTACTCCTTTCGCCTTTTTCCTCACAGTGATCGCATAAAGAGGATACCGTATCTCTCTGCTGTATCGACCGGTGAAAAACGAAAACAGCGTTACGATGCTGATTTTTCATCTCGGAGGTTAGAAAATGATATTACACGCTAACACGATTCTCACATATGTATTTACTAACCTAATAATTTAAATAATTTGTCTGATTTGTATCATTTGTATCATTTGTATCGAGAGATGGCGAATTTTGAAAACTTCTCTTTCTTTTCGTTATATTTTTTATTGAAATTTCTGTCCTTCTGTTCTCGTGCAAGTAAGTACTTGGCAACTTGTTTTTCGTTGATTAAAGTCGAATCAGAGAGCGATTAAAAAGATAATTACGTAATTAGCGGGACGACGTAAGCAGAGAAGCTGGTAAAATCCATAGCGAACAAGTTTTGGGAGGTTTGACATTCTGACCTTGAAAATCATGCGTGCCATTGTCGCGCGTGCCTTTTATGCAGATAAGTACGAGTATCAAATTGTCTCACTGTGACGTACCATCCTGGTAAATATTTGAGGTCAACTTTGTTGAAATTACATACATGCATTTCTCGTTTCCTCAAGATAACGAGACAGAGGAACTATGTACATTGGAAACATGTTTCGCGAAGCTTTATCCAATGTTTGCAGATGCATGACTAGTAACAACGAATATTTAATATCCAGCAGTATGGAAAATTTGTCAAATGACGAATAAAGAAATCCGTTCACACAATGTATTTGATATACCGTAGCTCTGATATTTCTCTGTCGTATGACGTAACATTTTGTTTAGTGTTATATCCAGGGAGGAAGAATCTGTCGATGATTTGAATAGAATGGTTAATCTAGGTTCAAAGCTTACTTTCGTAGAAGCTATTTTTGAAGCCACAGTAATGTTATCACGTTGTAAAATTTGTTGAATATTTTCTTAAAAATTATACTTATCGTGAAAATAGCACCATAAATGTGTACAAGTCAACTGTTAGAGAGACTAGAAACACGTACTTACATTTTCACTTTGTTTCTTCTTATCGGGCCTACGTGGCACGATAGCTATAATTGAATCACACAGATTTTAAAACAATACGAAAAAACATTTTAATTATATAATTCCAAATGAAACTGGTTTTGGGGATAAGAAACGTCTTGAAACAATAATTAATCGTACATTTATCTAAATAGCAATAATCGAGACATTAGTCTATATTTTATGCACAAACAGAAAAACTTTAACTTTTGCGAACACGAAATAGTCGATAATCTTTGGAATATATTGAGAGGAATAAGCCGCAACTTCAAAATAGCCTCAACAAAATTTTATCAATGTTTGATAGCTTTTACTATATACAGTGGACAAAAAAAATTCTCTATTTATTTATTACTTTTTTCTATTTATTACAGGAAATTTTGTTTCAGAGAAATTTGAATGTCGACCGATTCTTTTTCTCCCTATATCATTACTATCGTTCCAAGACACGGTTAAAATCATTGTAAAGTATAAATGCACTTCAAAAGCAAACTAAAATGTAGAACAAACAACTTAGTATCGATTCAAACGTATTCATTGGTAGAAACTTTGAACTATAGGTATCTCTACCACCCTACAATAGGTACGTACACGTACATACCGTGGAAATACAATCGTTATACTCTTCGTCTAAGTATGCAGTTTCTGTTCTCCAGAGCAGATACGAAAATTTGAAATGCAACAAGATTTTGTAACACAAGACATTCGTCAAATAATCTGCGGAATCATATAATAAGTAACAATGTAAATTCACCGAAGAAAAATATTTACTTTTGCCAACTAAATTTTATATTATCTCTAGGTACGACGATAATACGGACTCGGACGAGCTTCTCAAATCGACTCCGTAATCGTTGTCAGTATTTGTTCTCACGAATAAGTGAATTTAGTACGAACGTTTAGAATTACAAACAATCGCATTTTGAACGAAAATTTTTGTTTCTTTTTCTTCCATTTCGCATGATCGATGTGAGTTATAATTGAAGAGCTCGTGATAAAAATAATCCTTTTAGGAAACTGAGCACACAATATACTGGAATTGATATTGCAGAAAATGATTTATATCCTAATTTATTGTCGTATAAAAATTAACCAAGAACTTTTAATAAAATCTTTATTAAATCTTCATCGCAATTTTATGACTCAGTTACATACAACTCCTTTGCGGTGTAATTACATTCTACAATAAGTTGTACAATATAATGAATATTTTATTTGAAAAAATTGAAATACACATATTAAACAAAAATCAGAAGTGGTCTTTCCCTCTTTCTTTGAAAGAAACAAGCATTGACAAACGGTCGTTTTTATTACAAGCCCTTCAATTGTCACAAATTAAATGACATAAAAGTTATTCTTTACGATAAATGTTCAAACACTTTCGTGAGCCATTGTGAATCGTATTAATCTGGTTGACTCTACAAAGAATCCCGGACTTCTCTACTAAAATACATGTCTTGACGTTTCTCGAAGAGAGAAGGGATAAAAAAAAACATTATCGTCACGTTATCGTCACGTGTTAGTATTAGCTAATAACAGAAAGACAGAAGATAACGAAGAAAATTGGCACGCGTCGCGCACGCGGCCCGAGTCTTACTCCATGGTAAAAGAAAAAAAAAATTCCGTTCCGCTGGAATTTGACGTAGTTGGGAGACAAGTGTCGAGTTGCAAATAATACACAATTGATCATATTGTACATTGTTCGACCATGAAGAACTGGTAAAAATCAACGACGCGTGGACGGAAATTAGACGCTGCATCATCGTCTAAACTTAGTCTATTTAAAGTACATAATACCGAGATGAATCTATATTTTTCGCATCGAGACACATGTTACATAACATACTTTAGTATTTCCCATGTTGGTTACTATAGTAGTTTTAATAATAATTTGATTTCAATATTTTTATAAATCAAATGTATCCGCGCTACTCAAAACAATCGTATAGTTTCTATTTTCATGGTATTTTTTTGTTATTCAAAATAACGTATTGTTTTACAGAATTAGTTAAATTTTTTATGCCGCGTATCAAAGTAATAATGTGAAAAGGCAAATGTCAAAAATGTCATGTTACAAAGACACGTGGATAGGGCATTAGCAATGTTTCGTAACGTTTCGTAACGTTTCGTTACGTTTCGTTACGTTTAGTTACGTTTAGTTACGTTTCTCCATAGATGGAGCTAGTTGTACGATATATTTACGAAAAGTCATAAATAAAGAAGAAAACTATAGTTATTAAATGTAATTTATTTTTTATATTAAATATTCTTCCGGATTCCAGAAGATTCGTAACTATTACGAATTTCGGGTTTGATCGTACTACTTCGTGAAATTTCGGTGAAATTCGACGAACTTCGGTTTAATTCGGTGAACGCAGCATGTGCGTTGAAAATAAGCGCGAAATCGGTATGTACATTTTTTTTTACTATTGCATATATAGAATAAGTCGAAAATATACACAAACAAGAAACATATAGTAGAAAAAATTTAATTTTCTACAAATTAATTTCATCTAGTATATAAAGGGGCATAAGATTCTTAATATAATTAACGCTATAATATTTAGTTTCCTTGAATTTTTTTTGAAAAGATGATAATTCAATATACTTGAAATATTAAGAAAATTTCAATTCAAGCATCAATTGTGTAAATATTTGTTTTATGCAATTCTACACCTGCAGAATTCTCTCAATAACAAATACCAAAAAAAAATTAATATAAGCGATAAAAATATGATTTAGAAAGTCAATACATTCGAAACGAATGTAATTCGTATTGGTAAGCATTGAGAAATTGTATTAAAAATTAATCAAAATTACAAAAGATACGCTTTTTGAAAGTAACAGACACATTTTTATGTTTCAATAAATAAATATATGCAAGTTACGTTTATAATGCAATGAGTTGCATAAATATGAATAATTTGAACATGTCTTAATATAATATAGCATTGTATTTTTTACAGAAATTTTCGAAAACACAATGTCAAAAATAATAATCAGAACAGAGACTGCAAAATTCTATTCAATTCTGTTTAATGTGTCGATTACATTTGCACACATAAAAAACGTAGATGTTCTTCAAATTGAAATATTTTCTAATTTTTTATTGTGAAAAGCGGGTTGAATTTACTATCACGAAAGAAACGTTTAACCAACAAATGGCTGACGTCCTGCACGTTGAATGTTTCAATGTACATAGAATGCGATGACAATCACCAAATGACATACGCACGAATGACCACAAAAAACAATAGAATATATAGAATGACAGGAACGAGAAAGGCGATGTATGCGCTTAATTCAAATCGTTTTGCTCTTGTAAATTTAGTACATCCTTATCCGTGATAAGACGACATTTGCACCCACCTCAAAAGACAAGCTTCCTCGTTTTATTGTATATAAACGACAATATTAAACAGGCTATTACGACAATTGCTGTTGATATTTTGTTAGAGCTTGATACTAATTCGCGCACTCACATGTATACCGGCAATTCTCCGGTACTGGCTAGTGTTTTTACGAGAGACGTTCTTTCGAGAAGGTACCACTGGTAACTGGTTCCTTCTTCGCGAAGTTTCGGATAGCTGAAATTGCAGACCAAATCGATTGTTATGGCCTACAATAACTGACCGGCAACTAAATAAGAAATCGTAGAAAATTCCCTAGGAAATGTTGCAAATTTTTGTACCGATAGTTGAATTCCTATTTACAAATATAGGATCTTGATGTTGCTTTACGACACGAATGGCACAATAAAATTGATGTAGATAGCATATAGTATCTTTTTAAAGATGGGAAAACCTCTGAATTCAGACATTTAAAGAGTACTTGTTATTATTTAAATAAATACTTGCTTTTTTCCTTATGTCATACATTTTCTATTAAGAAACAAGAAATCAACAACCAACATTTATTATTATTTGTAACATCTGTCAGATAAAAGTAACAATTTGCTTTCATAGAAATTTAAATTGGCTATCCTGTAAGCGTAAACTAGATGTTGTACAGAAAATCATATTATATCTTATTTTTAAAAAACTAAGAATAATATATTAATTTACATTACATTTCTGTTATATAATTACTTCAATATTTAGTGTGTAATATGTATTCGATTATTTTAAGCATCATCTTGCAAGCAAAATTGTGTATTTATTGATTTGCAAAACTACTAATTCAAACCTTATAGAAATATCTAGGGGGTAAACTCAAATCCTACCAATAACATTACGAGCTACGCAGTTTTGACAGCACATGTATAACCTTTTTGAAACTTGAGCTATTGTAAAAAAGAACAATTGTACTTATGTTCGATTAATTTTAGATGTTTTTTCGTAAAATAAAAGTTAAACAATATTGATATTGAAAACCTTGTAAACGATAACAATAAATTTAACGTAAATTTATTTCTGACAGATATTTCTAAGCTCATTGTTTATGAAATCTTAACAAAAAATGAACGTCATTTGCTCTATATGTAGTGATCAATTGGTGCAGTCTGATGATATTTTCTATACGAAATGTGGACACGTGTTTCATTTGCATTGTTTAACGCCATGGCTTGAAAGGTGAGGAAATATTAAAAAATGAAAAAACATTAAAACACTTCACAGGAAATATCTTGTTAGAAAGTGTGAAACTTTGTCTTATAAACTTTGTCTGTACATACATTCCTTTTGTATGATAATATTTATATTATTGTAATTTGTTATTTTCAGATCAAAAAGCTGTCCACAATGCAGAGAAAAAGTTACACAAAATAAAATACACAGACTTTATTTCACGTTCTCAAACAATGATCTAGTTGAATCTCAAGGTTCGACGTTGCAAGAAAAAGTAGACAGATTAAAATTTCAAATTTTACTAAAGGAAAAGGACATTCAATATCATTCCTCAAAAAATGTTACTTTAGAAAAACAAAATGCTGGTTTGAAGCAAGAAGTTCGAAAATTAGAGAGTGAAATGAACAAAAAAAATTCAGCAATATATGCTTTAAAGGAGCAAATAAATTATTTCAAAGAACAAAGTTCTCACTGTGATAATTTAAAAAGAGAGATTAATCAATTAAAAAATAAGATTGAAGATCTTAGGCCGTATGTAATTACTACATGTACACATAATGTACACTTCATTACATATATATCAATGTTTTGTGTATTTTAGAATACAAGTATTATTACATGCCCCTATCAGTGATGTTAGTAAAATGGTTGGAAAAACTAAAGATCCTCAAACGCTTATTATGTATATTTCTATTATGAAAAAGTTAGTAATGTTCTCTCTTTTTAAGAACATATTTTAAAAATTCATACTATTATTAACATAATTATATTTATAGGGAATTAATTGAAAAATGTAATAAATATAAACAATTACGCATGAGTGTTAAGAAGCTTCAAGAAGAACTTTCTAAAGTTAATTCAAAATCACTATTAGAACAATCAAAACAAATGTAAGATTTAAAAAATGTATTAAATCTATTAAATTTACATGAATATCGCATATATTATTATTATTACATTAGGGATTTAGAAGAAAAGCTAGCATTTTCAGAAAGTAAAAATATGGCATTACAAAAAAGAGTTGATGAATTAGAGGAGATACTTGGCATTAATGAAAAAAGTAGTAGTGAATTAGAACTTCAAACAGCAGAAGACGAGGATAACATTTCTAAAGATATTCCGATTGAAAAAACATCAAAAAAATATGATCAAGATACCTCAAGGAAAAATTCTATATTGAATTGTACACCTAAACAGAAAACTGAAAAGGTTTGATATTGAATGTAAATTAATAAGGATAATTAAAATCAATGATTAGTTATAATTATTTTACATTTTTATAGGTATGCAATATTGAAGGTGTACAAGAAAAAATACAGGATTGTCAAATAGAAAATAATACAAGTGGTTTAGAAATAGATTTATTAAATTCTAGCTCTTCCAAAAATTCTCCAATAGAATGTAAAAGATTAAAATTCTCAGATGACACAAACACTTCATATAGAAGTGATAACGATAAATCCTCAAATAGTTATATATCAAAAAAAAGGAGGAAAAATAATACTAAAAGAAAAATGTCTGATATTGAAAATAAGCATGATAATCACGTGATTGATCTAACTTAAAAAGTTCCTATAAGTATTACATATTATTTCTTTTATATAAATCATTATTTATATTTTAGAAGTATATATAGTATTTTGTCATTGTAATTATTGAATTTTTGAGTTTTTAACAAATAAAATATTCTACTTTCATATTTTTTCGTCATTTAATTGATTTATAGTTATTTTAACATAGGAAAAGCAGTTCCAACAAATTTTGTACCCTTATCTTGCAATGTATATGTTTGAATATAAAATTTAAATCCTGCAAAAAACAGTTGACACCTTTTATTTGGTCTTGTAAAAAAACAAAGTGTATAAAGTGCTATTTCCAATTCTGGGGTGGTTCCAATGAACATAGTTGATTTTTTACGTTTTCCAAAATAAGTGAAATATATTTCTAGAATGACAACTTTCTAAAAACCATTATGAAGCCCTGTGATTTAATTAATTTTATTCATTTAAATTTACATTTGTACTTACATTAATAAATTTCTTCCAATGGCCAAATCCAAAATAATTAATTTTGTTTGATAGTTCTCCATAGGAAAAAAAAATCCAATTATGAAGCCCTATAATACCTTTACGTGGTTTTCTTTCTCCTACAAATACATGTTCAAATCCAGAAGAACCATTTATGTTTTTACTTCGGGAATATAAATGAAACCAAATTTGTTTTAGGATATCTTTATGAACTTGTATGTCATTTTTAAAAAAACCTTTGACTGACAAAAAGGACATAACATGCGACATTATATCTGTTTTCATTAAATCATCAATAAATTTATTCTCTTCAGAATCTTTTGTCTTTGTTAGAACTTCTGGCTGATAAGTATCCAATTCATAGTTATCAAATAGCTTTACAAAAGATTTTATCGTTGATATTGAAAATACATTAGATGATACATTTAACAATCTAAAATTAAAAAAATTAATTATATTTCAAATTAAAAAAGAAAATTTAGAAAATACCTTTGTGGAGCATTATCACTAAAATTATTAAAATTTATTTGTCCTTGATAATTTATATGTACATTATTGGATAATTCATAAGAAAACTTATTAAATAATTCTTCTGAAATCTTCATTAATTCTATGTCACTTGTTAAAGATACATCTGTAATATTATTGAAGTCTATAAGACGAACGAATATATTAAATACATGAGATGAATAAATATTTAAATGCTGTTTTATTTCTGTTTTATAATTACCATTTATTTGACGAATTGTAAGGGAATATATAACTACAATATTTAACAAAACTAGTATACAAATAGAAATTTGAAAAATTTTATTTAACATTTTCTCAAAATACCATATTTTAACTCTAAATAGTAAATAATTTAGGTTATGTCACATGTTCCTGTTATTTGAAAATATTATATTTATTTAACTATAATTATAAAATAAACATACACTAATAATTAATAATTTAAAAAATACTAAAAGTATTTCCAAAAGTAAGTCCATTTTATTTCAAATTAAAGTAATTAATGATTTATATAACATATAGTATATAACTTTTATGTGAAGTCATTGTACAAAAAGATTATTCAAAAATGTAGAATTTTGTATCAAAAAATCTTAAATAAATAAGTGTACTTATTTTTCAGATGTAATGCAGAGGTAAGTAAAAGAAGATTAATATTAAAAAGGAAAGCTGTTCAAGAATGTTAATTTAACATCAAAATTCGTTTAAAATTATAATTTATATTTTTAATTTTTTAATGTTAAATATTTAAAAACTATATATAACAGTTAATGCACAAAGGTGTCGAGGATACCGAATACAAATTTTGTTTACAAATGGTTGACATTCGTTTATCATACTGCCTTTTTAATCGTAAAAATGTCAAATCGAATGGAATATATAATTTCGCCATGGGAAATCGAATCATATGTACAATATTTAAAAGTTTCGGAACTTGAAGATATTGGAATGAAGGAGTTATTTCAAAATTCTTTTTAAATATTACAAATGTGTTTCTTACACATTATAACTCAAATATTATTTTCAGATGGTTTGAATTTCATAAAAAGTTAATATTATTAAATCAACAAAGCGTATTAGAAATTAATGCCTTGCGAGAAGAAAGTACTAAAGAATGGTTCGTTTCTTTTAAAAAGGTAAATAAAATATATTTAAATAAAACATACAGTAATTTCTTATATTAACGTTATTTTTTTTTTTATATATAGATTCCTATTCTTATATATGAAGCTATACAAATTGACATATGGAAGCATAAAGTATTTCCGCTTTTAATAGAAATAAATGAAGAACCAAAAAATACTTTTATGCTTTACACTGTATTTTATCACGAAGATATTGCCGTTTCATTATTGGAAAACGTGTTATTTCATTGTGAAAGTGCAGAAACTATAAATGATTCTGCTCTTGACCTCGTCGATTATGCTGTTAAAAATGTATCTTTGCTTCTCGATATGCCTAATATCGAAATTTATGAAAATGTAAAAGATCCAAAGTAAGTTCGTTGACACTCGACTTCTTATTTTAATAAGAAAATGAAATTGAATAATAATGGTAATGATTATTATAATTAGCTCATGTCTTGAGGAAATACTTGAAAAAAAGAAAGAATTTGAATTTGATATCGGCATACGTTGCATTTCAATACTCCGTTACTTGGCTGAATACGCAGATAATTTACCATTGTATGTATTATCACGATTATTAGCTATACACGATGTGCCCTATTTACTAGCTGAACTTATTGAAAGACATCCGTGGAAAAAAGAAAATGCGGAAGGTAAGTAGTATTACATATACATTCAAAATTTCGAATGCGATAAAATTGTTTATCTTTAAGGAGAAAATGTGATATATAATAGTGGTTGGAGAAAAGTAAAATCAAGCGAAGAAGGGAAAATTTCTAAGATAGAAGCACAAACTTGGCTTGGTTTAAGGGAATTATTGCTGAACCCAAAAAGTGCATCCTACTATGAAATTACTGAACATAGATTTTCTCAATTATTAAAAGTATTCTAACATTACATTAAGTATTCTAACGTTACATTATATATCCAACTTTATATATTGTATTATAAAAAAAACTTGTTCTGCTTTAGTTACAGAAATATTTACACGAATATGTACTGGATCAAATTTCCCCCTTAATAGACTTAAAAAGATGGTTAAATTACTTAAGTATATCGTCATCTAATGCTAGTGCACCACAAGCTGTAAATGTGGAACTTTTACCACAGGTTGAAAATTGTTCAATTAACTTAAGTTTTCTAAAATATTAAATAAATATTTTAATTATTTTATTAGATAAAGTCATCAATAATGGAGAAATATCATAAAAAGTGGAAGAAGTTAGCAAAACATCAATCAAAATTTATATACAGTACAGATGCTGATTACATTAAAAACACTGCTCAAATTCTGAGTGATGCGTATGATTTAGAGAAATTGGATTGCGTTGATATTAAAGAATGTTTTTTATGTCATGAAGAGGCAAAGAAACGTTGTTCTAAATGTAAAGAAGCTTGGTACTGTGGAAGGTACACGTTTTGTCATATATTTATAAAGCATTAACTTCTTTTTAAAACAAAAAATACTCAATTATTACAGAGAATGTCAAGTAAAAGATTGGATAAAACATAAGAATATCTGCGAGAAAATAACAAAAAATGTAGAATGTGAATAGAAACATTAATTTAAGTTCCTCTTATGAGGAAAAACGTTTCATCACCTTCTCATTGTGTTATTTCCAGTGTTTGTCAAATAAAGAAATTAGAAATAAGAAATTAAAAAATAAATAAATCATACATACGAATTTATATCCAATATTTTATTAAATTTTAGTGTACAGAACTTTGTTTCACATATTCCATTACAACATCTTTTGCAGGAGTATCTTCCCCAAAGTCCTGAAAGTAAATAGATAATTTCTAAATAAAAAAGATTGCTAAACAGAATAAGTTACCAATACTAAATTATTAAAATCAGGAAGGTATTATTATCACAACATAGTTTCTTAATTAATCTCTCAGTAGGGGGAGGTTTTGTTTTCATCACATATTTAAAAATTAAATTTTACACTATTTATACCTTTATAACAACACAGGAGCACCCAACAACTTTTCGAGCTTTGCCAGCACTATCAATTTTGCAAAGACCAGCCCATTCGCCAAGTTTTTTATTATTGTCTACCCTGATCAAGGGAATCTGATGTTCATTGCATAATGCTTGTACTAGTTTTTTATACATAGGTTCATCACAATTTTCTGCTAAAATGCAAAGCATGGCTTGTCTCCTAGAATATAACAAATAAAGTATATATAAAAACAAATCTAATATTGACATAGACTACAGAATAGTTATTTAATGTATCAGAGATAAGGTTATAACAGCATTATTAATTTTTAAAGTGGGTTCTTTCTCAGTAGAGGGAACCTCATATGTCATCATAATGATAATATCTATGAGTTCTATTTCTTACTTTATCAAAATATAAAACTTATTCAAGTAAATTATTTAATAAACTCACTTGTCTAATGCTTTAGCAGCTTCGTGAAGACCATGTACAACACCATCATGAATAAGTGCATTTTTAAGAACTTCTTGAAGGGCTGTATTTACATCCATTGCACCTCCTGCTGTCATAGCAGAAGGTCCATCATCACTAAAAGTAAAAGAATAATTGAAGTTTATTTATGTAATTCTTCATATAACATTTTTAGCTTACACAAATTAATGGTTATTTGATAATTTTATATACAAAATTAGTTTCAGTAAATTTCAATATTCAAAAAACAGTTTGTACAATGAAGATAATGTATTTATTATCTTAATTTAACGCTTCTATGGTTTTAACTTAATATTTTTTCAATATAAAAACTTGATATCAGTATTTTTACAACAGGTATACAAAACATACTTACTTCTCAACATCTGACATGTTTTTCACGGATTGAGAACTGAAATAATAAAATAATGTTAGTGATACTGTTTTTAGGTTTACATTTTACAATTTTTTCAAGTAAAAATTATGATGATGATATTGTAATAAATTGATTTTTAAGTCGCCGCTCTGCAGCATGCTTCTATATACCTTTTCGTACAAGGAAAGAGAAATGGCGCTTATTTAAGCACACGATCATTAACTAAACAACAGACGTAGACGCGCCATCACATGCAATTTCATATGTCACATTTCGAAACACCAATTTCCAGAAAAATTGCTTCTTACGTTCTTTGCGACCTATTACGGCAGAGATTATTTTTGTCATAAACTAAAAGAAAGAGAAATAATATATTACTCAACATACTAAATAGAATTTGTAAATCTTTATATATGCATGTTGTTAATTGGAATACAAAAAGAAAATTTAATTTTAAAGATCCAATCGTTAAAATTAATAAATTAATCTTTTCAATTAATTTCTTTACAAATGAAAATTTTATCAATTTGTAGTTATTGAGATACTAGCGCCACGTAGCGATAAAATAGTACCATTGACTAACTGGGATTATTGACTAAAAACAGAACAGACTGGAAATTAAATGGGACTTCGTGTCTCTGAAATACCGACCATTGGAAAAAGATCATTGGTTTTTCAGCGCACTCTACCCTTAAACCATTGACTACTGATATCATTAAGACAGGTGAGATAAAATTAGACCAATGTTTAAAAAATAAAATTACAGACGTCACATTTCTATAAAAATTTTCTTCAATGAACAAAAAGAATTAGAGGAAGGAAATTTTTGTTTTTTTTCCAATTTATGCAATATATTTTTGTACGAAATGCGCGTGCAATAATTTTGACTTTAATAAAGGTTACAACAGCGCCTTTGACGCGGTGAAATTTTGCAATTACGTATTGCGATTTTCGAATAATATATAATCGATGTTTCTCGTAATCGATCTAATCGATCCAATATTGGAATGTAACGTAAAACTGTCAATTTTAAGCAGAAACGTGAGAGGAAAGGTAGCAGTCGCACGTAAAATATCGAAAGCATAGTTAAAAGTATCAATTCTAAGAATTAATAAAATAACTAGTAATTATAAAAATCGAAGAACGTAAAATTTATATTTTCATATATAATTTCAACGTAAATAAAATTTGTTGATCTTTTGGATAGAATTTGAAAAGAATAACTATGATATTTGTAGGACTTTATTTTTCTAAAGTATTCATTAAATAAAAAAATTATAAACTGTACATTATAATAGAAGCAGTAAGTATAAATACAATTCTTACATACTAGAACTTAATACGAAGAAAATATTATTGCTTCATACATGCCTGTTTGAATATTTTATCATATGTACAATACTTTTAGTCTTTTCTACCAATAGATACAACTACAATTATTACTTTTCTATCATACTTGCTTATTTCATACTTAACATTTAATTTATACATCACACTAAAAATCATTAACTGCATTGTGCTTATAATAAACCTACTAATTATTAATTTTCGCTGAATGCTTAAATTTATATTATCTTTTCAAATTGTATTGCAAGTTATATCTATTCTTTAGAATTTTCAAAACAATGGTAAAATTTACAATTGCTTTTATGCGTTGATATAGGTACTTATCACAAACGACTTGGTTGTTTAAAAAATTCTTCACGTTGTCACAAAGAGAGAACAACCAACTCTTTGTGCTACGTTGGTGGAGAGTATCTGTGATAAGGCCAACAATAATGTGGTGGAGGTGGTGGTGGCGGCGGCGGCGGTGGTGGAGGTGCTGATGGATGTTGCGAACTCGATGGTCCTGTCGGATATAGATGATGAGTATGATGAGAATGATGAGGATGACAATTCGCGCCTGTACCTCGGTTCGCTGGAGATCCCTCTAACGTGACACCAGCTTGAGTTTGACACGCCATCATTAATCCATGAAAATCAAATTTATACGCATACCGTTTCCCGTGCACTTTCGTCATGATATTTTTGTCGTAGTAATATCTGCGAAACAGATAATGATAATAATTCCTAATCATAATTGAAAAATATAGTTAGTTTAGAATGTTCTAATTCTTAGAAATTGTTAGGAAAGGACCAGTGACGCTACACTCTGTAGCATCATGTGATTTTCAGCGCTTTTAGTAAATTTCAACGATCGCAATGCCTAACAGGAATCCGCGTATAATTAAAATAAAGACGAAGCATAAAGATAGTGTAAACTTAAAATTCGTGTTTACCTGAGCGCCCGTGATAGTTTATCGTAGTTCATGTTCGGTTTACTCTTCCGTTCGCCCCATCGGCGCGCAACTTCGTCCGGATCGGTAAGTTTGAATTCGCCGTTCGAGCCCTCCCACGCGATACAAGATGAGTTGGACGAATCCGAAAGCAGCTCCAGCAGGAATTGCCAGAGTTGAACTTGTCCGCCTCCGACCGCCCCGGAACCCACGGCTCCAGTTGTCGATCCAATCAGGGAGCAAGTTCGTTGGAGGAGGCTGAACCTCTCTACGAACAAGAAGCAGAAACACGCATGCACCAACAGACCTTCGCTTCCTCGAGGTCGATTCGTCGAAACCTTGAGAGAATAGTGATGGTTGCGATCATCTTTTGCTTGTCATTTTCCCTCTGTTTTTTAATGTATTTCATTTATCTCATGTTTATTTCAACAGTGCTGTTCTCTGTGAATTTCCTCCAAGTCGGAATTTCAAATAATACTTGACAAAAACGAAAGAATTTCGGTAGGTACGGGGGATTCATAGGATTTGATGACAGAATTTATTTGAATGATCATTTACCAATTAATCATAATATTAGAAAGTCGACAGAGTTAGCGATACAGATACAAATTTTATTTCAAAATTATTCTCAATTATCGCTGTTAATTAGGTATATAAATATTTAGGTAGCATTTATTAATTTAACATTTTTGATTAATAGGTAATTCGGAATATGTAATTCTAAAAAATAGTTACGTTGTAATTTAAAAAATTATATTACTTCAAAATTATATCACTTCAAATTTTATAAAAATTATTTGAATTGACAATGAAATTAATTATTACAATATTAGCATGTAATATAAAAAAAAGTTTGATAATAAAGTAACTTAAATTTTCTTTTTTAAACTATGAAGTTCCAAAAAAGGATAGCTAGACAACAAGCTTTCACTTTTCTTTCTTTTTTCTTTAAATTTTTAATTTAGCAGGAAAGTTAGAGTTATGTAGTAACAGATACCGTTGTAAAGAATGGCAGCTGCCGAAGGATGGAATCTGCTGTCCTGCTGAAGATGCAACGGATGTGTTTGAATTCTCCACATAACGCGTTCAACTATATCGTAAGCCTAATCCTTCGCCGCGTGAGCAACGGTGATCGACTGATCCATTGTTAATCTCATTACGAAGGTACGTAATACGAAAACCATTTTTCTTTATTGCTTAATCCGTCTTTTCAGTATTAACTAGAATTTAATTTTAATTTCAAGATAATTTGCCACAAATTTGAAAACTGATATCTATAAATAATTCTTTTCATAACAAATTCTATTATAAAAATACATGATTTATTCGAAATAAAGTTCATTTTTAGATAGACCGTGATATGTTTCGATTCACAAAAATATTGCACAAGTCAAGATGAACACGAATATTCGAATAATATTTTTTCTTTCTTTTTATTATTTTATTTAAGCACTTTTAATATTTTATTCCAGTAAAATTGAAAAACAATATTACATAAGCACTGCGTTATAATATTGTGTATTTGAGGATTCAGATTTAAAATTTTCCCGCGATAACGAATACGATCTTGAATGGTTATCGAGTATCTAATTGAAAATTAAAAAAAAAGATAAACCACATGGTTCACGTATTTTATACGCACAAATTGTATACATGCACAGATGTATCGTGTGATAAAACGTGGTAACGAGCAGAATAAAACGCACCAGACGGAGGATAGAGAGTAACTGAGCGACCTTTGCCCCCGGTGATTTCATCCCTTATCGCCCCCACTCTGATTCCCATGAACGGAATACTTTTACTCGTTTGTATTACGCTGCTGGTTTCAACCACTCTCATTATCCTAAAGATATAGATATTGAAATCGATAATCAAATTCAGATTCTCAAACAGTTTCACATTTTTTTCATTTGAAATTTTTTCCTGGCAACGCTTTTTTTTCATACTAATAGAGTTCCCCAAGAATACTTTCATTTTCGGTATATCTTTAATTTGATTTTCCTAAGAAAAGAAAAAATTTTCCACAAGTTTATAACTCACGCTTCAAACGTTGAAGTTGACGAGATTTCTAATAATTTAACGTCACAATCAATCTGCAATAAAAATAAAAAAAAAAAAAGAAGGATGAAAAAATTTGACAAATCAAAGGAAGAAATTCAAACAACGCTTTTTCTTCGTAGCCAGACATTAATAAATCTTACTCGAACAGAAGTCATTCTATATGACTGCGTATAAACTGAAAAAAAAAATGAAAACTATCCTTAAATATAGATATAGGTACTAATGACATTTGTCGGAGGTGCTGACTCCGACTGATAGAGATTTCAAGGTGTTTTCAGTTATGCGACGTACCATGGTGTCGCGTGAAATTATCCTGCATACGGCGGGAGATTCGGGGGATGTTTCGCGCTCATCAAGAAAACAATATAGCCGCACCCCGTGGCGAGCTTACCATCCCTAGCCCGTTAGAGTTTGCTATCCCCTCCCCTGACAATGTAGATGGCAAAGGAGAAGGGGGGTAGCGGTTACTGCGAGGCCGTAACCCCAGGGTGGTGGGTACCACCACCTTTCCGCCGTCCTAAACACTCGATGGTTTATTCATGAGAGCTCTCTCACCACGATAACACTGATTCGTTTAATAAACGGCCGCTGCCGGGCGCGGAGTGTGCCCCCAAGAGCACCTACAACGTTATTCAAACGGACAATATATCTCGGAGGCTTACACTGCCAAGACTCTGCCTCTTCTCGCTTTTCGCCCGTCGTCGGCCAAAAGGTGGATCGCTTTTTTTTTCTCTTTCGCCGCTGCCATATCATCTCTAACTCCTGCTCTTTTCTCGCACGCGCAAAACGCCCTTCGACGCAAATAACTTTTGTTCACTTCCTGCTCGATGTCTCCAGATCTGCCTCCGCGTCCTCACGCGTCTTTACGCTCTCTATTTCTTATTGCAAGTTTTCGTATTGGAAAATTGAATTCTTTGAAGCTTGAAGCTCTAAAGTTCAATTGGATCGATCGTTTGTTATCTAGGATTTAGAAAAATTATGGGGGAAACAAATTTGATGAAGGTAAAACAGAGATTAATAATACATACAAAACAATACAAATTATTATCAGAGTCTCTTTGTTGTTAAGTTGGAAGTTCGAGGTGGATAAAAGCGAATGAAGAGAGGAACGTGGCTATTCTCGTCTACCATATTTATTTTCCTGCCGGACCCTTCTTATCTCTAATAGATCGCGCCCTCGTTAAAGCCTAAGATAAGGTCGAAGTGTTCGCGAGTGGACTAGGATCTACCCTGGGGAACGGTTAGCCTCTTCCGGTCACTTTCAATCCGACCTGGACCCCTATTAACCTTTCCTAAGCTCCATGAATCGCGTGTCATTTGGATTTACTACGGGAATTCTATTCCTAATACTTACACTTACTTTTACCAGTTATAATAAATGATCCCAATATGTTAATTTTTAACTTTGGATTTAACGAAAAACATACAAATATTTATAATATAGTCTATTCATATTTTTACGAACGCAACTGAAAATATACAATCTAAACGAAGATTTCTTTCACCTATTAAATATTATAATAGATATTGTTTTAAATTAGAGGCCTGTTATGAAATATGTAATCTATTTGATAATGGTATTTGAACATGCAGATATCTGTTTCTGTAGCAGTAAATATCTCAACAAATTTTTATCAGAATAGTTATCAGAGTAGTTAAAATATTTGTCTATTAAAACAAAAATAATACAGACGAATATGTTACACAGCTCACATTATAAATCAAAATAACACTTTTTAATAATACTTCTTTACGTTCATACAATAATGATCAATAATGAAATTTTATTGCAATCTCTAAAGTTTGTCTTTGTTTTAAAAACGACACGGTATGTGAATGGAAAAGCTGGCAGATTTATGCTATTTTTATGTATTCTGATTACTTACCATCAATTTTTTCTTCTTGCAACAAATCCGGCGTTTGTATACCGGTTGCCTGGAACCGAAGATAACCCAGGTGTCGGGCTAAAATTTTTCCACCAGGAATAGCTTGCCAATGATCGGACGATAATTCTAATAACTGTTTGCCCGTTGATGGAAATTTCATTGTGCTAGGTGCTGGTTTTATAGAAAACGCGTTGCTGCACCATGAAATCCACGATGCGATGTGACTTGAGTTCCATTCCGACGGATCTAAATAACATAATATTTTCTAGAATCTTTGTCTATTTCATCGAGCAGAACAAAAAAAAATAATTACCAAACGGAACCATCACCGGTTCTGAGTCCATATTGTCTCCTTCGATCTTTTTTTAAGATACTCGATTTGCCTTCACATTTGTGTTGATTTCTAATCGATATCATAAGTTTCAAGTTTCGCCAACATATCGTCAAATCATACATTTTTCTCTAGATTCATGCACCTATACGTCATTTGTAAGTTGGACTCTTTATATATTTGGTCCTACAGATTTGTATCCCTCTTTTTTGAAATTTGAAATTTTGCGTGTTTCTTGTTATGCGAAAATCATTCACTTGTCAATTCGCTTTCGATGGGACTGCTCGATATAATCTTTCGTTCTGTCTTTGAGAAATTGTCCTGCGTTTTCATTTCTTACGATTTGCAAATATGACTGCGATCTTCGCAAACTGTCCATGATTCATCGAGTACACAAGTACGTGTATGTGTGTACATATGTCGATTATACGGATCACTTCATATTTTAGGATTGATATCCTTCTTCGAAGTAGAAGATAATACCTACTTTAAAAACATGTTCTCTTAATCTTTAACTTGTATCATTCTATAAAGATAACCTGATTCTATAAAGCGTAAGTGATAGATTTCGATCAACAGGATCGACTATTTCTATTTACTTTCACTCAGATACGTATAAATATTTTTCTAAAAAAAAGTTTCACTAAATATTATTTCTTTTCGTAAGTTTGAGTCGTTCCACTCTTCAAGAGTGCTCCCAAATTATTTTCGTCCAAAAATACTCTCATGTATAGTAAGGCAGCAGGTAACTACTGTTGAAATTGGTGTGATTCCCACATCGGTCGATTCATGCGTTTCCTCGAAACGAACCACATGCGTCATCGAGGCATTTCTCCGGTAAATCCTTACAGTACTGCTGACGTTATTGAATGTTGTGGCAGTTCTGAACGAGAAACCGGATGAAAAGGACTATTCACTGGCCGACGTATTTCCTCGGATATAGGACTTGGATAATTTGATCAACAGATCAAAAACGTTCGAAGTGTTACTTAACGTCAGTTCGCAAAAATATCGAATGTTATCGATTTTGAAAAGTTTGTTTTCTTATTAACAATAAGTTACGAAGGCATTAATTGCCGTGAAAAGGAATGTTTCACTTCATAAATACGTAAATTTATGAACTGTACCTTTTGATGTGACTCGTTACTCTTAAAAATTCCAACGATTCATTAAGAATTCGAATGTGCGTTTCTATAAGAATGATTACAATGTGAATATGTTGATACGAAAATGCTTTCCATTTTAAAAAGGTACCGAAAAGATTTTATTCCAATCTTTTCTTTAACGTCTCAAATGTTACGCAATATGGTGAAATAATTCTAGTTGCCGTGAGTAAAATCAGTAAACGTTTGGAAATATTGTACTTTGTAATACTTTTTTGTGATAGCTATCTTATCATTTATAAATGTAAAAGAACAAACATTGCTTATGTATTACGATGTACATGTATGTATATATAAGAAGATATAATTAATTCGTCAGAAATGTTCTCTCTAATAAATTAACTGAATAGTAAATAGTGATTTCAATCGCACCCGGATCTTCTCTAAATTGACCCATTTTCAAAATAGTCTTTTACGTGTAAAAGAAAAATCTCTACTCAAGATGAAACAACACATCCGACACGAAAAAATTGATCTTCACACTGATTATTGCTCGCATTCAACTTTTCACGTATGTCGATACGATCGATACAGAATTGCCGGTGAATTTCACGGGTTATATCGCCACGTTCCAGATGAACACTGTCCGTGAATGGAGTTGATGCTGAAGGTCCGATTGGCGGAGTACGGATTCCCGGAACCAAGAAGGAGACCGGTCGGTTTCGGGGCGTACATCGCCAACCGCTGAATCACGTTCAATCGGCCATCTTTACCTATTTTTTCTTTCCTTTCTTCTTTTTATTTTAGGCGATCAGACGAGTCAGCCTGGCCGTTTGCGATCTGACCTCCCGAGCAGGCTGCCTAACCCGTATTTTTTTGTTCATTGTGATAAAATTCCGCTTTGCAGTTTTGCGATTCTATTGGCCCCGAAATGAAATGGACACGATGAATTTATTATGGTGATTCGCAAAGTTTTGAACTGAGTAAACCGCCTTTGAAAGAACATCTGCTATTTGTTAAAGAAATAATCGAAGTTGATACATTATTTATCTCCTTTGTTATCAGGAATATTTTAGATATTAATACAGATAGAAATTATTGAAACGCGTCAAGAAATATAATTATATTATTTTACAAAACTGAATAAATTAATTATATGTTTTTATGTGATGTTTTGATAATGCCGATGTAATTTAGTTCATTTCATATAATAAAGAATCGTCATATCTTATCAATATATAGATATTTAATTTAAATGAATATTATAATTACTAATAAATATGAAGAAGCATCGTGAAACTACAAAAGTAATTGTCTGCATATTTTAAATGCATATATATACATGCATATGTTGTACATGTGTTATATCCTCAAAATTTAGTCAGCCAGATGTAAGAAAGTTGAGGTCTCCTGGAATTTAATCACGCCCATATTTTGTAACCGTTCTACTTTTTGTCCATGATTACTAATTTTCTTAGAATAAGGAGAGATCACATTTTACTTATTCATCATTGAATTTTGTTCTTCTATTCATCACCACTTTATATTCATCTCTCTTTATTTAAGATATTTCTAATTTTGTCCTTTAAATTAATTTTATATTTTGCATTAATCTAATCACCATTACACCAATTTTTCTTTACAGTTCTCTTCATAGTATATTTTTAAATTTTTTTTTAATTTTCAATACGGAATTAATATAAAATATTCAACGTGATATTTATAAAACATAAACTATTATGTATTATTGCAATGGATTTGGTCTTTTTCTGAATTGATAAATAAACATAAAATTGTTTTGATGACGCAGATATGTGAATTTTGTTAATACAAATTAATATTAATTTAATAATTAATTTATAGATTATGAAGCGCGCGAAAAAACCATAGAAATTAATTAAATAAAAATTAATTTATTTGATTTTAAATATATATCTAATTATGTTATAGAATATATATATATATATTTTTCTTAAGTATTATTAATTGTAAAATTCAGTGATATTCATTAAGTAATATTTATAAATATGAATATAAATTATATATTTTTGAATGAAATATATTTGAATATGTGCGCTGTTTATATCAAAAAAGTGTATGGATATTTAAATAAAAATTTTAATGATACAATAAATAGAAATATATTACACTTTTTATATTAAAATTCATTTAATATTTAGTCAATATTAAAAAACATTGATATTTAACTATTGTCTTTAAATCAGAAGCTCATTTGAACAACAGTATAAAACAGTAAACTACGAAGAACGCAAATCAGCTGTGAACTGTCAGATTTTTGTATTGTCACAAATTTATTCGTATTTGTAATTTATTTGATTTTCAAAATATCAAGGTAAGAAGTTTAATTATACAATTTTTACTTTTATCTTGTTGCGTGAAGAATGTAAATATGTTTTAATATGGAAAATAATGATGTACGCAAAAGTGAGGTTAGAAACGCTTGTTTTTGAATGAAATGATTTTGTAATTACAAGAAACAGGTGATGCACAATGTCTCCTGACCCTACACAAGAACCTGTTGAGGAATCATTAAATGTACCAAATTTACCTCTTGATAGAGGAATAAATGCATCAGATAGCGAAGATGATGAAATAGGAATGGCAGGATATGTACCATTATCTCAGATTCCTGCAGATAGTGATCCAATGTTGTATGAAGACGAGGTATGTCTATTATATATATTTAATAATATTTCATTTATATATAATAAGTATTTATATTACATTTATTTCTTTATTTCTTAGGATGATGAATGGATAAGTAATGCAGGTGAATCTAATCAAACATTAAGATCCCCAATATTAGAATCACAGAATGTATGTATTCTTTTAGATTTAAGGGAAAATGTAATTATATTTGTTTTTTAGTATTTTATATTCTCTATAGGATTCCATGTCGGAAACAATAGAAGTTTGGTCATCTCCTCACAATCGGTCGAATATAGATATGGATGCAGATAAAATCAATCAAGTAAAATCTATGATGGCATCTTTTACTTTACCAATTACAGCAATTCCAGAATGGGCAAAAGCTATATCAGAAGAACAATGGAAGGAACAACTTATTGGACGTATTAAAGAAATGCAAAATAGAGAAAAATAAATTTCAATATTTTAATTAATTCTTTTATATAAATTATGTATATAAATATACAAATTAGAGTAATTCTTTTTCTCCTTTTTAAGCTATAAATTTGATGTTTGTTAATAAATATAATTTCAAAATAAGTAAATCTAGTGTATACATTTAACTGTATACAGTAGCCAAATCTGATATCATGTAAATTATAACAAATAAAAATATTTATTTTATCTTAATTGGATTTCATACGTCTATTTATATATTTTCTATATAAGACTATTTTGCATTTTATTATTGTCAATATACTTCACTTTATACAACCACTAAGTTTTTAATTTTTTGTGATAAATGGTTATAATGGGTATGAGTATATGATGTGATACTGTTCAACATTTGAAATCATGCTTCTGCTCAGTCATACACTGCAAAGAACACACTTGAATCATTGATGGATATCGAATAAAGGTACAATGACACTTATAGTTCGAGATCTGCACCGATAGCGGCAGCTTTTTTGGGATTTAATTTCATTCGTAAAGTGGCAACGTCATCTTCTATTCTTATCAATTTTCGGAATTTCTGGAAAAAAAATAATAATCATATAAAAATTTTGTGAAACTGAAGAAAAGAAAATTGTTTTTAATTAATGTACCTCAGAAATAGTTCCAGGTGTTGTAAACCAGATATAAATCATGTATCCGGGAATACATAACATTGAAGAAAGACCACAAAGCCACCCTAACACGTGACTCCACCATGGATATTCATACGTAAGATATTTTACGGGAACGAATTTAATTATGTTAAAAGTAAAAACTCCCTAAATTAAAAATTTATTTCAATCAGACATCATCAGAAATATATTAAGAATTATAGAACAATAGAAATTATTGCTTTACCACACAAATGGCAGGAGTAGTAAATGTCCAACATATCTTCCACCAGCAACATGGATAATAACCAATCATGTCGCGAATTCCATCGTAAAACCGATTTACACCGAATGCCCACGAGACAGCAATACATTCAAAGAACATTAAAAACAATAAGCAAAATCCACTAACAGCATACGAATCCAAGAGTTGAAAAACATACATTCCTCCCTAAAAGAATTACGAGAAAAGAATTGATCGACCTTTTCCGTGATCGATTTATATCTAATGATGAAATTTAAATTTTATCTACTTACTTCAGTAACACAAAAAAGACCGATAAGATACGAGATAAAGCATACAATTGCTATGAATAATTCTTTTCGTTTTCTAAGAAGACGCGGCCATTCATCGACCGCGGCTGTTATAAAGCCTTCAACTGTACAAAACTATAAAACATAATAATCGATCATTTCATTTTCGTTTCGTTAAAACATTGTAAATTACCTGACTATCTAAGCCAATAAGGATAAGCATAAAAAAGAATAAACAAGACCAAATTGATGATCCTGGTAATTCAAGAACTGCGGAAGGATAAACCAAGAAAGCTAAACCTGGACCTAGATAAGACATTAAAAAGATATAAAATATTAATAAAAACCAAAAACTAAAAACTAAAAACATTTTGATGTAACATTAATCATCATAATTACCAGAGGCTGCTACATCCTCTACGGGCTTTTGTTGTTCATGAGCCATAAAACCAACCACAGAAAATATAACAATGCCACTAAGCATACTGGTACATGAATTCACTGTACAAACGATTAGTGCATCCCTAAAAAAAGTATCATCCTTTTTTGTTATAACAAACGCGATAATAAAACGTAAGTTACTCACTTGTAAACATTATTATTAAATTTATTGTAACTTCCAAGAGCGACCAATGCACCTAGACCCAGTGCATAAGAAAAAAATATTTGCGTCACCGCATCGATCCATACCTATTAATATTTATTAAATTATTTGCAGATTTATAGAATTAAAAAGGGGAAAAAGATAGGAAAGGAAATATATCTAATACTTCGGGATCACTGAGTTTTGAAAGATTTGGCGTTGCATAATATTTCAGACCTTCTATTGCTCCTGGTAAGGTCAATCCCCGTACCAATAAAACTGCTAATAATGCATATGGAAACAACGATGTAAAGTATACAACCTATATAAAAATTAACATTAATTGCAAATCATTTTTATTTATAAATTATGAGTAATTATGGAATCTTACTTTTCCAGTCCATTTCACACCTTTCCAAATACAAAAATAACACATGATCCATACGACAGCTAATGTACCTGCTAGTTCCCATCTTATCGAACCTACGCTTTCTATACTATCAGAAATTTGAAGAGTACGCCTCCTTTTAAAAACAAAAATGATACATCCAAATACAGAAAAAAATATATAATAGTTATTCTGTCATACAAATGATTGTATCGTACAAACTCACTCCCAAAATTCTTTCACTGGATCTCTCAGCAAAGTGTGACTTAAGTTACCAATCGAAGTAGAACATATCGTATCTTCGTCCTCGGGCCAACATAACGCTTCTAAACGTTCTAAAGAAGTGAGGCAGTAACGTGTATTCCAAGAATTGCCGCATGTTCTCCATGGCACATCTATACATATATTTAACTAATATTTAAAAAATTTTATCTAATATGCAATTTTATTATATTTTATTTTTATACCAATTCGTAAGGAGACCAAAAAGTAAAAAAGTGCCCATGCCAATATAATGATATAATATATATTCGTCCAACAGGAAAGCACGCAAGTAGCGTATCCAATGCCTGTTTTATAAAAAAAAATTTAATAATAAAGTAGTAGTCAAATACTTTAGGAAGTAATTGTAGGTATAAAACCTTTGAAAATCGGAGCTATTTTAAAGACACCTAATCCTCCTATAGTCATCATCTGGCCCAATGATAACTCCATTAGGAACATGGGTACTCCGGCAAGTGCAAGAGCGATAAAATAAGGAACCATAAAAGCACCACCGCCATTTTTGTAGCAGAGGTAAGGAAATCGCCATAAGTTTCCTAATCCTATAGCCAACCCTACTACGGAGAGGATGAATTCGATCTTGAAACAAACAAAAACAATTCGACGTTAATAATTAATTGTTAATCATAATGTGTGTGTGTGTGTCTTCTTCGTTACGCATTTTTATTGTTGTAATCTACATTAATGCTTTATGGAAGTTCACCTTGCTGCTCCACGTTCCTCGATCCGGCAATGTTTCGATTTCCTTAAAAGCCGACGATTGCAAGCATTGAATTGCCTCAAAACGAAAATCTTGTTCTTTACCACCATTTGAAACTCTTATAGGCGGTTCAGCAAACAAAGCTTTTAATTCTTGAACAGGATTCACAGGCCTACATGGCAGAGGACTAGTGGACCTATCTACCTTGGATACCTTAGAAGATCCGCTCGAAGGCATTATTTTCTGTCCGAAATCGAAAAGTAAATCGAATTCACCTCATCCTATTAATTCTTATTTTAGTCTGTAAACAAAAATAAATTTTTGAACAATTTTTTCTCTGACAATTGGTTTCTTAGATTTATCGGATTTATCTAAAATACCGATCTATAAACATTTTACTGTTTCAGATCTTGGACTTTGCTTTAAAACACTAAAGATTAATTTCTTGCATTGTGTTCAATTAAAAGTGAGTACGAACGCGAAACAAATTTTAATATATAATAAGTGAAAGATGATCATTTCTGAAGAACTTCGACTATTCAGCAGTCGTCGTAGTTACGTGAGATACTTCTGCACAAGGGTCTTGATGATGATGGATGACAGACAACGAGCCACTTCCGGGAATCATGTTTGTCAAACGTTGTTCCCATCAGACAACCTTGTCCTATTTTAGATCAATCATCGGTGAAAGAAACGATGTCATCGAAGATCATCACGTGGAACAACGAACTATGAGATAAGCGAACGTCTCGCCACAATAAAATCATCCAGATTTAAATTTTCAATTTATCATGTAGGAGGTAGAAAATTATTCATCGGCAATTTTGTCGTTCCATCTCAAATATTCAATATTCCGCGCTTGATAAACTATCATAGTTATAACTGGGAAACATATAAGAAGATTTGTCCAACTTTCAAGTGTAAACAAACTGCTGTATCAACGATCATTAACGAATTATTCATGGGTGCAATGTCCTTTTAATGATATCATCCTCGGTATAAAACAATTTACAACTTCTACACTTCAATTGTGTAATAAGCTCAATTGTATAGTGACTGACTTGAATGAATGAAGATAAATTAATCTTTAGGATATTTTCAGTCAATATTACTATCATCCCCAACGATTATATTGATATACAAATAAAACAATGTCATAAATTTATAGTATAAATAAGGATAAAAAAATGATAAATGATATTGAAAAAGAATAAGAATTTCACACAAACGTAGGTACATTAAAAAAAAAAAATTCATTTATCTTTTTAGAGAAAAAATTTAAATTTCATTCCTGCTTAATGTTTCCTGTTGAAATGTCTTATACTCTATTAATAACTATGAAATATTATGAAAAAGAAGATAAAACAATAAGAAGAAAAACCAAAATGGAAAAAACTAAAAAAATTCATTCAAAAGCTTTTAATAGAAGAGCACATAACGTAATGTCACATTGATACAACATAATCATTGAGCAAGTAGTATATGACAGTCTATCGATGGTCATGATGTCAGATAAGAAAAGAAATTTCTCTATTGTCATACAGTTCAAACAATGTACGTACGTGCACAATTTCAAGGGCAGATATGAATTACGGTTTCCACTGGACCGATATATCGATAATAGTCGGAAAACGTCGTTAGTGAAAAGAAACTGATGAAGCGTGTCGTGTGTCGGCCCGTGTCGTTCACAAATCGCGCTCACGGACGGTGAGTGTTGAGATTTCTACTGTGTCCTACAGATCCTACCCCACAATGGCGTTCAGTCCCCCAAGCACCAACACACCTATCGTTCCATTCAACAAATTAGTGCCACAGTGTCACTCTATATTTAGGTGCACTATCTGAATGGTGAGAGAGCACTGAGTTCACTAATAACTGATTGACCACACCGATGGCCGCGAATTGTTCTCTTCTTTCATGAGTACATTTAAAATGCAACTACACTTGATCTTGATTTCATAGTAGGTACGCGTATCATCAACTTATTCGAAATTAAAATATAATTGAATATTTATTTAACTAGTTTTATTATTCTATTTTATTTATAAAACGATTTATTACAGATTTATTAAGTAATGATCGTATAGATTTGTCCGATAAGCATCAGAACATCTATTGACTTAAAAAATGAAAATAGCCGATATATCATATTACTTTAAGCACAAAGGAAAAACAAATAATAATAAAAATAAACAAGAATAACGTGATGGGATTTAATAAGCATAATATCAAACAGTGCAAGGAATTGTATTGAAATATTAAAATAATGGAAAACAGAAGTCTCTTATAAAAAATAATAATTAAAAGAATAATAAGCGGAAACATTTTGTAAACTCTTTCTCCTTGCTAATTACTACAATTTCAAAGATACAAAATAAATCTTTGTTTAATTAAAGTTAAAGAATGCAAAGACTATATAAAATGTCTCTAATGCAAATATTATTTTATTAAACAAATGTTTGGTTACTTGTTATCTGAGTATAATACTTATTATATCATAACAACATTTTTATTTCATAAAAGTATTATATATACTTTTTATATATTATATACAATATATAATTAAGAAACATTTAAACTTTTATACATTATATATGTACAATTCATTAATAACTAAAATAAAATATTTTGAAATATTAATGTATACAATATTGTAATATTGCAATTGATATAACAATATAATTAATTCATATATAATTATTTCATTAAATGACTTAATCTTTAAATACTTATTATCAATTGTACTTAAATAAATAACTTAACTAAAATATTATTTCAAAAATATTTGCAATTTCAATATAAGAAGAGTAAAATAATTTCTCTTATTGAAAAGTTCTTATTAAAATACTAATTAAAAAAGATAATTTAATGATTTCAGTGTATAATGATAGAAAAATGCGTATTTATTTAAATATTATATAAAATTTGATTGATTTGTAGCTATTAAAAAACCTTTAAACTTTCATATTTAAACTGCCAAAGATAATACTTTATGTCACGTGGTCAATTATTTCTGTGCTTTACTTCCGTTTCCCGCCAAAAACCGGTACTAGTCGAACATAAAAAGGGCAAAAGGGACTTTAATAATTATCGCGATATAATCGTAATCTATTAATATATTAATCGTAATCAAAATACCAAAAATGGTTGGGAAAGGCAAGATGTATGTGATAAAGCGCGGTAAGTTGTCAACTTTATTATTCTGATATTATTTCAAGTAATTTTTATATAATTGCATGATAAACACAAGCTGCTATACTAAACTTTTGTAATTATTAGATGGACGCAAAGAAGATGTTCACTTTGATAAAATAACATCCAGAATTCAAAAATTATGTTATAATTTAGATATGGATTATGTAGATCCCGTAAGTTTACTTAGTAAATTATTTATTCTTACCCTTAATTATACATTATATATGTTATAATATATTTTGTATTGTATATGACATACTATAAAGACTTATTTTCTATTAATTTTCTACAATATTATTAAGGTTATATAGTAATGAGAAGTATGTTTTTAATATTTTTTATTTTTTTATAGTCTGCAATTACTTTCCGTGTGATCAGTGGTTTATACTCAGGTGTAACTACTGTTGAATTGGACAATCTTGCAGCTGAAACTGCAGCAACAATGACTACTAAACATCCAGATTATGCGATATTAGCTGCACGAATTGCAGTCTCTAATCTTCATAAAGAAACAACAAAAAGTTTTAGTGGTATAAAAAATATTCAGTTTATGTCCTTTTATCTTTTTTTTAATTCAGTGTTTTATTTTTTTCATCATGGTTTATTTTCTTTCATTTTTAGAAGTAATACAGTTCTTATATAATGTAAAGGAACAATATTCAAATGAAAGCAGACCTGTTATTAGTGAAAAATATTACAATATCATACGAAAAAATGCAAATAAATTAAATTCCGCAATAATTTATGATAGAGATTTTAGTTATAATTACTTTGGTTTTAAGACACTTGAGAAAAGTTATTTATTAAAGATACATGGGAAAGTTGTTGAAAGACCACAACATATGCTAATGAGAGTTGCAGTTGCTATCCATGGTGAAGATATTGATAAAGTTATAGAAACATACAACTTTTTATCAGAACGTTATTTTACTCATGCATCTCCAACACTTTTTTCTGCATGTACTAGACGACAGCAAATGTCTAGGTATATTTATCAAGATCAAAATGAAGTATATTTATTCAAAGTGATAATTTAATGCTCATATTTTTCAGTTGCTTTTTACTAACAATGAGTGATGATAGCATTGAAGGAATTTATGATACATTAAAAAGATGTGCACTTATTAGTAAATCAGCTGGTGGTATTGGACTTAATGTACATTGTATTCGAGCAAAAGGTACACCAATAGCTGGTACACTTGGTGTATCTAATGGTTTAATTCCAATGATCAGAGTATACAATAACACAGCTCGGTATGTTGATCAAGGAGGAAATAAAAGACCAGGAGCATTTGCTATATATTTGGAACCATGGCATGCAGATATCTTTGAATTTTTAGATCTTAAAAAAAATACTGGTAAATTTATTTTTTGAACGATTTTATGATTACCTATTTTAACAATCATATTTTATATTTCATATATGCTGATAATTGACAGGTAAGGAAGAACATAGAGCAAGAGAATTATTCTATGCTCTATGGATACCTGATCTTTTTATGAAACGAGTTTTGGAAAATGGTGTATGGTCTTTAATGTGTCCACATGAATCTCCTGGTCTACCTGATGTTTGGGGTGATGAATTTGAAGCTCTCTATACGCGGTATATTAAATTATATTATATTAATAATACGTAGTAAAATTTATTGGCGATATTAAATATTGGCAACTGGTTCATTAGATACGAGAATGAGAAAAGATATAAACGTCAGATTCAAGCTAGAGATTTATGGACAGCTATTCTTGTCGCTCAAGTTGAAACAGGAACTCCTTATATGCTTTATAAAGATCATTGCAATCGTAAATCAAATCATCAAAATATAGGAACAATCAAAAGTAGTAATTTGTGTACAGAAATCGTACAGTTTTCCAGTCCAGATGAAATCGCTGTGTGTAATTTGGCTTCAATTGCGGTCAATATGTTTGTAAATCCTCTCAATCGAACATTTGATTTTCAAAAACTTTTGCAAGTTACAAAAATTGTTACTTGTAATCTAGATAAGATTATCGATGTTAACTACTATCCAGTTCCACAAGCGAAAACATCAAATTTTAGACACAGACCTATAGGTAGGTATTTCTGTTATATAAAATGTCAAGTATAAAATTTTAATATTTTAAAATGTTTTATCATATATGTTTTAGGGATTGGAATTCAGGGTCTCGCAGATGCGTTTCTTTTAATGCGATATCCATTTGAAAGTGAGGAAGCACAAAAACTTAATATTCAAATATTTGAAACACTGTATTACGGTGCCTTAGAAGCTAGCTGTGAACTTGCTGCAGAGAAAGGAACATATGAAACTTATGAAGGTAGTCCAGTCAGTAAAGGAGTGAGTAAATTATGTATAAAAATAATTTGTTACAATAATATTAATATATTATAATATACTGATTATTTGTGTATTTTCAGATTTTACAATATGATATGTGGAATGTTACTCCAACTGATTTGTGGAATTGGACAATTTTGAAAGAAAAAATTGCTAAACATGGAATTAGAAATTCTTTACTAATAGCACCTATGCCAACAGCATCTACTGCACAAATTTTAGGAAATAATGAATCCATAGAACCATATACCAGCAATATTTATGCAAGAAGAGTTCTGTCTGGAGAATTCCAAATTGTAAACCCTCACTTATTACGAGATCTAACTGAAAGAGATCTTTGGGATGAGGACATGAAAAACGAAATTATAGCAAATAATGGTTCTATACAGGTAGACACTTTATATAAGTTGAAAATGCATTACTAAAATATGCACAAAAAAATTATTTTTTATTAATATGTATTTCATAGAATATTGAACGTATACCAAATGATCTAAAAACGCTTTATAAAACAGTGTGGGAAATACCACAAAAAGTAATCTTAAAAATGGCAGCAGATCGAGGTGCATTTATAGATCAATCACAGTCATTAAATGTTCATATGGCTAAACCAACTACAGAAAAACTGACTTCAATGCATTTTTATGGCTGGAAAATGGCAAATATTCTTAATTTTTATTCTTATTACTTTATACACTATTTTAATGGAACTAGCTTTATTCATGTGAAAACGCTTTACAGGGTTTGAAAACCGGTATGTACTATTTAAGAACGAAACCGGCCGTAAATGCTCTTCAATTCACAGTCGATAAATCAAAATTACGAAACGCAAATACTATTAACTCCTGTCAGTCTAGTAATTCTGAAAGTGGTAATGATGAGGAACTCAATTCTTCAAAAAATGGATGGTTACAAAATCAAAACAACGAAAGCATAGACGCTGTACTCGCATGCTCTCGCGAAAATGGAGATGCATGCATGGCCTGCGGATCATAAATATAAATATTTGTTATATTTTGTACTTAAGATAATTTTTATGAGTATTGTACATGTGATGAGTGTTATATTTAAGCATACTTTTTTGTAACTATACTGTTTTGAAAAATTGTAAAATAAAACTTGCCTTCAATTTCATTTGTTTCTTTATTTTGCAATACTTAATGCTTACTGTTTGTTATTAAAATTCGAATAAATTAGAATGCAGAGATTATAATTCAAAATTTCGCGCGATACAGGATAGTCAACTAAATCTAAGTAAATGTTGATTACCGTTCTACGTATGCTACAGTCAAGTGTTCAGGAACAGCGTCACTACGGTAGTCAAGTAAAATGTCAAAATTACAAGCGTGAAGACGTACATAGTTGCGCATCAGCTTGCTGTCGAGTAAATTTCATTAAAGATCTAGAGTGAATACATTCATTTTGGACTCATTTGTGAGTGATTCGATATTGTGCCGAATTAAATATGTAATGATTTTCTTTTCTGGTTAAAAGGAAATAAGGAAACATTAATAAAAGAGACTTCTTTTATAACCAATTTTAAGCACTAATGTCCAGCTGATGCATTTTAACGTATTTGACAGTTGAAATTGCGTAATTGTTGCTAGGATTTTCTTATGAGTCTTTTTACACAATTTATTTAAATTGCCGTATAGAATGGCGGATTTGGATGACTTATTTCATTTAAATCAATACATAGGTCCAGAATCTCTTACAGAATTGTGTTTCCAAGTGATATGCAAAAATTTAGACATTATCTCGGTGAGGGATGAGCATGACTACCGATATCTTTTGAAAGGAGTGGTTTTCCCAAGCGAAATATGCGATAAACTTATTGAATACGTTTTACGAAACGATCCGGATGAAGATCACGATCGTTTCTTTACGATTTTCAAAAATGTATGGATAACCAAACTTAAACGCGTCAAAGTTGTAGGATCCAATATAACTGATGATTCAGTACAGATCCTTACAAATCATAAACTTGTGAGATTAGAATTAACAGACTGTCCTAATTTAACGAATTTATCTATTAACTACATAAATGCAAATGCAGAAAATTTACATACTTTAGTATGCCGTGGAACTTCTATGATCATTCCGGAAAAACTTATAGGTAAGAACATTTGGTTGTTTATTTTCATTTCAGTAATTACATTGCGATTTTAATATAAATCTTTGAGACACCTAGTATCTTATAACTTGTAAATATTTTTCTTATTAATAATCAAAATTATGTATAATTTATGATAAAAATAGATATACATTATTCTTCGAAATGATAAGTGAAAATAAATATTGTTACTATCATTAAGGTGCAAGTTATTTTATATTATGAATGAAATATGTTATTATTATATATGAAATTTAATGATTGATATATTTAAAACATCTAATTATTAATATTATTTGCATTTAATTGTATCATAAAGAACAAATAACGTATAAGAGAGATGTTAATTACATTTTTTAAGTTACTGATATATTTATTTAATAATATTTAGTAAAATTAATGTATGTATATGTTTTTTTAATTGTTAGCATACCAGAAACAAGGATATGTATTTAAAATACCAAATTTAAGGACCTTGGCTTTAGAATATGTTCCAATTTGTGCCTCAGAATATAACATGCTCTTGGCTGGATTAACAAATTTAACAAATTTAGATTTGTCTAATAGTTTTGATGTGGGCACTTTTGATTTTTTCCATTTGGTTCCCAATTTAATATCCTTAGTTTTATATAATGTTAAAATTATTTCTCAAGCACAAGCTTTTGTTAGCAATATATGTCATTTAAAAAATTTAAGGTAACTATTTATTTATCTTTTATATGATGGAATAAAATATTGTATTCAAATTTTTTAATTCAGTATTTTTAAAATTAGGCATTTGGATATATCTCAAATCAATCCAGAAGATGGAATATTTACAAACCCTAATACAATCTTGTCTGATATAATAAATGGTTTGCCTCAATTAACTTCTTTAGATATTAGTGGTACAAATCTAGCAGGGATAGAAATTGTAGACCGTGGAATACAAACAGTTGAACATTCTTTCTACTCTGACATATACAATAATAATCTTTGTGACATACCAGGTCTTATTTCAAGAGTAGATAGACCTTTACAATTTTTAGGACTCTATGGAGCAAATGATGCACCCTGCAGACGACGTAATATCCCAGCAAAATTGGTAAATAAAAGCAATATTTTATAACAAGTACACAATATTGCATAATTTATCATTATTTATTCTATTTTTTAAATTTTAGATTGCAGGAAATGCAAATGAAGATCAAATATTGGTTGCAGCTCATGTTTATATGAATAATAAAGAGGATTTAATGTTAAAAGTAATAAGTGATTTATATCATATGTACAGATATGAAAATTGTCATAGGATGGATCAAGCACTTTGTGCAGTATTAGAAGCAATGGAGAAATATCCTACTCAAAAAGATATACAAATATCTGGAAGGTATTTAATTATATATGATATAATTTTTGCACATTTAAATTTATTATATATGTTAAAAAAATTTATTATGCGTATTGTTTATATTTAACAGTGCAGCATTGTTTTATATTGTGAAAATGAAAGAAAAAGGTGAATTAGAAGCCAGATTGAAAAAAAGAATTGTCCGTACTCTTCTTGTTGGAATGAGTATTCATAAAAATGAAGAAATTATGATGCGCAATGGTTGTCTAACATTGTTCCAATTCCGATTACCACAAGATGTAGTATGTATTATTTTATAGCAATAACATTATTTTATTTATCTAATATATTTTAAGAAATATTGCTAATTCTTATTTACATTTCATCAGATGTCACACTATGAAACATTGGTAAAACTACTTTTGCATTTAGCTAAACATGCACAACAGGAAAGTTATATTCAACGTATTGGAATATTTCTTTTAAATACCCTAGCATGTCAAGTAACAGGCAGAGAAAAGCGCTTATTAGGCAATCTCGGTTGTATAAAGACAATGCTTGAACTAATTAAATACAGAGTTGAATCTAGAACATTTGATGATGTTATGGAAGTAGCTTGGTCAACTATGTGGAATGTGACTGATGAAACTCCTATAAATTGTCAACGATTTTTTGAAGAAAATGGCATGCTACTATTCTACAAATGTGTGAAGGTATATAATATTAATCTAATTTATTATTAAGTTGTTATTATTAAATTTATTATTAAGTATCAAATAAAAACAATTATATTGTGAATAATGTTCTTTTTACAGCAATACTCTCGTAAAGAAGAATTATTAAAAAATATGATGGGATTACTTGGTAATGTGGCTGAAGTACAAAATCTTAGAGTGCATCTAATGCAATTACCATATATGGTTGTGTTTACAGATTTAATACGTACTGTTAGAGAAAGCATTGAGGTATTTTATACTTATATCTTAATAAATATATTTAATATTTATATTTATAATATTTAATATATATTTTTGTGCTGTTAGGTACCATATAATGCAGTTGGTATATTAGCTCACATAGCATCTGATGGTGTTGGAGCATGGACAATAGAAAAACCTAGTCGGGATGTTGTTCTTGAACTTATGGTTGAAGCTATTGAACGATGGGATATATCATCAGAACGTAATATTAATTACCGTTCATTTTTACCACTATTACGTTTGGTAGATATATATCATACACCACAATGTCAACATTGGGCAGTTTGGGCTCTTGCTAATCTTACAACTGTTTATCGTAAGTATATATATTGTAAAATTGAATTTTATCTTAATCTATATATTCATACGTAAAAAAATTTTTAAATTTGAATTTAAATTTTGTTACTTATGCAACAACATAATATAGTACTAATAAGTTTTTATTAAAACTATGATTACAGCCCATAAATATTGCATATTAGTTATTCGAGAAGGAGGCCTCGAGAAATTGAATACTTTAATCTCAGATCCAAGACCATATGAACGTATAAAAGAACTTGCCCATATTGTAATTGAAAATTGTAGTCATTATAGTAGCAACTCCAATGACATGAATGTTCACTCGCCTTTAGATGAAGATTATATATATAGTTCAGATGGTTGAAACCCGATTTTCATTATTATAATTCAAACATCATAAAAAGTAGAATGTTTTATGTCTGTAACAAAATATCTTTTAAAAAAATGAGTGTGAGTAAGATTATAAAACATACACGTATACGTTGATTTGCCAAATTGTAAATTTCAAATTGTGTGCTCAGACAATCTTACTTGCACTTTTACAACATAAACATTTCATTGCATATTTTATTTATTACATATTATGAAATATGTTTTAACTATGAGTGAAAATACATCAATATAATAATGATATTACTAACAAGACATTATCAATTTGTTTAATAAAAATATTTTTGATGCTCATAATCAATATTTATGAACAATATTCAAATTCATACTTTTTTCATTTATGTAAATAATTACGCTGTATTATAAATAAGACAAACTAAAATTAGGCTAAAACTATTTGTTTAAATAATAATAATAGATTTCAAACTTATATTAAGTTTCTTATATCTGTGTGAATTATTTGTAGATATTTGTATTATAAACAACTTTATTAGTTGCCATTACATTTTATTTGATAAAAAATGTTTAAAATAAAAAAAAAAATACATTAGACTCTATTATGTAAATACAACTAAAATGAAATAAGATGAATTAGGTTTACAAATTTGTACATCTCTATTATTAAAATTAAAATTCTTTCAAATAACGATACTGTTGTTAAAATTAAGCCATAAAACAAACATTATAACTTGAACTATTTGTAGATTTTAGTTATTACTTACACAGCTAGCAAAATATCTGCGTGAATGATTATCTAAATGATTGTTATTGTAATCGTTATGTAACATTAATGTATGCGTGTAATAAATTACAAAAATTCTTGATTTGTTTAATCTATAACATAAAGTTACATTGACATCCCCTTCCATTTTTTATATCGTACAATTTTCATTTTTATTACCTAAAAATGATCAACATGGTAAAATTTTTATCGTTTTTTTTATAAAATATTTCATTTTAATCCTTGTATATATACATATATAAAATATACTACACTATATGTAAGTACTAGGAAAATGTGATTTACAAAAAAACATATTTCATTACCTAACACCTAAAGATCTTATATAATAATAAATAGTTTAAAATATTCATCTATTGCTTTGTATAAAAGTATTATTTTAATTGCATATATTTTATCATATTTTGTTATATTTAAAATGCATCTGTTGAATTTGTTGAAGCGCATAGGTATTTTAGTGCCAAGCAGTTCAATTTCTTAAATGATGAATCCTTGAAAATATACTATGTATTATGAACAAAAAATTAACTTCTTAAAAATATTAGAATAACATAAAATAATATATTTTTCTTAAAAATTATCAATTTAGTATAAATTAGTTACATGCAATAGATGTACAACGTTATTAAAACATGAGTCAAGTTGATACTAACTTCCGGTTCGGTTCCTTCATTCCGAACGGTCGTTAGAATTTGGAAGAAGAGTGACGCCACAGCCTTTAGGGAAGACGACATTTTACGTGAATCGTGCATCCACGGCATGTTCGAAGGATTCCGTGCTAAATACTTACATTTTATCATAGAAGTTTCAGCTGCTAAAATCTCACAAAAGAAAAATCACATATTTTAATAAGGTAAGTAACATCTTGTTAATATAAACATGTTTTTCTAGATAAATGATGATTCTAAAATTCTCGCAAAGTGTGGCCATTAATTTGAACAAAGAAAGTTATTGATTTTCATACTAGAAATATTATTAGTTTTTGTAAAAGATTGTATATTTTATCACTGAAATGTACATATATTGTTTCAAGATTATAATACTTATTAATTGTAATAAATGTCGAAGCACTTTGTTTGAAGTCATGCATAATTGCGAATGGTATGTAATACATATTTTATAACATTATTTGTCAAAAAGTATATTTCACAGTTTACTAGTATTATTTATTAGTATCTCCATATATTTGTGCAAAAAATTTGTTATTATAATTTAAATAGATAATGATGTAGATTTTATCCTTGTGTATTATTGTGCTGAAAACAGTATATATTAACAAATTTTCTCAAATATTTTGCTGATTTACATTACATTGTATTAAAATAATACATAATTTCAATCGACATTAATCGATAAAAATTTTTAATTTGATCAACTGATTAATGTTTATAATTAATGAAATTAAGCGTTGAGAAATCGGCGATTGATTTTACTGATTAACATTGTTAATTGTCAGTTATCAATTGTTAGTTATTACATTAGATTTGATTATAATTTCATCTCATTTCAAAATTAATAAAAGGTTGAGTATAACTTTGGGGTTAAGATATTTAATAAAAAAATAAAATATATTCTGTCAAAAAATATTGAAAGATATAGATGTATGCATCTAGTTTCAGGTTTAATTAACTTCAATTTTCAATTCCTTCAACATTTATTAAATAAACAAGCAATAATAAAAAATGTATTTCGTTGCATTAAGCATTAACATTATTTTAATGTTTACGAATTTGCAGAGAGAAACTTTATCATCTTTCTGTACATTATTGGAAGATATCTTGACTTCTAGCCGCGAACAAGAAGACACATAGAAAACATTAATTTTGTTACAAAAATCATTTCAACAATTAATCATTAATGAGATATCTAACTGAGGATTAAAGTAAGAATTTAATCCTTAATTAATTTTTTGTCCAACTCTATAATTTAATACATGAACATTTTTCACACATTTGATAATGTGTATTATTAATTTAGCCCTAATTATTAATTATTAATTTAATCCTGATTATGACCTATAGTTATCATAAATGCAAGTTTGCTGTAAATTATGCAAATATAAATTTAAATTTATTTAAATTTTGCATTTTTTATTTGTATATTTTTTCACAATTATACATACATTTTTTGTATTCACAAATATATATATATATATATGTATCATTTTTATTTTTACATAACAAATTTTCACGTATTTTGATCTTAAATATTTATTTCTACAACAAATATAGGAAATACTGTATTAAATATTACTATCAATTAAATATGATATTTATTTTTGTATCATTTTGAAAAAGTAATATTTGAGTTTTATATATAAAGCGTAGTATTAATTATAAAATATGATTTGTGTATATTTTTTTTATTTTTATAGCTCTAGTATGAGTTCCCGTGGCCGTGGATTTAGTTCTAGGGGAGGCAGTTCTTATAGGGGTAGAGGAGGTAGTAGTGGAAATGAATGGAATAGTGGATCCACAGGAGGAAATATGTCTAGCAGAGGAGGTTACTCCTCGTCTAGAGGAGGCAGATTTAAATATTCAACCACCAGTTATGATTCTCGTTCAAAATATAACTCTGGTTAGTTTGTGTTTTTATAACATATTTTTTAATATAGAAACAATATAAAATTTATATAAATTACAATAATATTATAAGCTAACAATATTTCTATCATAAGTAATATTAATAATTATTCCTGTTTACAATAGGAGGGTCTGAAAGATATTCTAGTAGAGGAGGAAGAGGTGAACATTCAAATAGCTATAAAAGACCAAGAGTAAGTATATCAATAAATAAATCGTAATTTAAAAAGTTATTTATATAAAGAATGACAAATATTGAAAACGTTTATTTCATTTAGGATTCTTATTCTGGGAGAGATGAACATCGATCATCAAGCGATTCAACTCGAAAAAGGATGAGAAGTGATTCATACCAGGTATGTATCTCATAAATATAAGCGTAGTGATATTTTTATTAAAAAACACCTCAAATAAGTGTTAGTCTATTTTGTTTCAATCTCCTGCCGTGCTGTGGTCAAGAATCATTTTTTCATCTTGAAAGCCCTGCTTCACAAAAGTTCAAATTTTTTAATTACATAGCATGAACAAACGATGGTCCTGAAAGATTTCATTAATAAAATTTTAGTATGAAATTAAAGTATTTTGTTCCATATAAAAAATATTTTCAGGACACTCGTCTAAACACTTACATTTAAAAAAAAAAAAATGAAACAGTAGGCAAGGCATTCATAAGTCGTCATACTTTCCTTTCAAGCGACGAGCCAACGGCTACTTGAACACCCATTCTTTTTGCGTTGGGACACTACTGGTGGAACACTGCGAAAACATCACATAATTAAAAGATGAAATACACCTAGACGGTACTTAATTATTGCCTGCACACAGTTGCATTAAATATTGAGAACAACTTGAACAGTATCAGAACCAACAGACGAATAGATAAATATATGTATATATATATATATATATATAGAAATATGAATTTTAAAATGCCAATATTACATCAGTATTGTTCTCTATGTAAAACAGTATGTGCAACTGAACCAATTTTCTGCACAATACAGATCAATTATTGAAATGTTGAAAACATCCCTGCATTGCCGCACCGCAAAAATTTTTAACAAATACTGCTCTATACAATTTTCTAAATTACACCAATTAAAACTTATCATTGAGATAATGAAATAAATTGTTAAATAATGTCAAATCGTAGACCTTTCCAATATAAAGGACATACATCCTAAGTTATGTTCAATTGAAAATGACTGAGAAACATCAACCTTTTTTAAATATATGTGTCTCTACCTTATATCTACAGGTTGAAACTAGAATACGTGCTGGAAAGCTTTACAAAAGCAGTGAAAGTACACAAAGTATATTTTTCACATTTTATCCTTACAGCAAATGTATAAGGATATAACATTATATATAACTACAATTTTATTAGTTTTATTTGATTTCTTGGTTCATATAAGTATGCGTGAGGCATTGAACATTACATGAAAGAGTGCTTTACAAATATGAATATATAAAAACAGATCTATCTTTATTAAAATTGGAAAGGTCTATCAACAATTAACCCAGAATCATGCAGAATTCAGTTCATTTGATATCTTCAAGCAAATGAATGCTGATCAAAGATACTATTAAGAGCTCGTACCTATGAAATGAAATGATAAGACTCCTATTACATTTTTTGAAAACTAAAAAATCGTTTCTAATAGAATAAATAAAAAAAAAGCGGTATGCAAAGTTATTTATATTTGAAATATGAAAAATAAAAAATAACTTAGGTGCTTTTCAAGCTTAGGCGAGGTAAATAATATTTTGGTGATCCAACGGGAATGGGTGTAGTGACCGTAACAGTACGAGTTTGGATGATTTTGTACTAAACGATTGGCACTATAATGAGTGGTGGTAAAATAAGGGAGTGCAAAAGAATCAACTTGGAATGGAATTAGAAAAAAAAAAATATATGGAGAATATCTGATAGGAGGGAACAAAGGGGAGGAAATATATATAGATTAAAAGAGAGAAGGGCAGGAAAAAAGAAAGATACAATGGGAAGGAGCACAATTGAATTTGATTTGGCAGGGTGGAGGTAGCGGTAGCGGCTCTCAGAGGTATTCTTCGTCGTATGGTGGTTCATCTACATCAGCTCCTTATGACGATAATAAGGGATCATCGTCTTCGGCCGTGTATGAGGACAAGAGACAGAGCGAACGTGCCTCGTCATACCATCGCTCAGAGGACCGTCATTCAGCATCACGGAACTATGCTGCTCCACCACCCCCTCGAATTAGTGAAATGGCACCTCCAACTCAGAGATATAATTCGAGCCGAGGGCGAATATCGCATCAAAGCTCAAACTACAGAGGTCGCATTTCAACTCGCGGCAGCGGTAGAGGGGGTGGATTCCATCGTATGAGCTCTCGATCGGACGTCATCATGGCTCGCAAGCGTACTCTACACTCGCTCGACTATCGACGCAAGCTGCTAGGATCGCGATCGCGAGACTACATCCAGCGTGTGCGCATGACAACAACCAAATTGCGCAGGAGGTAATTAATTAATAAATCACTTACCAACCGCAATACCGTCCTAGTAGCCTGCTTGCTTATTTGTCAGTAAACGAACTGACTATATCTGACTACAATGACTTGAAAGTCAAGACGATGATAGATATATAAATGGTAAAAGAAAACAAAAAATGACACAAATGATCGCACGAAACCAATATTGTACTGCCGAGAGGCAAACTTTTCGCAGGGTTCTAAATAAAAAATAAAATAAAAAAAAAAGGGAATTGATACAATGCGTATATCATCAAAATGTAATTACTTTTGATATGAGAACTACTATAATACTTGTACTTTACGAGATCATTATTTATCATTCTTACACATAGCGGTGATTAAAACCAGTATAAGAACGTTGTTTCTTATATACATATATATATATATAAATATTTTAAAACGCGAAAATGCGGAGATATAAGAGCACAATGCAGAGCAAAAAGGCTGAATAGTTAAGACCTTTATTGCAATACGAAATGCATTCATTATGGGGTATAAAAGAAAAACAAATACTATCGCGATATTTGCTGTATATCAACTATAAGAAAACAAAATTTTGGTTGATATAATGAAAGACAAAGGAAACAGAACAAGACGAAGGGAAATAATGTAAGTCAAAACAAAATTGCTGTGTCGTTAGTAGCGGTACTACTAGGCTATCCGGAAGTAAAAAGGAGTCAGGATCAGGAACGAGCATGAAGGACAAGGATAGAGAGATGACCAAAGCTATTAACGCTGAATTTTCCGATGACGATGAAGAAGATGATGATAACAAAAGTAATTGGGATGATGATGATAAGGTAACTTCATAGGGCTGATAATATTTGCTCCTATTGTCTATATGCGTATTGTGTGCTAATAATGGCAATACTTACTGTAATATTTACCGACATTAATTCAGCCACATGAACGTGATGATGAAGAAGAAGAAGAAGAGGAAGAGAAAAAGAAAAAAGATGAAAAAAGAAAGAAAGAAAAACAAGATCGGGAAAGACAAAATACCGAAGATGAAGAAGAGAAAGAGGATGAAGTGAAAGATGAAGATGATCGGAAGCATGAGGTGAGACAGATTAAAGTAAATTTTACTATTTCAATTATTATCCATTACAATGAACATTTGTTATGTATATTTTTTTAGGATGATGAGGACGATGGGGATGATGAAGAAAGAGATGAAAATGATAAAACAGATCATGGTAGAACTGCTGGTTCGGAAGAATTACCTAGTAGAAGAGATGGGAAGAAATTTATTAAATTAACTTGTCCACATTGCGCTCATCGTAGTGTTACTTTCAAGGAATATTCTCTACATTTGTATTCGGGCCGTCATAGTGCAGCAATGAGAAGAATTGCATCACGGCATAAAGCAACTCTGACCCGTATGCGTGTTTTACAACGACAAGAACAACGACGTGTCGAGGCCCGAGATGCTGCGCGTGGTACTTTGCCTTCTCGTACCATGTTCTGTCCGATCTGTAAACTTAATTATCGTTCTCTTAAAGCAATACATCAGCTATCAGATTCCCATCGTCAAATGAAGCGATTCCTCACGCCATTTTGCCGTACTTGTCGCATCCAATTTCGATCACCAATGCTTTTTGAAACTCACATGTGTTCTTTGGATCACATTAAGGTATTATTCCTGCTACGATATTAAATTCTTTGAAATTCTAATACTATATTTCACATCTGTGTATCTTTCAGAGGAAAAATGCATTGAAAGAAAGAATGAACGCCGGCAATGGTGAAGCAGAGGCCGATTCGAGTGGACCTGAAGAGGATGATAAGGAAGTTAATCTCGATAATTTTATGACTCTTGATTCTGTAGGTGATGTTGATGGTACGTGTGATTATTAAACGTTTTATTTTCTCTAATAAATATTCGGTATTAATTACTAGATAAACATAATTTTCAGCAGAAGATGAAGAGTCTCCCGAGAAAAAAAAAGAAAAACCAGAAAGTGAAGGCACAAACGACACAGAAAAGAAGCCTAAAAGCAAACAAATGATTAAAGTTGGGGCAGAATACATAAAACGTGTTGAAGTACAGTTTTGTGAATTGTGTAAGATATATCTACCACGTAGTGAAAATAGTGAAAGAGCAATAGCACTTCATTGTTCAACTAGAAGTCATCTTAAACGGTATAAATTTAAAATAATAAATTTATAAAATTCTTGCTTTTGTTTCGTTGATTATTGATCTAAATATAATGTGTTATGCAGATATGTGCGTGATAATGATGATAAAGCATTGCGAAGGCAAGCAGAAAGAATACATCTGCAATCATCGTCATCCACTAATAATACTTCTACTCCAAACACTGTAAATACAGAAAATGCTAAATCTCCAACTAATTCTGAACCACCATCTACAAATAACACTTTGCCAGTAACCACAACTGATGGCACTAATACTACTGAATTGGGTAAAGCAATTGAGCAAAAAGGGACTGTTGAATCAGAGAAAAATATGAAAGATAATAAAAATGCACAAGCGGAAGAAGATGATGATGATGATTATCCTGGCGATAGTGGTGATAAATTGTGGGATGATGTTGATAAAGACTTGGGCGATATTTTAAGAGAAACAGAAGCAGGAGGTAAATCTAGCGATGATGAAGATTCTCGTTATGATCGTTTTCGTAATTCAGATAAGAAACAACAACATTCTGGCAAAGACAAAGAAAGGGATAGCGAAAAAAATGAGATAGATGAGAAAGAAAACATAAAAAAACAAGAGCTGAAAGTAAAAATTGAAAAAATAGATATGTAAAGTCCAAGAATTATTAGTACGTTTCAACCATATCCTAATGTGATTTTAATTTTTTCTATAAAAATGTGTAAAACTTTGTGAACTGTAGAAATACATACGTACATACATGCATACATATACACACACACATACATACATCGGGATTTCATACGACAGTTATTTTTGTAAGGTTAAACAGTTATTTTCAATCAAATTAACAAACATATGTACAATACTATATTTTTTTTTTATAGGTTTGTTGTAAAAATGTTGTAAAAATGTGTCATTCAAATAATGTTTATTTGATATCAAGTTACGACTATAACTTCGTTTAAGTTGTTATTTACCAAATATTGGACATGCTTGAAATGTACACATCGATATAAACTTCATAATGTTCAATTCCTTTGTAATTCAAAAAGTCACTATGTACGCACATTTAGTGACATTAATGTTAGTAAAAATTGTAAAAGAAATTATTCATATAAGCATGTTAAGTATAGTTGTGTAAAAGTAGCGGTTATTTGTGCATTACTAATTGGATGAAAATCTGCAGAAAATAATTAAAAAAATTCAATTAATTTTTAATTGTAAATGAGCATATTAAAAAATCAATGAAACTTGTCATATATAGATAAGTACAATAAATATTATATACATCTTAATATGTTTTGCTTTCTGTGTTTATCTTATAATTCAATAAAATAAGCAAATTTTCCTACAATTATTGGCATTCATTAAATAAGTTTTTGTTTTAATAATTTCATTATATTTCATGTATATAACTTACATTTATTAAATTTTTGTGCTTGATGTATACACAGATATTTGTATTTTCATCGATCTTCACAAGATGGCATAAGATCTACTCAAGCTACATCATTTTTTAATGTTATAAGTTGTGAAAAAGCTATATTGCATTGACACATTATTTTTATCACTTTATTATAAAACATGGGAAAGAAAAGTACAGTGTAATATTAAGTATAATATAAAGTTATAAATTTTTTATTTTGTATTGTTTTTTTGCAGTTATACACCTTACATATTTCCTATTTTGTATCTTAACCTTGATTAAAAAATAATTGTCATTCAATTGTCAGTTCAATGGCAAATATAACTTCAATGTTGTCAATAGGACGACATGATATTTGTTCTGAAGATATTACCAACAATTGCATAAATGTAACTGGTAATGATTGTAACAATTCAAAAACATTGGAAGATTTGCAATGTTTTGTATGTGATGCAAAAATTCAAGGACGTTATTATGCTTTGGCTACATGTAGAACACAGATATCAAGAACTAGAGTAATAGAAAAACTTGGAGAATTAGTTGGTGAAAGGTAACATTTCATTGTAATATTTATGTGTACACAATTTGTAGTATGTATTTCAGTCATTGCTTTAAAATGTGATTATAATTTTATTGTTCTACAATAGATATATGGTAGTAATATCGGAAGATGATGTAATTTGTCGAAGTTGTGCTAATCTTATTAATACACTTGATAAACTTGATGTTGAAATGTGTAATGTACGTGATAATATTTTGAGATTCTTGGAACAAAAATATTCTTTAGAAAAGGGAGAGCTTCTTGGTAATAGTGAGAAACAAAGGCGTTCTCAACCACCACAGATCACAAAATGTAACAATCAAGCTGTAACTAATTATCCAAGTAGGAAAGATGTTACCTTATCCTCAAATATTACTGAAAAATCTAAATATAAAAAGAATAATATTTGGTTGCAATGTGATAAGTGTCAATATACCACACTTCATAATTCATTTATGGTGCATCATATTAGGGATCATATTAAACAAAAAATATTTTGTGATAAATGTGGTGTGCAATTTTATGAAAGTCAACAGGAATTACATAATTGTAATATGAAAGAACATATAAGTGATCAGACTAGAATTCAAAATAAACAAGCAGGTTTCTCAAACTGTTTATTTTTAATAAAAATGAACTTTTACTCTCAGTAAATTATATTCTAAGTGTCTTTCAGAATCATCTTTAAAAAATATTGATGAAACTGTATTGGATATTCCGATTTTGGAAAAAAGTGTACAGCAAAATGTACCAATTATGACTATTGAAACGTATTCTGGATCACAAATTTCAAATCATAATGAAAATATTCCTATAATAAGATTATCAAATTCTGAAAATTTATCAATACAAAATATTTTAACTTCTGGTAAGAATTTCAGATTTATACCTAATTGGGAAATATCTTATTACAAAACGTTTATGAATTATAGAGAATAATTCTGCAAATGGTCAACCAATATATGTACGTATTTTACAACCTGTTGAAACTAATGAAGCACCAACACATCCTACAGTGATGGTATCACATTCTGATACAGATTTAGCCATGAAGCTTAAAGATAATTCAGAAAAACAAATTTTAACATTGACAGAAGATGGTAATCTGGAAATGACAGAAATAGCTTGCTGGAATGACATACAATCGTCAGAATCACAATCCAATATAATGTTTCAATAAGTCAATTTATTAAATTAGATAGAAATTTTATTTACTTATTTTTATCAATACCATACAGTTATTTACATTTGCAATAACATACATTTTTTTATTTTAATAACCAACACTTATTTTTCATATGTTGACTTTTTTTGTTTCTTTGCCACTGCCGTTTGTTTGTAAATTGAAAACTACTTTATTTGTTTAATTGTTTCCAATCATCAGTTTTCTGATTTCATTTAAGATGTGAAGAAACTACATATAAATATAAAGAATTATTACAAAGATAAAAATGAAATTTCTTTTTATAATATAAGATACAAATATAATACGTTGAATATTTTAATAAAATATTCAGTTTTATTAAAACTATGTTAAATTTACCTTAGGATCAAATGCTCTATCCTAAAAATATACCACCACCGATAATATTTTGTATACCGTCATTGATATCGTTTGCAATATCGAGTATGTTTTTAACAGTATTGTTTGTAACATCTATTCCAGTTTTTATAATATCTTGGATACCATGGGAAATTCCAGAAGCAATATTATCAACTGTACGTCCAATAATATTGCTAGTATTACTCACAATGTTACCAACCACATTGTTAATATCATTCAACACATTGCCTAACAAAAAGTTACAGTCTTTTGCGACATCATAAATTACATCACCCATATCTTTCGTGACTTTTAGACCATCCAAATCTATATTTTTCAATTGGTGCATATTTATAATATGCTCGAGGACATTGTGAACTTGTTTTTCAATGTCCTTAATTATATTATAAATAAATACATTGATATTGCTCGACAGATGGTGAGCCTCTTTCCTTAACATAGACAATATTTTGTTCAAAGTATCAGCAATTTTTTCTTTAATTTCTTCGGTTGTATGTTTCGTTTCTGCTACAATTTGGGCAGTTTTATTTATGAGTTCGTGTACTTTTTCTTCCGTAAAATTCTTTATATTGTTTGCAATCTGGGAAAGCTTTTCAGAAACGTTTGTCAAGGTGTTATTTATTCCGTTCCCCAAATTATCAAGTGCAGCAGTAACGTTGTTAATGGTATTTTTTATTTTGTTTTTAATGATTTCTTTCACCTCTGAAGATTTCAGTTTATTAACTCTATCTTTGAGATGTTGAAATTGTTCTTGCGTTTTGTGCTTAATATCAGCTACCACTTTAGTTGCTCGTTGTATCGCTCGTTGCATATCATGTTCGATCAATTGTGTCACGTTCTTCAAGAACGCGCTAGTGTCGGATTTAATATGTTTAATGTTGTTCTTAATATGATCGATGATGTTTGATACGTTATGCTCTATATTTTTAAAAATATTTGAAACGTTTTGTCTTATCTTGTTTAAAACTTGAGAAGCTTGATCTTTAGCTTCTGCGAGTTGGTTTTCAAGAGGTTCTTCAACTTGTTTCAAAGCTTCAGCGGTATAATTGGCAATCTGAGACAGAGTTCTTTTTAGATCATTTACGACATTAGCCACTGTTTTCTTGATCTCTCTTTGATCCTCTGGTTTTTCTTTAAGTTCTTCTTCAAAATTGCTTAATTCATTCCTAATATCAGATATTTTATTTATAGCCTCTCTTGCTGCTTCTGCAATTGTATGAACATCCGATTTGATGTTCTTTATGTTTTTTTTTAACGCTTCCAGAACATCATTAATAATTCTTTGGGTTTCGTTCCTCAATTTGTCCAACTCATCTTTTACATTGTGTACAGTGTTTTGTGCATTCTCAATCACATCATCTATAAATTTTTTAGTTTTTTCATTAATTTTATGCAGTTTGTTTAACGTAGCATTCTCTATATTCTCAAGAATATCGTGGGCTTTCTGTTTAGTCTTATCTATCGTATTTTCCAAAGATTGGCTTGTGTTCTTTAATTTCTCCAAATCCTTCTCAACGAGCTTTTCAAATTTCTGTGTGACGTTAGAAGCTTTATCATCAAGATCTTCAAGATTTTCCTTTACTTTTTTGGAAGCTTCCAAAAGTTTGTTTTCGGCTGCTTCTATCTGTTTTTGTACGATATTTCTGATGTGCTCGAAGGCATCATCAGACTTGTTCCGAAGATTATGTAGAATATTTTTCAAAGTAGTCTTGACGTTGTGGAAAGCGTCTGTGGATTTATCCTCGACCGATTCGATCTGATTTCTCACATGTTGCCAAAGTTGCGTGGAATCATTTGTTACATTTTGCAAACATTTCTCGATCATATGCTCCACAGATTTTACAAGTTTTTGTAAATCCCTGATAATTTTATCTGTGTTTCTAATGTAAGAGTTTTGATTGTTACTATTGTTGTCGTTGCCACTATTGTTATTATCTTCTTGCGAGGTTCCTTGAGAATTATAATTAGGCTGTAATAATTTTTCAGATTGTCATTACTTATTTTTTTCTATTAAACATTTTTAGAAAATTATAATTAGAAAACACATTTAGAAAACTAATACATTGAAATATTTCAAAAATTTTTTGTTACATTTCTTCATATCAAAATAATAGAAATAACATTGTTATATGCTTATAAATAGGTGTTATAAATCTATTGTTATTCATTATTTGTAAAAATCATTAATTAATACGTACATTAAGAGCATTTTTCATTTGGTTTACTGGATCAAACGGGAAAGCCTGTGTTAAAAAGAAAAGGGAATGATCAATTAATAATAATAGTTAGAAGAGAAAGAATCTTATTGCGAAATGAAGAGACGTAGACTATCTTGTAAGTAATTAAAAATCATACATTCGTACAGTTAATGAAATTATCGAGCATGACAATTTCAAAATAAAATGTTATAAATTAAAGTGTCATACGTACGCAAACAGCAGAGATGCCAAGAATGGCGAAAACTGGTAAAAACTTAAACATTATGTTCAATAATGATGTAATTAAATAAGTTTTGAACGAATTGTTGAAAATGTGTGCTGCGATTCGAATTCGATCACGATTTATATATCCATCTTTTCCTATAATCGACATCTGTGTAAATAAAAAATGAACATATGAACGTATTAACAAAGTTTGAATAAGAGCCATAATATTTACTTATTGTTACAATTCATAAATTAAATGTCATGTTATCTAATCCAAATAACTCGTTAAGTCTCTTTTATTTGAAAATCAAGTAACCAAGATGAACATTAAACAAAAACGAATGGTCGTGTATCAAAGAAAATGCTTATCGTTAAAAGAATAGATTTGATATTTTAAATTTTAATACGTCAGTGATTAAAATTATTAGTGATTTTTACTTTTTCTTTTCTAATGCTCAATTAATTTCATATTTGCCGCGTTATGGTTCCAATTTTCTTACTACTGTTCAATTTGTTCAATTTAGAATCATCAAATCGTTTGACTTCAGTCAGTATATATTTCAATAACTATTTCTTATGAAATCAAAATTTTATGTAAATTTTAAAACGATGTAATAGCTTTTCTTATCAAACTGGAATAAAGATACTTTTCTTATCAATCTGAAAATAATAAATGTTGTATATTATATTATATTGTAGAAACAAAATATTAGCTAGTAATATTTATCCAGCTCATTGGTAACACTGTTATTTCAAATCTTAAATGGCTGCAGTAGTAACGTTAAACGTTAAAACTGTTATAACGTTGTTCGGTCAAGCTAATGTGCAATAATGACATAAAAATCACATAGTAATGATGGAAGAATTCAATGTTGATATTGTGCATGTTCTTCAAAATAGAGACTTTAGTGTATTGCAGAAGTTAATACCGTATTTGTATGACTTTCGAGCAAAAATTGCCGCTAAAGTTGAAGATGCAACTGCATATGAATCTAGTATGTACACAATATATTCTTTAATTTACAAATTCTAAACTATGTTGTATTTTTAGATTGTAAATGTTTTGATCACGCTTTGTATCCAATTTTAATGAATATTTAAAAACTTAAAATAACCGAATATAATAAAAAAGTGTTCTGAGCGTGAATGAATTTTAGATGAAACACTCAAAAGGTTAAATAAATTCTTTAAATAATTAGGTATTGAATAGCGTATACACTTTCATGTTATTTCTACTTAAACAGATGTTTCTAATAATATTTTTACATTGCTTTTTTTCTAGAATGTATAAAGAAAAGAACACAAAGTGAAAGCAAAATATCAGAATTGCAACAAGAAATTGAAAGTTTAAAATCTGAAATAGATGCAACAAAATTGCAACAAAAGATTGTAGATAAAAAGATTGAAAATGCAATTAAACAGGAAGAAGAATTAGAGGAGGAAGTGAATGGTGCAAAATTGAAGAGAGACAACTTGACAGTTGAAATTGTTGATTTATGCGAAAGTATTTATTGCAAACATTTATAAACATATAATAACATATTATAAATATATTAGTGTCATGATCTTATAAAATATTATTTTCAGAATCAGAACAAAGGAAAACACATAAAAAATTAACTTGGGATAGCATTAAACGTGCTTGTAAAATTTATAAACAGTACCTAGACTTTCATATATATTTAATCCATGAAAAAGAAGGGGAACAACTTAAAGTTTCTTTTTTTACAAATGACTCTAATACAGAAAATGAATACTTTGTGAGGTTACTTAATTGTGATAATCAATGGAAAGGTATGCAACATCGATTTTTTTACAATTATTTACAATTATATGATATTAATTTATATGAATATATTTTCTAGTGGAACAGATTCAACCTTCGCTCAAGGAAGAACATTTGATTGATTTCAAAAGAATTATTAACTTTTCTAAATCATGGGTTTTAGATATGACTGCATTTCTCTGTAAACTCAGATATATTTTTACTAAATATTACGTAAATGTAAAATAAAATTAAAAATTTATGTAGGTAAGGATATTTTTACAGTATTGACACTATTTATTATAAGAGTAAAGCCTTTATTAATAAAAATTAATATCTGAATTGTCTTATTACATATTAAAAATTTGCAACACTATACATCGCAAAACATGACATTGGTATGATTTTATTAAAATATATTCGTTATTAGTATAAGTATTTGTTACATATATTGTGACATGTATCTTAATGTACTATTTGCCTACAGCACAGATTGAAAACTGCTAATCACAGTGTAGATAAATTACTAAAGTTACAAAGAAGTTTCCATTTGATTTCTACTTATATATAGCACCTATAGTGATTTGAAATTATCTATCATGAACGGTTAAGTTTGTTTGGAATTGTTAATTTTGCTAAATTGTAAATATAGACTTATTTATCTATTTATCAAACACTTGTTATAAATATTATCTAATACTCGATCATCTCAATTTCAACTTCTCATTGTCTTTAAAAGTCTCTTATAAAAAAATTATTTAATTAATAAATTATTTCGATTTAAAGTTCTAGTTATTGAAGTTAACAGTCGATAGTAATAATTATTTTCCCATTTTCATGAATTAAAGAAAAGTTACATTTAATATAAAATGAATCTTTTTAAGATAAAAGAGACAAACATATAACATGAATAAACTTTTAACAATATTATTGTTTCAACGAAGCAAATTCTGAAAGTTTCGATTTTTGACGATTTTGGTTTTATTTAAATGTACAATTATATATTAGATTTTATCAAGAAAAATTGTATTTACGTCGAACGGTAAAAATTTGTTAAATTCAATTTGTTTCATCACTCTTGCGGAAAATCGAATTCTTCGCTGTTTTTCGTATTTTACATCCAATTTTGATATTAACATACCTACTTACGAAATATTTACGCGTCTTACTCATACATGGAAAGGGCCAATTGATTATGTATGCGTAGAAGCACGTTGATAACAATTCATCCCTATTGGCAAGAGTTAACGAGAGAGTCAATTGATCGCCCACTGCCAATCAGCTCATATCGCGTACACAACGTAAGTTAACAGATTTCACTTACACTATTGACCCGCCCGATCGTTCATTTACTCGATCATTCAGGAATTTAATTAAAGATCGAAACGTTGACGATGGGAATCGATGCGTTACTATGATGTACACTAGCCGTATTCACGTTGTCTGTGTTGATCAGGTTCGATACGATTAATATCTAATGAATAATCTCTCTTTATTATATTTAATTTAAAAGTTCATTCTTTTTTTTTCGCTTAAGAGAAAATAAATATTCAACTACTATACTAATGCGAGAATTCTATATGTTATCTTACATAATATAGTGGCATACTAGATATTATTCGTATGAACCGATATTAATAATGAATAATCTAAGGCAATCGGAGCACGAAAATCTTGATACACAATACGTCACATAAGCGTTACGGATAATACTTTGAAGTATGGATGATTAACGATAATTTCGAGCTCGATTAAAAGCTAATTTCATTAATCGATCCCGAAAGTTTTGTATGTATGTATATGTATATATAATTATTTCAAGATATTAATAGAAGTAGATGAAAATCCTAAATAATACGAGTTGGAATGCGAATTGAAATTTGTAATGAGACGTTCGAAAGATCATCTAACTCTATTGTTAAACAGGACGTATGATGTTAAAAAAATAATGGAATTAATGATTATTTACAGTGTAACGATGTCGTCTATTATAAAACAAAAACTTTAACAAATTGTTCCTGAACTTCGATTTAGACAAAGATGGTATTCCGACAATTCTTTCGGCTTGTGTTCGGCACGAATATAACATACGTTCTTTTTCTTTTTTTATTTTTTCAGGAAATGTTACAATTCGTTTTTGAGTTTTTGTGCTTTACTATCTAACACGTATAGAGAAATCGTTCTGTCACAATAAAAGGAACAATGTCTCTCACGATATGTGATGAAAACTCGCTAAAATAAATATATATCTTTACTTAATAATTACTACAGCAAATGCAGTACACATCTACTGATTTAGAGACCGATGCAATCAGTTTTTAACTATCGATTATAAGATTAGCGACGTATGAAATGTCCCGTTAGTGTCTCATGATGTTAACGAATGTATGTGTGTGTTATTCTGTTATTATTATTATCATTATTATTATTATTATACAACTTCCTTTTCATTCGAATGCTTCCAAGAAACCCACGCAAGCGGATTAGATTAACGAACTAAAACGCCCGTGTCGAACTTGAAAACGAGACTACACCAAGAATCACCCGTTTATCACAATGACCAATAGTACTCTCGATATCCATTTCAGTGTCCATTTCATAGATATCTATCTTTGTAGCATCGTACAAACGGGCGACCACGAATAAGTTCTTCCTCTCGATCGTTTCTTCCTCCTCGTTCGTTTCCGCTTTAACTTTATTGTGCCGATCGATCGTATCTTACGGTTTTTATCCCACTTCCAGTGGACTACTCGAGGGTCGCTGCGAAAGAAACATTTCCTCCGGAAGCAGCCGCCGCGGCAGCTAACAACAACGTCGGTGGCAACGGCGGAAGTGGCGACGTTTGCTCGGTAGGAGTTGAAACGGTCGTTGGACAATTATTGGCGACACCATAGACTTTTGCGTGATTGACTTCGAAAGCCACGGTCAAGTCGGCGAGTCCAGGATCGCACAACACCGGATTATCTGCAAACAAAAAAAAAAAAAGAACATCGGAACATCGCAAAGGGAAGCTTCTTTTTTTTTTCTTCTCCTATGACGTATATCAAAGACAGATAAACAAAAAATTAGATAGGCGTCTGGCTGGCACAAGCACATTTTCTAAGCAGAAAAGTTGTCATAACTATGACGTCACGAATAACGAATAACGTGCTCTGAAGCACGTTGCACATAGATATATGACGAATCACATGCGACGGAAAATTCGAGTCGCTCCAATGCGAGTATTGTTGGAAGGCCTTGAAAAGGTTTATTCGATGTCTGATATCTACAATTTCTATATCTTTAATATTTTATACAATAAATAGAGATTATGAAAACTATCAAGAATTTCAGTATCAAATTATGCCCAAGAGTGATTCGAATTTCCATCGAATATTGACAAACTTCGAATTTCTCCTAAATTGAGATTCAGACATCGTTGAAAATGACAGTTCCTCGAGATCTCCACGAGGGAGATTTTTGCAAACGAATGTTGACTAAGATACGGAATATGTTTGTTTGTATCTCGATGATGGAATTCGTATCGGTCGTGAGAGGCCTCGTAAACATACGATCGTGTATCACGAATCCGATAACAATAACAGCGGCGATAAAGTTGTCACGAATATCGGTGATCTGTGGCGAGAGAGGAAAAGTCATTCAATGAAAGTGTGAACGAAAAGGGAGGCCGAAGAAATAACGAAGCTGACCGAGATAACAGGATTGGATAATGGCACCATGAAACCGGTACATATATGCGTATGTAACAATAACAACAGTTAACAATCCGTCTTCGATATACAATAAATAATACGAGATGGCGCCACGACGGAGGTTATCGCGTGAAATGTAACTTATAACAAAATACAGTACAGCCTGAGAGCTGAACGGAGCCACCAGTTATTATCAAGTAATAATTTATTTTCTGCTGCCACCGGCCACTCTCATGACCCGTTCCCTCTTTCTGTCTTGTTTCTTCTTCCATGCCGCTTGGCCTCGCGACACTTAACGATGTATTTATTAATTACGCACTGGCGCCCATTCAACGCGTCTGCGTTCCACAAAGACGTTATCCTTTTGCGAGGGTGGAAAGCAAAATCGTACGATCGGATGACACGTTGTTGTACCAACCAGACAGATTACGCGTATTTGCGCATAATGGTTATTAAGAAGAAATTCTCACTGTATTGTAAATTATGATTGTTCGTCTTTTGTTCTTATAATTAAATGAATTACGAGTGTTGATGCAAATTCATATTTTTAAATATTACTAATATTACCATAACATCGTAAATATTTAGTATTAATGTAGTGTTTACGACTTCAGATATTTTGTATATTCTTGCATGTTAAGCATTATGCACATTTTTTTTCCATACAAATTCTTCATAATATAAACATCCGCACTCTATTTGTACATCGTGTTTTCTCGAACTCTTGTTGATCTATCGGTGGAGTTATTACGTGTCGTTGATTCAAAGATTATAACAAAGTGAGATTAGAAAATTTTCGGCTTTGTTTAATGAAATCTGCATTCTACTCGGAATTAGAGATACTCCCTTCGTTCCTTCATGGAAAACAAAGAGAAAGTGATATATATGCCTAAATAGTATATAAAATTAAATAACATACAATGATACACCTGTGCTTGTTAATTCTTTCGCTTGCGCAATGTAGGAGATTCCGGTCTTTTATCTGCCAATGTTTTCTGCTTCATTAAAGAAATGAATCGATCCTGTATTAAATGAAACTTCGCCTTTAACCTTATCATCGATTGGAAATATTAGGTACATAAAAAATATTTTTTGCGACTTCTGTATCATATCAGATAAATTTTAATCGAAGTTCATTGCTTACCCGTCAGAAAACTCTTTCACGTTCTTCAAACTTTCTTGTGACTATTACCTACTTCTTTCTGCCTGTGGCAAATTATTTTGTAAATAAGTTTTGCAAATGATTCACAACCAAAACTAAATCACGAATTACATTTAGTTACATCATAGTAACTAAATGTATAAACTTGTTGAAAACAAGTTGTACAAATAAAATTATGTTTTGAGGAAAATTCAGATTATTCGAATTTTGTGCACGAACTTCTCCTGATGGCTAGTCATTTGTTTTAATCAAATACATTGAGGAAAGAAATTGATAATTGATACAAATTTATTCAAGCGTGTACGATCACGTAATATTCGATAACGCTGATAATGATATGTTTAATCTTACCTTGAAGATATATGCGAAGTACGTCAGGCACTCCGTGAACAGTGCAACGTGTGTTCGCCACGAGTTCTGGCATTAGAGTACGTATCCGATTTGCACTCACATCTGCCCAACAGAGAACAGGAAATCCACGGAAGTCTCTTTCAGACAATGTCACCAAACGATTGTGCGACGCGTTCAGTTCTTCAAGAGAGGGAAGCCACGTCTATGCAGAATCATCAACGAACGATATTGTGATAAAATTGCAAGGTATGTTTAACTTGTTTTGTAAGATATATTGTAAGAAAGAAATTGAAAATATATATAATTAATTTTTATAATGATTATTTGTTCTTCAAAAATATATATATTGGTTCTTGTTTGGTTCTAAGCAGATTAGAAAGAGACAGGACAGATGTTTTTTTTTTTTAATAGAACTTTATACTTTCGTAATTATAGTATGACAGTATTGATCGAGACGAGTTCAGTAGTTTTTAATTAAAGGTCACTCACGAGTTTCATTTTACTGTAAATTTTGTAAAACGTATCTTTCCACGTAATGTGAACCTAAATGAATTCGAGAATATAGACATAAAGTCTTCACAGTAGTCATTCAATTAAATACGATGTAAGTTTGAATAAATTTCATGCACATTATACCTCTGACGTATCTTCAAGTGTAGTAAGCTCGTTGTGAGAGAGATCGAGGACTTTGAGACCATCGAGACCTCGTAGATCACGCTGTCCAATCGTCGGTCCCAAAGCGTTGTAACTGAGATTTAACTTCTGCAATTCCTTCATTCCAAGAAATAACGAGCCGTCCAAGCTTCGTAGCTCGTTGTGTTGCAGTTGCATATCCTGGATATTTCCACCTGCCGTTTCTTCTCCTTCCTCTTCTACTAAATTCTGCAAACATAAAAAAAAAACGAATTTTTTTCCTGTATCGAAGTGATTCATTGTGTTTGACTAAATGTTCTTTTTATACAATTTGAAATATAGCTCCTAAAATATCTAAATATTTTAATAATAGATATTTTCATTTGTGATGTAACGTTATGTATAGCTTTTTATCCTTTTAAATACAAAGAATTTAGATCTGTAAAATATAGTTACATTTGAAATATGTTATTGGAAATAAAAATTATCAAATGTTCCCGTGAACAAAAACGTGTATGTACTTTTTGTTTCAGAACTGTTGAATGTAATGGAAATAAATTAATCCGGATATTAAGCGCGTACCTCTGACGGTGTTCTTCCTCTGTGGAGTCGCGCGATTCTGTTGTTCGAGAGATCGAGCAAACGTAGCTCACGCAGGCCACGAAGTGACGCGAATGAGAATTCGCGGAGCTCATTGTGCGTCAAGTTTAAACACTTGAGAGATTTGAGAGGGTAAAGAACACTATTACCCCCATTTCCATCGCCGTTATCACCGCCTGTGCTGCCCAACGATTTTAGAAAATTGTGTCCTAGCTCCAAGTCTTCTAACATCTCTGCTTCTATGAAATCTTCTTTTGTCAACTGAGAACAAACATTTTGCTTGATGCAACATTATCGCTCTAAAACAATATTTCTTATCATATATCATATCGGAGATTTTGTTAATTATTACTTTTCCTTATAAACAATATTAAACGATATTAATTGACAATACGGTCTCTTTACAAAAGTAAGTATTGACAGTTTTCATTCGTAGAGTAGCAAGTAACGAGCGAAGGCTGTCAATACTGTGCTAGAAAACGATCGTATCATCTATTATTAAGAGTGAAACCTTTGTAGTTGATTCAAAAAGTCGATCAAACGTCGAATTACGGCGAAGACCATCGAGTGCCAGACGTCCATCGCAATAAAAGTTTAATCCGACGATTTAATACGAAATAGAGTTTAATACGAAACGAAAGCGTACGACATAATAATTACATTAGGTAGCTACATTAGGATGTAGTAATTGACTTAATGCATGGAACATTGAACGAACGCCTCCACGAGTTATCATACATCTTGATCGTGCACTTGCACTTCATATGGGTATCTGCGTGTTTTACAGGTCACCGTTGCGTCGGCATCAACACATTCTATCAACTAAATTATTTATTAATAAAATAAATTTTAGGTCGAATCGAATATTTTATAAACTAAACTATTTAAACATAATAAATTTTAGGTCAGAGAATTTCAAAGATTGATATTTGTATACTTAAACTGCCTTCTTTATTTAATGACCATTTCTGTTATATGTATATAAAAAAAAGCAAATAATTTATTATCAGTATGTTTTGATCACTGATTACCTCTTGCAGATCGTTGTACGAAAGTTCGAGAAACTTCAATCTACGAGCCTTTTGCAGCGTGCCATCGAGGCTGCGAATTTTATTGTGCTGAAGATACAGACTTTCCAAACGGTGCAGGTAGCGAAATTCCGCTGGCAAGTGAGTTAATTTATTGTCCACGGCGTAGAGCATCTTCAGGTTGTGGCCAGAGGATGGTAGCTCGCCGTCTAGAGATGTGAGCTCGTTGGCGTTAATTAGCAACCACTCCAACTGATTCAAATCTCTGAAACGAGATTAGGCTACATAGATGGCAACAATGCTCTCGTTCCGATAGAATAAAAAAAAAAAATAAAAAATAAAAAGAATGAATCTTCGTCTGCCTCGATCGAGCCAAAAATTCCTTTGACATTCTTTTTTCCCCTTTTCTTTCCTTTCTTTCTTACGGGCGTGATTTGAATAAATTCCCCAAAAGAGAAAGGAAAAGGAAAGAAACAATTCTTCGAAACGTATGATCTCGAACACGTGCCTAGATCGCAAGCTTAATTGTTCTATCCTTTGCATATAATCTGCGTTGCACGTTTGCTTAATCGTTCGGCCAAGTCCGAGGAGCTGCTCGTTGCATCAACGACGAATGGAGCCAATTAACTAAGAGCCACTGTCGGAATGACAAACAGGATGTCCGATACGTTCTAGGAGGTTCGTGAGTGGACGTATATTTTCGGTGATCAAGAAAGTGTCGTACCGTAATGTTCGATTCAAACTTTGCAACTGATTGCGGCCGACGTGTAGATGCTTCACCAATGGCGGTAATGAGCCTGGCATCATTTCTGAAATCGCATTTCCGGCCAGCAGTAGATGCTGCAACGTCGGATTGTACTGAAAACGATAAACGTAAAAGTAAAATTGTGTGAAATAAATTCATCGGTTAGTTTAAAAAAAGAAAGACGAGAGAGAGAGAGAGTAGCACAAAAGGAAGAAAGAAATAGAAATGAAATAGCGATTTGAGCAGATCGTATACAGCAACGTGATGAAATGTAAGAACGCACAACGTTTAATCAAGACTGACAGCTACACGATAAGTGTTAAAATGGATTACTGAAGCAACATTGTTACATAGCCAAGAATCGTGCCAGAAGACATGTACTAAATATGTGGAGCCCGCATTTACTGAATTCGATCGATCCGAATCAACGACTGTTTACAGCTGTCGCGTGATAAACATTTTTCTTTGATAATTCATCACATGGATTGTTGTATCAAACTTATCTGTTTTTTTCTTTTCTTATTTAGAAAAGCTACAATATTATAATATTTAATTCATTATCAGAATCACATAATTTGTTTCTTCAAGTACTTACTTCAATTTTGCCTTTACTCCAAGTGATATAAAAAGTTTTTTAATTTTAGAAAAATCTTGCTCGATGACTACTCAAACCTACAGAAACCTCTCAAGAGGGATTCCCTCTACTACTAAAATATAATTAATTTTTTCAGTAACAAGTATCTCATCTAAGCAACTTGAGATGTCTGTAGAGTAAAATAGAGTAAAGAGTTTCCAAAAAGAAAAAAAAAAACGCGCGCGCAAGATCTTTGCATGTTTCTGTTATTTTCAATTCGTGAAATATGCGATAAATAACGGGAGACAAGGGTAAAGAGAACAAAATTTTCATAAGTAGCACGAATCGTCTGAGAAATGATTGGCGGACAATTCTCTGCACGTGGCTGGTCACGTGCGCGACAAGCGCCACGGAAACCCCACCATGCACTCTACTAGCTGTCTTCCTCTCTTCGAGATGAATTGTTCGTTCATACGCCGGCTACAAATACATCGCGAAGTCACGCGTAATATGCAAAACGTGTTTAGAATGTATTATCTGTACGCCGTGCTGATTTAATGAGTATGATTGATGTAATAAGGCGAAGAAAAAAAAGAAGGAAAACAAAGTAGCACAGAAAAATAAACGAACAAATGCAAAAACAAAATTTTGATTCGATGAGAAGTTCTCGCATAAATTCACGTAAATAATCCACGCGCCGATCTGTGACAATTAAACATAATTTATCGTTCGATTCATTAAATTATATCAGAATACTATATGGTAATGCGTATATGCAAATTTCGTTTGTACATATAGGAATCATAACAATGAATAAGTAAAACGTTATTCGATGCAAATCAGATCAGATTTATCCAGCGCATATCTCGACAGGAATCGGTATTAAGAAAATTGGTCGTCATTTAATGGTGCGTTTGTGTCCTTTTTGTTTACACCGTTTCACACGATTCAGCATTACAATTACCAATGATCCCGTTTTTTCTACTTATTTTTGTCCCGATGCACGTAAACATGGATTTGCATAGAACATTGAGAGAGAAAAAAAAAAAACATACACGTAATCGATGCATATAAGCTACGATCAACAGCTACGTTAAAAGATCATAGACACGTGCTTAGTATTTCCGTGATAAATTATTCGTGCACATGATGAAATGCATAACATGGCATAACAAACGTAAGCTTCGATTCTTGAACACGTGTCGCGATATAGCACATATTTACTCGCGAGGATGCAAATGATAGGTAATTGGAAAGAGATACTTATAAGTACGCGTGCATACCTTAAAGTCATCCGAGTCTATACGGCTTATCCGATTTCTGCTAAGATCTAGGGTCCTTAGCAATGACAGATGCGACAGAATATGTCTCGGTATAGATGGTACTTCGTTATCCGCGAGACTAAGATATTGCGTTCTTCCCAACCCCGCGAAAACATCGCCGTCCACGAACCTACAAAATACGAAGTCGTTTCTTTAAATTCCGTTAGTCGAGCTAACAGGTTCGTTGCGAATTAAGATTCGTTTCGTTTTATTTATCAGAACATTCTGCGAGCGCAGGTGTTGAATCTCTGGCCAATCATAATTGTTCGACGAATACGAGAAAGAAAACGATGAAACCATTTTCTTGCCCTCGAGAAATTTGCAATGTCATTTGTCGATAATGCGTTATCTTCGTACGCAGGCGATCAAAAACCGAGTAGCATGTGGCCCTTGTAAACACATGGCGATACGTAGTGAATTCACAATTATCTCAAGAGTGAAATTATCGATTATTGTGTTAGTCACGGATCAACGAAGAGGGCTTAAACTTTTTCGAGCTATTCAGGTAAATGATTGGGTTACAGGGGATTCAGGGGTACGGCTCTTATCAAACCATTTCGTTCGTGTCTTAACCAATTTTTATTACTAAAATGAAATAGAAGCAAAAGTCTCGGAAAATTCACATTTTGTTGATAGTTGGTATTTACACTTTCTGTTTACTTTTTTATCACTGAAAGAGATTTTAGCGGGGGTAAGCCAGAAAATCGGGCCTTTTCAGGTGCAACGCTAATGCAACGAAAATTAGCGATTGGTTGATTTAGGTCACGTGATTCGTGAGGGAGCGTGGGGTAGACCTCGAGTAGGAGTGGCGTTGTTTGGTACTGAGCGATCGCGTAATTTGTTTTCTATCGATTCAAATGTTTGCATATCAATAAAATTTTATGGCAAAAAAGTCGTCTTCATTTCCTAGTCAGAACAGTTGCTTTGGGCCTTTCAGTGAGACGAATCGCACTGGAGTACAAGTCGTGCAGTTTTTTTCTTCTTTCTCTTTTGTTTTCACTAAATTTGTCGTGTAATCACGTCTCTGGAATTGAACCGAAATACGCAAACTCAGAAAGAATGAACCAGCGAGACGTTCAATTGTAAAACACAGGCGAGACACGGTCATTATCGTTCAATTATTCACATAACGTTGGCTCACAGCATTTCGTTATTTAATTATTTCGAGACGATAAGCGAGGGCTTCTTCTTGATAACTCATTCGAAGAGGTCAGGCACGATTAAGATTTCATTCTCGCGCTCGTAGCTTTGCCTCTTTTTCTATCCTCCGCGAGCAACGACGACGATGCGACGCATTCTCGATGATTATTCGTCCGTCAAGGACTTCTGTTTTCTTTCATCTGGCCACGAATCACCGTGTGTATCAGGATAATCAAGGAAGACCAGTGTTCCTTCCTTTGTGTCGTTGTTCGAGAAGACAATATTTATCTAGAAACGAGGAAATTCTCGCGATTCGTGACACGGTTATCCTTAATCGGTAAATTCGTAATTAACATAATTGATCAGACCACATGGGTTGTATTACCGTTTGGATTCGCATCTTTTTTTCCGGTAAAATAATCATTTTCTCAAGGATCTTCAACAAAGGCTTGAAATGTTATCTTCACCTTTATAATCGTTGTATCGATCGTAATCGTATTTTTTGCATTAATTCGGTTAAAAATATAGTTTCTGAGTACTTTGAGAAATTTTTGTCCTTTGTCCCTAAGTATTATTTTTACATTTTGAATCTAAGCAAATAATATAATCTTTGAAAGATAAATTAGGACAAAGATTATAGTAATTACTCCAGATAGTAATATACACAGTATATTGGTTTAATGAATTATAAATTGAAGGACATTGCTATAAATGTATACCCGGGAACGCCATTATTTTCCACAAGACACTCTGCATTCATTTCTTCGAATGATTCAAGAGAATTTTACTTTATTTAAAGGTCAGTTTGCAAAATATTTTCATCAATTAGAATCGTTTCTTTGTTACGTGTAAACATCTTTGTTCAATACTTGTAACATCCTTTTGTGAAGATATTGCTATTTATATCTCTTCTATAATTTCTTCTGTATGTTCTTCTAGTTCTTAATGATATGTTTATACACAGATACCAGGTAGGTACTTGTTACAAATCTTCTTTCATTCTTTCTGTTATATCTGCTCCAAATGCTTTCCTTTTCTGTTCAAATTTCTTTTTCTACTTTGCTTGTGCTTCATACTTTACGAAAGTCGCGATGACATTTTCTCAATGATTAAAAAACTTTATGATCGAACAAGCAACGTACTTGTATAGCCAGACAATATTTATTACATTAAACGTCAATATTAAAACCTTTTGGTTAATAAATTTTGTTGAATAAAATTTCTTCTACAAAATCAATAATGATAAAACACGACAATACACATCGTTCAGTCAGCTGAGATTTTCGTGCTGTAATTGATTTTTCACGGTGAAAGTATTCCAATGAAAAACAAACTGCAGATAAATTACACAGCGAAGAAATAGTAAAAGACTTCTAGAAACTCGATCGTTGCTCGATCATTGTGTACGCGTAATTAGAGTAAACGTGGCTGATATCACTTATCCGCGAGTCACTATCGTCGTCACACGATTTCCTTCATCAACACGTCGAAATATCGTCGAGGAATTTCTACGAAATAATCGAGGAAAATTCCTTGAAACCACGAGATCGATCCCAGACAATAGCGTTCGTTTTTCTCGCTGGCATTTTGTTTCAAAAATGATTAAATCGAGTTGCGTTCGCTTCTAAAAGGAAAATCCTTAAAATCCCACGCGAATAAAACGCGAAGAAAAATACACGATCGAGTAACTCGTATATTCTTGAAATGTATAGCCTGACCTAGCTAATGGACCATGAAAAAGAATCAAACAATTCTGAGTCAATTAGAAAGAAACATATTAACACATACGCGATATTTACGCATGCATGTCGCGCAGCATACGAGATAACGATTTCTTCATAGAGAAAGAAAATATTAAATAATTAACAAATGATGATAACCCCGATTTTATGCTCGTGTAAACTTACACTCACCCTAGACGATCGTGATTCAGCTCGAGCTTCGTGATGGACATCCGCAGTTCTTTAAAATCGTGCCGCGATATATCCCTGAGATTCGAATGCGAGACGCGCAATGTAATCTGCTGTTCGGTGGTGAATTTGCCTCTCAACGCTCCTGCCACTTGTTCGAAAGAGTCCATCCGCTCGCACACGACCTCGATTCGCTCCCCGTGTCCATGGTGGCCGGCATTGTTACCGGTTGTAGCAACAGCCGCGACAGCCGCGGCTGCGGCCACCGCCTGTGCCGGATTGATAACAGAGGTGGAGAACTCCTCCTGCCGGCAGGTGCACGGGCTTATCTCACGGCGAACAGCACAATGAAGGCTCGAGCTAGCCGCCAACCCTAAAAGCGTGTAAAGCAGCCCCGACATGGTGAACGTCGAAACGCGGCCGTCCAAACGGCCCAGTGGAAAGGTCCACCGCTCGACCACAGAGGTGATCTTAGCCGGTCCGCACGGACCATGCGCACCCCTTTGACACCAACCACCTTCCGCTGCTCTTTCTTCACCGATCTCTACCGTTGTTTGACACTTGCACCGATTCTTACTGCTATCGAATACCGAGTACTAGGATACGGGAGTCACAGAGCACAAGTAATCTTATAATTACATTCGATGAAAAAAAGATTTATCCACTCGAAACGGAGATAAAGCGTAGATAAAGTTTGCGAAAGGATTAAAAAAAATTATATTTCGTCCACGAACTTCGATTCGAAGTTCAGGCTCGAATCGAACGGACAGAGTAGACTGAAAAAATCATGGGCGACTTATTTGCATTGGAAGATAAAAAAAAAAGAGAAAGACTGAACGAAGTGAAACACGTCGTGTACCAAAGCGATAATAGCTAGGGGTTGGAAGTTTATCTTTCCGATAGGTGTTATTAAGTGGCTCACGAACGACACTCGGTCACTCTGTTCACCGACACTAACTCTAGACTGACACTGGCCTCGGATACGACTGACAGCTACGTATTATCTATACTGTCGCGATCCACACCCCGGCGGGGTATATATATTCACTGCTGAAACGCGGGTGAAAGCTGGCTGCTGTGTATCTATCTCTCTTTTTCTCTCTTTCTTTTTCTCGTTCGTGCCGGACACGAAGGAGGCTTATCGTCGCCAATGGGCCTTCCTCTTGGCGCCACGAACGCGGTAACGGCATTAAGCCGCGGCGCGCCGCGCGAGACTTACTTATAGTCGCAACGTCGTGCCGTGGCGCGGCGCGGCGCCGCGCCTCCGGGAGGGACTCCAACTCCTCTCAGGACTCGTACATTATGTGCGTACACCGAGTCCGAGTCTCTCTTCTTTTGCCTCTTCTTTCGCTTTCCATCTGTTTCTATTCCTTTTTATCGGCCACCATCAATCTATTTGTTGCTTGCCTGTTCGCACGGATCAGCAACCGGAAGTTGTCCCGCGCGTGCAAAACGAACACCCTTGGTGTTCGTCGTGCAACCTCTGTCGAGCACGAGATCCTTGTAAGGACCTTTCGATTACGATACATCTTTGACAAATAACGTCTTTCTACAACTCGTTCCATGATTCACGCGCGAATATCGATGTCGTTCTCCTCTTCAGACGATCCATTGGAAGTAATTCGTCGATATGTAACCAGTAGAGCCTCTCTAGTGTTTCATGGCGAAGTGGCAGGACGGACAGAAAAATCAGTGCAACACCATCAAGATTTTCTTCGGCAATGGCACCAGCGTGACTAGCGTGAACGTTTTCACGCAAGACGACGGGAGAAGTCCCGTCAATCTCTCGATGTTGGGGCACTGCATGAGCAAAGGCGGTGTTTGCACCGATAAGAAGAGCATTGCTCAACTTTTGACCTTTGCTTAGCCGCTCTGGGGTTTGCAAGCTGAAAGAAAATACCAGATATGTAATTCACTCGTAGATCCTTCTCTTTCTTCTTCGTTCTTTCCTTCGTTCTTCCTCTCTTTATCTTTTGCTCGCTTATCTCTTTCCCTCTCTCTTTTCTTTGTTGCCTTTCTTCCTCTGTTTTAATAGCTAGTGGGCGATGTATACGATTTGGACCTCATAAACGATTGAAACCTAAACCTTGAAAGCAAAGTCGTATCATACTAAATCTTGAAGATTATTTGACGATCAAATTACATATATGGTATACCTTGACATCGATGCGCTATCTTTACATGTATTATATATATATATATTCACATTTCCTCTTTTAGTCCATGACTGAACCGACTGTTCATTCGTCCGTGCAAATACTCGGACACATTTTTAATCCCAGCTACTGACTCGCGTGCGATAACAATAATTTCAGGTGCTTCTTACATTTTATGTGTCTATGCAAATTTATACACGCCGTAACGTGTACTTGTTAAAATTACATGTAATCGAGGAGCATTAACGTGACGATATGCGAGTTATGCCAATTCTCTATTTTTATTCGACATCTTCATTTTTTCTTTTTTGTCTCATCTTGTCAACACGGCAAGACCATACCCTTTCCTTCAAATTGAGATTGTAGTTAAACACCATAGATATCCCAGGAGATGATGGGTTCTGAACTAACAAGAACGCTCTTGAAAGTTGATTCGATAAAACTTACAGATCTTTGTCGTTCTTTTTTTCTTGTACCTACTTGTTATATTCTCGTGTTGAAGCTTGAACTATGGAAATTAGTAGGACAATATATGTATGTACCTGAAATTTTCGTGGTTCTATTATAGTTATCACAACATATTCCGAGATAGACGAATTAATAGAAACATTCTTGGAATGTTGACTCAGTGAAACTTCATTATTATCTTCTATGCTGCCACTAGGCGTCAAATATCCATGAATAAAAAACTTATCTAGGACATGTACATATATTCAACAAAATCTTGTCAGATTTGTATTTGGAGATCCTTGTCATTTTTTGTATTTCTTACCGTGTTTTCTATTAGGGTAAACGAGTTAAAAAAAGCTCACCCTGATTCTTTCTATGTTAAACGTTATCGTTTTGCGTTGTCATGATAAATTTCGAGATAAGTTAAAATTGCAATGTTAATCCGTCGAAATTCTCGATCTTCTTAATCGTTTCTGTCACTCTCCCCAACTTGACGCTATCGTTCTCACTGTCTCAGGTACAATAGCCGTTACTAATTTGTATGATAATTTTTGATGTTTTTTTACTATCTCTCGGATTTCTTATCAGCTATGTCACAAAATTACATAATATTTTAATTGACGTTTTAGTTTGTTGTCAATGTTATTAATTTTTCACGTGTGATTAAATGAATAACCTTTATACCATAGGAAAATTTCTTGATTCGAGATTCGTGTTGTAGTTCGCTTATTGATTTGTAATTAATATTGATTACAAGCGATCTTTCAACGCTCTCTTTCGTTCATTGTAAACCGACATGGATTAATTACCGACGATTGAACGCCTCTTCGTAGATCATTGAAGCGGCAGTAAATATCTCAGGATTCGCGCGGGTCGCATTTCCACTAATCAGTTTCTATGAATTCCATTGACGCGATGCACCATCGCAATTTTTGTCTGACGAGAGGAGAAAGGGACTTTTAGGCACAATTCTGTGCCTCCTTTCTCGTATCATTAATGCCTTCCTGACTATCGTGCTCTCTATCTGTTGCAGAAGCATTGTTTAAACGGAACTCGCCTTGACCACAGAGACAAACGAGAAAACGCTTAAAGAAAAAGAGAAGGTTTACTTTCATTGTAAAATATTCCGCCTATAAAAGTGAGACAATTTGCATTTTATTGTTTACTGTACTCTACCGTAACTGTCCTTTATAGTCGATCAGCATGCGTGATCGGATTTCAAGGATGAAACGATATCGCGATTGATAATCGCCCGAGACAATAAATTTCGATAGCTGGACACGGATGTAGTCCCCTCTGGAGAGCTATGTACTTTGTTCCGAAACACGATTGGCGGCCGATGTGCACCAGTAAAAACCGGTCATCTTACCACGTACCGGTGGCGTGCAAACGGGACGAGGACAAATCGGTGTCCCATCTTTCTACGGATGGCAAATTTGGGATCCGTGACCGCTCTTAATATCGCGGAGGGTTCGCGGGAGGGGTGGAAGGGTTGGTGAGGAGGAGAGTTGGACAAGAAAGAGATAGAGGGAGGACGAGGGAGATCAAGGCACGAGCTGTGGGGGGAACTAACTCGATGTGTTAGTTAACGAATGCGAGAATGCGGCCTGGCGCCAACACACACGTACACACGATTCAACGTGTCACGCACCACGCTCGCTACGGGCTTCGGTATTGGTTTATCTCTCCTACCAGCTTCCCTGGATCGCTCCCTGTTGCATAGCTTCGAGACACGCACGCGAACTTCTCGTTTTCTTGTCGTAAAAGAGAAACGGCTGGAAGGAAGAAAGAGGAAGGATGAGAAAGGAGGTAGCAGCCAGTAGCAGTTTAGAGGACATAAAAGCATTAAGGTAGCGCGCGAGATAGTCAATACTAAGTTGGCATCTCGAATTCTTTCGAAGATTCGTTTCAAACTAGTATCTATGTGGAGCATGCATGTTCTATTTGTGTATCGTATTTATACGTACCACATACACACACGTGGACAACGTGCGTGTGTATGCATACACTCTCGAGTTGATGATAATCGATGAAGCAAACTCTAATATCCTTTGTGTTGAATATCGAAAAGCAACATGATACGAAATGTCAGTCTTGGTATTTGATGCGTTTCAAGTGATAGTCGTAATGATTAATTGGTTTTCTTTCAATTTCGTATGTATATCTAAAAAATTATCGTCTTGTTTATGATACTCTCTTCTGCTGCATTTCTCTTCCTGTATTTTTTCTCGTTTAGACGTCGTTCCGTTTTTCTGTTTCTTCATTGTGTCCCATGTTATCCTATCATTATCATTATTATGTAGTAATGAAGGTAATGAAGTACGCCAAGAAACGGCAGAGCTTATTTTAGTAAAGCAAGTTATATATGTACTAACAGCTAACAGCGTGAAGCATGTTAAATCGAGATAGCCACATCATTACGAAGCTACAACTTTGGCTGGCGCCTGTCTATTTCTTGTTCCATAGGGCCAAGATATAATCCTTACTTTTTCTGTCATTGCAATGATACAGCGGTTTTCATCAGCGATCCGAGAAATGCATTAAAATCGTTGTTATAATTAAATACACCATCAAATTCGGCATGATTTTATATGAATCACATGTTACCACGTATGTATTTAAAAATATTCTATCAGTATATTTTTTCGTTACGGCTAGCTGCGTAGAAATGACAAAAAGGAAAACCGCATATTTTTGCAATTATCACAAAAGCAAGAGTTTCAAGTGTTTACATATCCTTTCATTATCAATGATTCAACTGATGCAAGAAATGCAAGAAATTTTCCTTAGAGTCATTAATAATTGCTCGACTTAGTTGGGAACTGATACTTCAGTATCTACTTGTAAAAAAATGTAATACATAGGTACTACATCAGCGGTTGTTAATGTATCATATATGATATATTTTATATATATATAAAATATGTATTTGCACCAATCGTGATACGATCTGATTCCTAAGGATTGATACATTAACGACCGCTGACGTAGTACCTATGTATTATATTGTATATTGATAATAATAATAATAATATATAATAATCAATAATATCAATAATAATAATATATATATATATAGATGTATGTATGTATCAACAGATATAGGTCGCAAAAGTATAAGACTGGATCGAAGATATCAAATTTACCAAATTGAAGGTTAAAAATTGCGACAGTTAGTGTAACTGTTTCATTTTTGAGAGATGTTGAGAGCCTCTGGCTATGTGTGTTTATGATGAGATTTAAAGGAGCATCTTTCTTTCCTTCCTCCAACACGGGAACGGGTGAATCTCTTGGTTTTTCATTTCTATCGGTCTTATTGTGCTTTTTTTCTGCTTGGACGCTGGGGCGCCAGGACCCGCTACGGTATGAGACGGGACGCGCCGTCACTTCCTGCATACAAAACTGAAGCACCATTAACATTCTTCTGCGGTGCACGATCGGCCGTATTATCTTCTGCCGATGTAAGTACGTACACGTGTATATACGCATACAAAGGAACGCGTGTACTCGCATACTCGCGTGGCTCAGTCGATGCCCTAATCTGAATAATGCGATCGGCCTGCCATGAGTCTTCTGTGCTTCTCTTTTTCATCTTCGTACGGATCACGCGATGTCCATGACGAGTCGATGCCTCGCTTTTGATATGTGTTTGCTGGTAACACTCGAATTATTTTCATTTGACCGCGACAAGATGTGTCGATCGGTGCTACTGGTGCAAATCAATACAGATGTTTCGATGTATGTTATTCTTCGACCTCGCATTTTAAAGCAACACCTTAAGGTAACACAGTAAGATCAAAAGTAAATGAATTTGTAACATTGTGCATTTGAATATATTTGTCTTGATATACTTAAATGATATCATTCTTTCTATTGTTTCTTCCCTATACTTCGAATCAGTAGAAATAGAAAAAGTTTAGATTCAACTATTTTTCTTCTGTATTTGTGTATGCCAATCGAATCATACAGACAGTCTGAAAAGAACAAATGTCAACGTTGTATTTTGGGGTGATTTCAATTATCAAGTCGAGGTTATTATTTTTAAGAAGAAAATATCAAATATACAAATATAACTTACATGCAAGGTATTTTGAATAAATATCTTGTTCAGATAACGTAATGCCAGATATCTATAAAGAAAATGCTCGCGTTAATTTAATATACATTACCGAAACTTTTATTAACACGAACTTCTCACTAACGTGAATTCTATGATCAATCTAACCGTTAAATTCTTATACGTTAATTCAAATCGACGAAACCAGTAATCGATTTATATTTTGTTGTTTGCTTATTTTAGTAGTGTCATCTAACAGATGCCGGTGAAACTTTGAGACAGGTAGGTAATGCAGAAATATGATTCTTAACAATTCCGGATTCTGTTCTATCTAGGGAATAATTGAACCGATAGATTGGTAGCGCTCGTAGGTTCACTGGTAAAGCGAATTCTGGGTAAAATAACGTGTATCATATCGTACCGTTGCTGTAAAATTTCATCGGTGAGTTCACGAAAAAAAACGATTACACGATAAGAACGGAATACTGGAATCAATTTAAGTAACTTCCTTGCATTTTTGAATCGATTCGCATTAAGATCAACTGTTTCTTTATGCTTTGGGTATCGAATATTTCTCCTTGGTAGCTGCTAATCGAGTATCGTTTACAGTCTTGTATCTACGTGTCTGCGTGAGGAGAAGACGATTCTATATTACGCACCTCCGTTTTAATACTATTGTTCATTTTCTTGGATTTTAGTTATACAGTAGCTGTTAAGGCCGATTAAAAATGATTGACCTTACGGTAAAGACTTTGGATTCACAAAATCATGCGTTCTCCTTGGAAGACGATGTAAGTATTCCCTTTGCCATTTTTTCAGAGCACTATTTTTCTTTCCTGTGTTTATAATTAACGTTATTGTCGACTCCAATGTTCTTAATAGCGTGCTTCATGAGTATTTATGTACTTGCTCGTACTTTTATTTTTACATATTGTATATTCTAGAAATAATTATTATAGATATGGTTTTTTTTTTTTTTTTTTTTTTTTTTTGAACATATGCACTAATTACTCTGTCCTTGTGGAGCAGCATTTATTTTTGGTATTTTTGTGATTATTTTTATGATTTATCATTTGTAATATACAGTCTTTTAATTCCTACATCGATTTTTTTGATAATTTCAGTATGTATTGTAAGATTTAAATAAATTGTTGGATAATAAATATAAATATAGCACTGACAGAATTATAGTATCTTCTTTACATTATGATAGTTTTAATGTGAATAACATTTTATTATTGTTAGAAATAATTAGAAATATTAAGCATGATGTAACAGAGCTGATTAATGTGAAATTAATATGAAATATTCCTTTTTATGTAATTTTGCAAAGACAGTAATTCTTGATAGATTTGGAACTGTCACTATAAAATGTTCTGTGACAAATATTGCTATTAAAATTAAAAGATAATTGTTTATCTAAGAGAAAACGAATGACTTGGATTTTTTATGTAGCAAATTACAGTTCGAGGTTTCAAAGAATATATAGCAGAAACAGTGGCAGTGCCAGCAGATTCACAAAGACTTATTTATTGCGGTAGAGTTCTGCAAGATGAGAAAAAATTAAATGATTATGGTAAAGAAGTTTATGCTATGTTATAATTCCAAATATAAAATATAAAGTCGAGCTCTTCATTCATTTACGATCTATAATTATAATTTAGATGTTAATGGGAAAGTTATACATTTGGTACAACGCGCACCACCGCAGCCTGGTCAACGTGGAAATGATGGAGGTCAAAGTCAAGGTCAGAATCATGGATCACAAGTGTGGCAAAATCCACAAAGAACACATTACCGACTCACTCGTGCTCAAATGCATGGTAATGCTATGTATTTGGGTGCAATGTCAGTACCAGCTGAAATTGTGGAAGGACATGGTACTAGAACTTATATATATATATATATATACCTGAATTTATAATTTCAAAATTTTCTGATCTTTTTATTATGTTTTTTTAATTTTTCCTATAACATTTTTTTATTAGGGATTTTTTATTTCATTTAATAGGGTTACCAGTACCTCAGTTCAGCAACAGTCTGTCTAATGGTCGATTAATTGCTGCAAGACACATGCTTGAACGCGCGAATCGCCTTATGGATCGACTTGAAAGTCCCTCTCAATCTGCTAATCTTTCCGCAGCTGAAAATAATCGTCCACCGTTAAGTCAATTGATGCAAGAATCAGAATTAGATGCGGAACAATAGTGAGTAAATGGAGAAAAAGGTTTTATAATTACTATGGGAAGTAGTAAAATATATTGATAAATTATTTAGTCTTTTTAGTAATAACGAAACCACAACAAATGGTGGCGCTCGATTGGCAGAGGCTGCTGCAGCTGCAATAGCAGCTGCCTTATCTGCAGCTGGAGCAAATAATGTTACATTACTTAGAGGTTTGTATATAAAAAGCGTAAATAAGCAGTCTGACTATAGATCATTACATATAATTATTATCTGCGAATATAGGAAATAATGATGAAAACACTGAATCAAGACCAGCAAATGAAACTAATGAAGAAAATCAACCAGATACACAGCAGCCACAACAATCTCAGCAACCACAATCTGAACAGCAAGGCTCTACATCAAATAACGACGAACAATCTAATCGACGATCATCACAACAGTAAAGATCTTTTCATACATAGTTATTATAAATGCATAATTATATAATTCATAAATCTGTTATTTTCAGACTTCCACGCCCTCCACAATTGGCAGAATTATTGGACCTATTAATTGATACACAATCTCGTTTACGACCTCATACAGAACGTTATTGCAAACTTATGCGTGATGATCCTGTATTGAGTTCGGAAGTAAGTAAATAGTATTCGTAAATGCGTATATGTATACTAGTTTGAAATTAAAAAATCATTTGTGTTTAGGGAAGACGTGTTGAAGAAACTCAAACATTTGTAAATGGTGTAAGCGAGTGTTTACACTATATGTCGCACGCTTGTCATGCTTTAAGCGATATAATTGTCGATATGAGTCAACAGCCACCCAGGAACTTGCGATGTAGACCAATCATTATTCAACATTCAGCTATTTTACAGCCGGGTATACCAATCCAGGTAGAGGTGAGGATGAATGACAGTATTTCAATTTTGTTCCAGGTGTAATAAAATTATTTTATATCATGTTTCTATCAGGCACATATTAGTTTACATGGTCGTAATGCAAATAATAACAATGGCAATGAAGAAAATGGAGAATCTGCAAGTACACCTACTCAATTGGAAACAAATGAAGCTAACACTGATGAGGCCAATCAACAACAAGAATCAGAATCTGGTACTCAACAACAAGCTGAACAACAACAATCACCATTAGATTCGACACAATCTCCATTTGGTATGTGCAACAATTATTTAAAAAGATAAATTATTTAGATAAGACAGTTAGGATTATGTTACAGGCACAGTGTTTAATTTACCCAATAATGTTGAAGTATTAATGGAAGTTAGTCCTGAAGGTAACATAGATACTCCACCTGGAAATGAACAGCCTCAAGCTGGTGAAAACAATAATAATAGCAATAATAACAACAATAATGGCGGTAAGTTTTCACTAATAGTTTCAATATTTTAATTTATGATATTTATTTTATTTTATTATTTATAGGAAGAATAGATGGTACTACTGGTGCATTTTCCTGGGGTTCAGCTCCGCCTCCTGATTTCATACGAAATTTGATGCATGCTGTTGCTGGTCACATGGTACAAGGTGGTCCAGCTAACACAAGAATTATAACTCGAAATCCTCTAACAGTTAGTCAATTAACTGTTGCATCAATTGATAGCGGAAACACAAATGCTGGACAAAGTACACAAGCACGGTATGTTTATTACGAAATGTTATTAATCTACATATTTATACTTTTAATTTATATATATATATATATATATATATATATTCTTTACATATTATAGAAGCAATGTTGGTACTCATCCCACTACAGCAACACAAACTAGGAGTACATCGCGTCCACATGTATTTCATCAACAAACTCATCCTCTAGGTGTGGGGATGAGTATAGGACAAGCATTCGACTTCGATCCATTCCTTTCTTGTAATTCGCATCATGTCCGTCGCACATCGACTACAACTTCTAGTACTATTACATCTACATCACAAGGAACACGAACAAACCAAACCATGTCTGAAACACAATCCCAAGCACAAACAGGTATATAATTAAACTATTGTTACCTGTTATTGTAACTATTGTTACTATTATCCTATGTTAATGATTTTATTATACTACAGCGACAACTTCGAGTGCCACTAGCAATACCAGCTCTACAAATACTACAGCATCAACGACATCACAAACAAATCCGATCTACGATCCATTAATGTATTTACAACAACAAATTTTAGGAGGTAATGTGTTGTAGGAAGTATTTTTGATGTTTTAAATTAAGATTTTAAATTAATATTTAATTAAAAATTTTTGCTGTTTCAGATTCTAACTCACCCGACGGTCTTGGTAATATGGTGCAAATACGTACTGGTGGAAATATTCGTGTAGGAATTATCAGAAATGGGTGCGTATATTACATGCAGAATTCGCTAAATACAACATTAATTTTTATATTATTCTTCAATATTAGCACCGGTAATTCTGCTGGAGGTGATTTAACTCTTGCGGATTTATTAGAACGCAGAGGTATTCAAATGAGTCTGTTTACGTCTCAAGATTCTGAAACTGCAGAAAATTTCCTCGTAAATTTATCTGTACTAGTGGTAAATAAAAAATATTTTTATGAAATTTATATGAGGGATGGGTGCTTGTTTTGCAAGTCCTGAAATAATTTTTTTAATTATTTTTTAGGTACAGAATATGACATTAGAAGGATTAATAAGATTACGAATTGGTCAATCAGAACCAATTTCTCATCTCAGAACACCATTACAAGATTTCTTCCAATATTCTTTCCCAAATGTTGCACCAGAGACACTTCAGGAACAAGCTACTGAACGATTGTTATCACAATTGAGACCACATTTCCAGGTTTTATTAAATGCAGAAGAAGAAACTAATAGTAGAAACGGTCAGCATGTAGATATTTGTGCTACTGTTGAAGCTTTACTTCGCCGTCATATTAAAGATATACTACAACATCTGTTTAATAATGGTGTGTAATATTGTACATTAGCAAAATATTTAATTTTGAACCTCAATTTTAAGACATTATACATTATTTTTTATTTCAGATATTGATGATGCTAGATTTGGACAGGAAATTTTCAACACCGTGAATAATATGGGTAGACAATTATGTGCAGTACTTCGATATTCTATTCGTGGTGGACAGGCAGGATTAGAAGTAATTGCATCACGTTTTGTGGTATGTTACATATCATACGTATTCTAATTAAATAACACATATATATTTTTTTATTTTAATAATTGACGTTACTCTTCGAATAGACCGAAATGTTAGAGGGTATTCATCCTACAGTACGTCGGTGGATGCTGAACGCATTTATTGTTCAGTTTCGTACTTATTCTTTACGAGTTACACAACCTCCAGATTCAGAAATTATTCCACTTTTAATATATAAAGATGCACCTTCTGAAGCAACATCGGTTCCATCAGCTCCAACACAACCTTCACAACCACAATCCGAAATGGAGGCAAGTTACATATAGTATATACTTTTACGACCAATGTGTAAATGAAATAAATCTAACGATTAGATATGATTTCAGCCTATGGAGACAGAAATTGTACAAGAAAGAACAACTTTCGAAGCATCTTCTCCACCGGAGGATAGGGAAGAAATTCCAGAAACGTTCCCAGGTCATGAAGCATTACCTTCAGTATGTATACATTTATTTATGTATGCGAATTTTTATTATTACCATACACAAAAGTCATATAAAAAGCTATTCTTTTTTTTTTTTAGGATTGGGTACCAATAATTGCTCGCGATGGACTAAGGCAACGACGCCAGTTACAAATGCAAGGAATAACAAACGGTGGTGTAGCAACACTTAGTGATGCTTACTTAGGTACACTACCCACTAAACGACGCAAACTTATTGAACAGCAAAAGCCACGATTATTAGTTAGTCCTACTCCCAATCATTCAGCAATAGCAGCATCTATGGAACGTTTAGTGAGAGAGGGTGTAACTCGGGCAGGTGTCGAGGAAGTCGAAGGTGCTGCAATTGCTGTAGCTGTAGATCCTGGTGTTAGGCGTGCATTTGGTCAAGCAATTAGAGATTGCTTGAATCCACATAGACTGGGAACACCAGACTTTCCAGATCCTTTGCGTTTTCCCAATGCAACAAAATATTTTGCTGACCAAGACAGGCCACCAAAATAATAATTACAAAGAGAAAACGGTTCGTAATGGCTTAGAGTATCTATAAAGGAGAAACCAGGTAGTGTCTAAACAAAGTGAGAAATTGCATTGACCAAGGAATACAAAGATATATTCTTAACATATAACCACAAATGCTATTAACTCTTATTATTGTATATGTGAATTTAATGCAAATATTTTCAAATACCATTATATTATTTGTTTAACCGATATAGCTTGTAGTTTTACAAAAAGTACTATTGACTTTTTAATATATAAATATGTTAAATAATTATACATTACGTATATATCATTGAAAATAGCGAAATTTGGCTACACTTGCTCTCTCCCATTATACTCTAAGCATCGAGTGACCCCAATCTGATACTATAATTAAAATACTACTTTCATATTAAACTGCGTTTTCTGTAGAATTATTGTTATGCAAATGAAATGTATTCTTAATCAAATGACACCTGTCTAGGTATTATACAGATTGTAATGTATTGTCTTGCGACCTATGCATATTGTGGGGTATTTAAGTGTTGTCGATATTAAAATGTCCTTTTAATAACGATGATACTACCAATCGATATTAATTACTACCTTATAGTCCACTATTTGATTTGTGAGAAAAGGAAAACAAGTATGGAATCATCCGTGGTCATAGCTGAGTAAAAGAAAATTGATTAAATGCGATTTAATATCTCTCATTATCTATCATGAATTATCTAAGGCTATAGTTTGTACTACACAAGCTTTGTTGAATAATACGTTATAAACCAAGTACCATGTTTCTTTGTAATTTATGTAGATAATTTTGATTGTGATGCGTCATACTATATAGTTCAGAAGCAGACTTTTTATACGAATGAAGGTATTTTAATTCTAATGATCTATACAAAAAAATGATTTTAACCTTGAAGCACCGGAATTTCATCAGTTTCAATCAAAAAAAAATCAAGTAGCCTAATGCAAAAGAAAGATAATTCCAAATTATACATTTGTATTAATGTTAAGGGATAATCGTATATAAATATTTGATAGATAGTATATAATGTTAATAAAGTAATTGAAATAATTTCACGTGAATATGATTTTGAATTGAGAAGAATTCTACGCCATTGAATTGGTATCAATAATATCATTACTAGGACGAAAATAATTTGACCCATATATTTTTTATCTTTTCAAAATTATTATACAATACAAAACATACTTAAGATTTTATTTCGTGTTTTCTTAACAATCTTTCGAGATTTTCAATCCATCTGCCTTTGTACACGTTTCCCGCATTTTCCTTAATATCACGATCTATGATTTCGCAATTTGTGTCAGCCATAAGCATAAATACTTTATTCGTACATCGATCATATACTGTCTAGTATGGGCTCGAGAAATGCGTAAAATGTGTTGATTCGTCGAAACGTATTAAAAATGTTATTTGTCAACCGATAAACAATTGCAATTAGTTTCATGAAAACGGATTTGCTGACGTTATCTCAGTAATGTTGCAAGAACTACAACTAAATAGTCTATCTACTAACTATTAATAAAATAATTTGAAACATTTATATTCTACTATAGAATTGATCAGAATTTCACAGATGAACATGTGTACAGAGAAAATATTCAACAATATCGTCGCGTTATTGGTAGTAAACAAAGTATTCATATAGAATTTATTTAAAACGGTGTAAAAACGTTTTCCAAATTGGATTGCACGCAATAAGACAATATCGATCGTTAATCGTCGGAATTTCAAAGCACGAATCGGGGTCTTGGCAACCATGCGAAAAGTTGAAAACATTATGCCTATCTTTATCGGGGACTTAAAACATTCATTGTCGAAACAACGCGTTAGATTGACGATGTTAATTGTTTGTTCACGATAACCAGACCAATGTTAACGTTCGATGCATTAAGACGCGATAAATCGCTTATCGGATACAGAATAAACGGAGATAAATGAAATCGACGTTTTTTTGCCGTGTTATGAAATTAAACTAGAATCTGGAATCTTTGAAATCTCTTCCTCGTAAAACCCTAGGAAAAAAAAAACGTGATTATCAGTGCGTCATTATTTCTTCGAAATAGGATTTTCTCGTTCAATAAAATAAACCTCAATCGTATTAATTTGTCGTACGACAAAATGCAACTCACAGGAGGAACGGTGTTTAGTATTTGGAAACAGTCTCATGAAAGAAAGCGAAAGTAAAAGAGGATGGATGATTTAATATGTAGCATGTTGACGGGAGGTTCGCGCCCATCTTTTTTGTATCTAGTAAAAAACAAAAAGAAAGGAACGAATGAAAGAAGAAAAAGGAAAACGAATTTCCCTTCCTATACGTCCCCAGTTGCCACTCGATAATAGGCGCTCGTTAATATTGCGAGTGCCACTCTTGAATATCGAGGAGAGATTCCTACTACCTTCCCTCCCTTTTTTTTCAGCATTTTACCATGCTAACCCCCACTCTTTCCCGCCCCTGTTGCTCGGTCTCATTCCAGCAAGCGTGGCGAACAATTTCTCTTTTTCGCTCGCCGCAGCGTGAGCGTTCGTCGGATTAAGGCATAATGAAATTACGAGGGTCACGTCATTTTATAAAACGATCGTTAAGCGTCGAGAGTGTTCGCTTGCCGTGGCTCTCGTCGAAATGACATCGCATTGAAAACGATCGATCGAAATCTCTGGGCGAAAGAGCTTGGGGTGATGGAACGTTCGAAAGGACGAAGAGATAGAAGAGAAGGAAAAGGTAAAGGAACGAAGGAAGGGAGGGTGGAAAGGAGGGAATGAAATTTTTGTAGTGGGAAAGAGGAGAGGGGAAAAGAGTAGAATAAGTGGAATTTTATGTACAACAAAAACATGCTAATAAATCGGACCTGGTTGTAAAATCGATTATTAATTTAATCCGGACATTTTCACGATATATATATATATATATATATATATATATATATATATATATATATATATATATATATATATATTGGAATTCCCTAAAATATCAGAGTCAAAGCGGTGTGCATTGACATAGGTTGTTATGGATGCTTCGTCATAAGCGCACACGAAATTTTATGAACACGCGCGCCTGTTAACATTCCATGTGCCAAAATTCATTATAATTTATTGATACATCAAATATATCCGCCACTCTCGCTCGTTCGTTGCTCTTCATAATAACGAGGGAGCCACCAGCGTGTATATGTGCACACGTCAACGGGTGTATATTTCAGTTTTCCTTTCGTTTTATTTTTAATCGTTCGTACGCCGTTTCGCGCATCGTAGCCGACCGCGTCAATTTTTCGCGATTCCGTCAATGAGCGTGAGAGGTCGCCAAAATAGGCCGTCCGCATGTTGCTGCATTCGTAAATACACTCGTAACGACATACGTAATTGGTCGCGTTGGTGGCGTGTATTCGTTCTATGCATGCATATATCCGGCATCGACGCAATTATTCTCAAACTTTTATTAGTATTATTTCTCAGCATTATCAAATATAGAGTGTTCCTCACCTAAATACATAAATATTTCCTTCAGTCGTCTCTTCAGAGTCATTCTCGAATCTTGTTGTAATTATGTTAATTCGTTTCCGTCGAATAACGCATTACAAACAATGTATTAATACAATTACAAATTCTCTGATATTTGGTGGTACTGTAGTAAACATATTTTGTTTGCAGGTATAATATGTTGTCTTCCGTCATCCGTTAAAGTTTGCGATTTCAGTGGAAATAAATGTCATATTTAACCTTCAATTGTAAGTGCTAAAGGTTATTTCAAGGTCACGATAGCTCACATTATCTCACGTTGAAATGTAATGTCAGCTGCAAATATCGATGGTACTTTCTAATGAAAATATCTTTTACACTGTATTCGTCCCTCGATATCATTTCAATTGGATATGAAATATTTTTTTATTTAGCGAAATGAGACATTTAGGTAATCTATTTGAAGTGAAAATTGACTAGAAAATTCGTTCGTTTTAAAATGAGTCGATAGATCTGCTGCATTGTAATCTCTCAATACGTGACGTCAATATTCGTGCAGCTTCACGAAATAGAATAACTTTATTTGAAACTAGAAACATCTATAATAAATTTCTCCACGCGATTTTTTTTTTTTGTCTTTATACGGTTACGATCAGAGAAAAATAATAAGCATAATAACATGTAGCTACATAACACCACAAGATCAATAACTTGAATATTCCTCTCGACTCGAATAAATTTACGACAGTATTCTAGAACAGAAAACAGTGGAGAAGTGCATATAATATACATATAATATATATATTTCTATATATACCATACGAAGGTGAGGTAGTTCGGTAATTCGACGAAACTTTTTCACGGAGGGATAACACCTTCGTTGCACTTGTCAACGAAACGGTTGGGCTACCAGGAACGATATCATCGAATGGACCTCCGGCTGCTCGTTGTCGCGGCTAGGAACAAGAGGATTTTTCGAAGTCTGGGAGCGAAAGGCGTTGGTATTAATTGGCTGGACTAGTCCGTGTGGAGTGGGCCGACTACACGAATGGCACACTACCACCAATGTCGCGACTATCATGGAGCAACGCTATTCTCTGCGTTCGAACGTTTTTCGTGGTCCGTGCCACGGAAATGTTCGTTCATTTGGTGACCGTCCTGCCTCCTCTCTTTCTTCTTTCTTCCGCGACCCCTGGGGTCGTACCCTCTTCCTTCTTCGACCCCTACCCATAGTGCGGAACTCTCGAGGAGACCAGCGGGAGTATAGGCCGCGCTCGCTTGTAGCCGTGTCTATACACACGTATACTGGCGCGTAGAAAGGCATAATAAAGGTTGGGGAAACAGTCCACGCGGACTTAACGGACGGCTGTCAGCGCGTTCCATATGGAAGCCAGTTGGTCGGAGTTACTGCGCTCTTCCGGCAGGATTGGCCTTTTTCGTTCTCGATTACGCCTCTTTATTCGCCCACTGGGCGTCGCCTCGGATTTTTCTGCGTTCAGGTTGGCTGCAGTGGTTGGCTCGCGTCTCTTATAGGCCGACGTGGTGCTTTTTCATCGAGCGGACGCAGTGAGAGTCCACGCGGACAAACCGAGGCCGAGGTTAAGACGCCTTGGCAATCAAGTAGAACCTCGGGCAAGCAGGGGCGGTTATGGGTGGTTATCGGAAGGGGGTGCACCAGCCGCACCGGTATAGAGAAAGAGAGGATGTACGAAGGCGGCCATATTTAGAGAAGGAAATCAGTGAAGAGCATTTCGCGCCGTGTACCGTGTTCAACCGTCTGTCCTTGTTTGGCAGACGATACGCTCCATCCCCCTTTCCTTCTCCCTCGTCTTCGTTCCCTCGACTATCGGTGTCCCTCGTTCCTTCTTTACGCGTCTCAACATACCGCTGTGTCTGCGCCCGTTGAATTTTGACGGATGAAAAGTAACCGAGGTCGTCAGAAGCGGCCGAGGTTTCTTCTCGCCAATGGGGAATTATGGTTTTGCGGCAGCGAAGGCGTCTCGACGATCATCGGCACGCTAAAAGACGAATCGAAACGTTGTTCCTCGCCACGAGAGGAGAGTTGCGCACTCTCAATCTCGTTCTTTTCTCTCCTTTCTCCTTCTCTCTCTCTCTCTCTCTCTCTCTCCCCCACTCTCTTTTTCTCTTTCATCGAGACCGTCCTTTTAGCACGCGCGTTACCCTTGGTACTTTACGCACTCCAAAGAACTCGTCGCTTCGTATCTCTCGTCTCGACGATCAGTTTTTATGGAAGGGAGAGAACAGTTCGCGGTGTTTGTTATTAACCAGTGTATAGGGTCGCGACGTAGCAGCAACTCGAGGAACTTTACTGTTCTTGCCGTCGTAAATAGACCGGCGCATCGGGAAGCTATTGTCACGTATTTGATCTGACGGTGTGACAGAAATGTGCTTCATGATTTTTCATGATAGGCCACAGATAAAGTCGACGGTTTTTCCGTGACGTCTGTGTGTGTGTGTGTATATGTATGCCTCATTGTCAGTGTCGCGTATTCGTAAATCATCGAAGATCATCCTCTTCGTTAGCCATACTCCCGACAACGAACTCACATATACACAAATTCATAGTGAGTGCCAAATGGCGTAGAAAAGATTTGGTACGACGTTCCGTCAAATCAAAGTTAGCGCCGCGTTGAGATCGTATTTGTCAAGGATCGTCCGATCGAGCATCAATGCTATACAAATTTGTACATCTAATTCGACAGAAAATCGCTAAACCGTTCATATGTTCGCAATGTATCGATTATTCCCTCGTCTAATGAAACCTTTCCTGTAGATAAATTTCATTGCAATCGATCCTCGTTGCAGGCATCGATTATACGTGCATACGTTCGATATTGATAGTCGCGTTACGGTCGCTACATCTGCCGGCGACGCGTGCAAAGTTATTTCTGCGCTATTGTCTTTCAAGTTGGCGGTAGTCAGTGAAGAAGAAACGAGCCACTTCTAAATGCGTAAACGCTCGCTGTACGCGTCAATGGTACGCGTATAATCGCGTACCTTGGATCCGGGCGATCATTCGAGCTAGGCAGCCGGAGCTTTTCAAGCAGTTTTTTGCATTCGTCGACGACGGCGCTGCTGTGTATGTATATGTAGTCGGGCGCGGCGTGGTGTCGTCAACGGGCGCGAAGCGTTGCTCGAAGCTCAAGAGCTTTTTCTGCATCGCGCCTTCACGGTATATAATGTCATTTCTCCTCGCCTCGGTGCCGTGACGAAAACACTCCTCCTGATTTCTCTCGCCGCTCCTCCCGGCCTCTTCTTCTTCCCTTTCCCCCTCTTTCTTTTTTTTTCTTCTTTTTTAATATCGTACCCGCGCCAGGCCTTTTTTATTTTGCACTTACCGCAATGTCGGAGCGTTCTCTGTTAAGAGGTTCGCCTCGCGAAGGAACGCGCGGTTTTTTCGATTTTACCTGTATATAGCATCTGACCGTACGCGTAGTACACGTATGAGCCGCGGCCGCCTGCGTTTATCGTCGTCGCGGTTGTCTGACAAAGGGAAACGATTAAAGCACGATAAAAAGAAAGAAAAAAAAAACGAGGCAAAAGAAGTACGATAATATATTAAAAAGTTATAGTCTGTTTCTCGTTCTTGTCGCTGCCCCCCCCCCCCTTCCCCCTTCTTTTTTCCTCCATTTTCGTTTCCCTTTGTCCCATTCGCCGACAGAAAACGGGAACGCAGGTGGAGCGTGGACGATAAAAAGCGTTTTCTACGAACCAAAAGAACACCCTTTTTCGTCGCTTTTTTTCCCCCGCTTTCGTACACACACTGGCGCTATATACGCGGCGTTATCGACACGCCGCAGAAATTATTTTTTGCCCCGGTTTTATCGACCGAGCCGCTTTTGTTCCGTACGAACGACTTCAGATAGGATTCTAATGACTTTTCATATATCAAAATCCGAGCTGCGGGCAAGGCGGGTCCAAAGATTCAACGGCGGTAGGCGGGAGGGGGGGTGGTAGGGGGTTTAGGGGGAGGGTTGTTCGTGAAACTTTTCCGTTTAACAGTGGCAAGCGAACGATCTAAACCCGGTGCGGTTGCGCCGGGTGATAAAACTTTCCGCTTGATCTATTGCCGCTTCGGCAATTAATTCTCGCGCTCGTGGCCAGCTGATATCAGTATGCTCGTGTGTCGGTTATCAGGAAGCGTGGAAATAGTGACGGCCGCATCGGATCGCGGCGTTATAGGTGTTTTCGCGGAAAATCATTTTTTGATCGTTTTCCAAACACACGCCGGCGCCCGCTGCCAATGTATACGTATAAATTTCAAAACTGACCGATCCCGTTAAAGTTTTTATCCGGAACGCTGTGCATATACGCGAGTTTTCCGAAACGGACGAACGATCGCAGCGTATAGTATAATAAAACGGTATCAATGCTTGGCATTTAATAATGTTTAATATACTTAGAAATACGTTTAGAAGTTAGATATTTCGCGACTCGCGCGTAATGTCGTTCCGCGAACGACATATGTATTTTGAATAAAATACAAATACGTATGTCGCGTACGTTTTTACTGAAACACGAGTTATTTAGATATGTCATCTGAAGATCTCTGACTGAGATAAAAATCAATTTTTACAAGACATGCTTGCAATTGCGAGATAGTCGATATATTAAATGTAAAATATGCTACGCTGCTCAGAGAACAAGTTATTATTTACTCTCCTTTTGCACGATACGACATTTTAGTATATATTCTCGTCTAAAGCGTCGCATCGCGAGACGCAAGTTTCCTTTTCGGATTAAAAATTCATTCAAAAATTACGTTCAAAGAATGAAAGTATAAGCTCGCGTATTTGTTTCAATGTCGTTAACGATATATATAAATACAAGGATTCGTATCAGTTAACGTACGTACTCCGTCTAGCGAAAGAAAAAAAAGAAATATTTTCGCGTCACGTCTCTTCTGCATCTCTATTATTATTAATTTACGTCGAAAAAATATCCACCGTTAAAACCATCGTGACACAATCTTCGTCTTAAAGGATGGAATAACGTCATAGTTCGACGTCCGTTTGAAACAATGCCGAATTGGCCGCTAATCAAATTTACTTAACCATCCGAATTACATGACCGATCGGTCGGCGTCGTCAATTAGTCAAATTGCTCGAATAAATATCATTTCGATTAAAGTTTGCCGTGCACGCCGGAGCCGATGCCAAAATTGGCCCGTTTCATAAACCGACCTGACAATGATCGGTTTATTCGGCCGTTGATAATTATCCCCGGTAACAAAACAGCGTCGATTACGTGCAGGAGACCCGGGGTAGCAACCTCGGCAGCGTATCCCCGGCCGCTTTCCAGCCGAAAAAGGTGATTGTTAAGGAGAGTGGTCGATCCGAGTGTACGTACATATATACAGGTATGTACGATGCGGCGAGTGGCGTACAGAGCGAAATGCTTTCGCCGGATATCGAGCGGACGTGTAGCCCGGCGCGTAGCGATTGATGGCCGAGCCAATTGGCAGCCGGGCACTTGGCAAGAATGATGCAATTAACCAATAAACACGTTTTCCAACCGGGCAACTGCACGTACATGGCAGAGAGCAAGCGTACACAGCCGGACAAACTCGTACAGGGCACACGCGTTGCCGTTGCCGTTGCCGTTGTCGTTGTCGTTGTCGTCGTCGTCGTCGAGGAGAGTCACGTTCCACGTCCACGTCAGACATTCCACGATTATCTGCCTTCCGCGATCGCATTCCCGCTTTGTCTTCGATCCTGTCGCGATAATTCGATCGACGTACCTACGGTTCCCTGAAATCGAACGTTCCGCCTTCCGAAACTAAATAAACCGGTTCGCGCGTTCGCTTCCCGGCGGTATATGTAAGTGCTCGCCCGATGGGTTTGCATCGGGTTTCCTCACCTTCTATCGAGTTTCGTTTCCGTGAGATTTTTTTTTTTCTTTTATTTTCTCTCTCTCTCTCTCTCTGTCTTTTTTTTCTTTTTTTTCTTCCTTTTCTTTTTTTTTCAAACGAAAATTTCAGAGGCAGAAGGGTTACGGTAGGCATGTTACGCGCGTGTTTAGTCTAACGAGCACGTTTCGTTTTAATATTCGAATGGTGTTTTGCGCGAATGGAAGGCACGTTGTTTTATATACACGGGGTACACGTGTAGATGCGCGTGGAAAAGCTGTTTTTCTTCGGCGAATCGATAGAGATTCGCATGCACAGGACGCGTTACGCTGGTAATCGTGTAATCTTTCGATCGCGCTAGAATTATCACGTATGTACCGTGGCAATCGATTCCGACATACGCCGATCAATTTCACCCTCTCCCCGACGAACCGACCGAACAATAGACCGATGTAAATAAATACACCGCGTGAACGGAGAAATTCTGTCGGCATTAATAAACCATGCGTTGACAAACATTCGCGTTAAACAAACTATAAACATCGATGATCCTAAATATTCTCATTGATAAACGCGAGTCTGGCTGCGTGACTGTTTAAACAGAAAGAGAGAGAGAGAGAGAGAGAGAGAGAGAGAGAGAGAGAGAGAGACGGATCGATTTCTCCCGAGACTAATATCGCAATTGAAAAAGCTCAACTACGCGAATTAATTGTTGATTTCATTCCAAACAGTAAAAATAGCAACAATGATTCTAAGCTCTCTGCATTGTCACAATGGATTTGTTGATTTCAAAATTATCCACGGATTAAGGTTACTTACTAAGGCGAACGTCATTAAAATCGATCGTGTGATTGTTTCATTGTATAGGGGTTCCAACGAAGGTCAAAATTATATGGATTTTAAAGAAGTTTCGTAGAAATATAACGTTAAAATTTGAAGATAATAGACACGTCCAGACTATGGTCCGCAACAAGACAAAAATGTTGCTTTTCACAAACAGTTTCAGAGATATTTGAACAGCCTTTTCCAGCCCGGATCCAGGTAGAGAAAGATCACCTTGATGCTCGGTTACCCTAATGCCTCTCTCTACCTGAAAATCATCCTAACCGTCGCAATATGTACTTAGACTTAAGATACACAATGGGATAAGATTCGAAATCCGATTTCACCTAGAATCTTAAAGAATGTGTTGAAATATTAAGATTTGCATTTCGATCGCCCGTAGATTGTCTATAGCAGCAACAAACAAATTATAATCGAAGAGCATCTGAATTTAAACTGCGAATTAAAGAAATCAGGTATAAAGGAAACATCCGATCCATTACAGTTTAGCAAATACACGAGCTTTATTGCTTAGTTCTTAATGCTCGACCCGTTCATATCGTGTTAAAATACATAATAAAAAATATAAAACACGAAACAGAGTCCGGTAGATCTGTGAAAAGAAAAAGAAGAGGGGAATCAACGAAATTGCAGATAACGAACAACGCGAGAGGATGAAGCATTGTAAGCTGTACGTCGGAAAGCTTCAACGGAATAAGTGCAGAATGGAAGGGAAAAGGAAGGGAAGACAGACGATCGTTAAAATGTTTGTTAAATACGATGAAATGGGAAATGTTTGAGAAGACGTCATCCATTCGTCAAAGCCGACGTCATAAAACGCGGTGTTAACTCAATTTTGTTTGCCAGCGGAGGCAACCGGTTTTTACCCGCGATCTGTCGCGGCTCGCGTTACATCGCGAACATTCGAAAACACGAAGGTAAAAGCGCAGAAGATCGCGAGAGGGGTGGGAAAGAAAAAAAAGAGGTGATTCGTAGCTTTTAATGGCGCGGTCGCGTAATAACCGGGGCGAGAACCGTTCTATTTTTGTCGCTTATCCGGTTAAACGCGTCGCCGATATGTCAGAAGATAGCGGAGCAAGGAATTTCGTATCGAGCGTTCCAGTTCGATGACAAGCGGTGACGTGTTTCTTTCTAACTTTCGCGCCGACTCGAATCATTCGGCAGAGATTTCTGCATCGGAACGATCTTGTATTTTACGCGCGACTTGATGGGTGTTAACCAATGGAGGCAGAGAACGCCCGAATTAAAATCTCGTATCGGTAATTACACGTTTGCTCGATCGGCGTACGAGCGATTTTCTAACACGGGAATCGACGTTCGGGAGCCATTTTTTTCTTTCGCCGCCGATCGAGAGCAAATTAATCTCCGATGCAGCCGGTTCGATCGCCACCTAATTTTACCCGGCGACACTGGATTAATTAGGTGTGAAATTTAAACTGAACGTTAAATTACAGAGCGAACGAATGGGAAAATGTGTCCGCGAAGGATTTGTAAAACAGACAAAAATTTCAAATGTTATTGCGCGCGATATAATTAGTGTTACGTTTTATTGCTCGTGAAAAGCAAATACCTACGTGTTATTACGGATACGGAAATCTTGGCGACAAAAGAGCAATTATTTCCTGAATATCCTTCGTTCCGAATTCTCTGTAATTATACGTACATATTATAAACAGATTAAGGTGACGTTAATATTTCACGATTAGCGTCGTCGAACGATACGCGGCGCTACGCGAGGACAGAATTCTCGAACGTGCGAGGCAGACGGTCGATGAAAAAGAAAAAAAAAAAAAAAGAAAAAAGGAAAAAAATAGTACTTCCTTGTCCGCGTGCACGCTGCGCAACGATTAGCTCGAATTACAGTCGCTAAAGCATGTCGCTCGGTGCACGTTGCCCGGCCACTGTGTCATTAGCGAGCTCCGGTAATTTCTTCTTCCATTTGCTTCGGCGTACGCGAAATTTTCGTGACGAACGTGGCTCGCGTGTCACCGCTCGTTAAAACTACTCGCCTCGTCTCGTCTTCTATCCGAGGAACACCTCTTTCCCCTTGCCATCCCTTCTCACCCGCGTGTACCCTTGTGTTCTTCTTTCTCCTGTTAAATAACAATAAGATTAAGCGTCACCGGGCCGAGTGCAGGAAGGGTAAAGTGATAATAATTGTTTGCAGGGAGTTGAGGCGGAAAGGTCGTCGATGGTTACCACCCCATTCCAAAGGGGATGGAGCGTCGGTCGCTTGTAACATGGTGTGCACGCGTGTACAGCGTATACACGCCGAACTGTAGAGCACACACATATACACACACATATACTGAGTTCGGAGTCACTGGGACGAAAAGAGGCTGTAGCAGAGTAGGGAAGGGTATCGACGTGCTTGGCAGGGGGTAGAGGGACGGAAGGGGGTGCACGAGACAAGTAAGAGGTCGAGGATGAAACGGACTGGCGGTGGTGAGATACCGAGGTCGAAAATGAGAGAAACTAAACGAGCGTGACGAGGATGACGGATGAACCGAAAGCAGGCTAAACTTCAATTCTGAGAGGTCCGTGACTACAAACGGGACAAATGTAAACTAACCGAAAAACGTGGGTCCACGGTGGAAGGCTTTCACCGATTGTAGTACATACCGGAACAATGCGACGGAAGGACGGACGAGAGATTTGAGAAGAGAAAATAACTTTATTTGCAATATAAAATAAGCTTATGCCTGGTTATATTGTTACTTGACGTTTATTTTCGGTTGGCAGTTGGAAGGAAGACCAAGTTGGAGGAAAGACCGACCAGCCGGAAATTAGTTTAGTTCGATTCGATTCTTTTCGAAATTCGATTCGAAGTTATAATGAACGTTCGCACGCGTCGAAACGCAAACGATAATCGTTTGAAAACGATTCCAGATGCCTGCAGGTAATTTAATTTAATAAATGCATCGAGAAGGAATCGCGGTAGCGGCATTCGTTATGAAGCGATCAAATTTGCATGTAATAAAGAGGAAGGTTAACATGGGTTTTCCGGCGCGCGTTAGCGATGTTCAGCGTGTCTGGAGTAATAATTTAATACGCGCACGGCGTAATGCAGCTACAAACTCACCGCAAGATCTACCGCGTGCAAATCTCGTTTTTGTGTAAGTAAAAATGCAAAGCGGATCGCGACGAACGGATTCCCCCTCCCCTCCGTCTAGCTGAAACGTAGTACAGAGAGAGCCCGTCCATGCCGCGCGCGCAACCGACCAGACCGGACGGAAAAGAGACGAACGAGCTAAGAGGCTGATTGTCGGAGGCGCGAGAGCGAGAAAGAGAAGGGACGACCGCCCGACCGGATGAGAACGAGCGAGACGGGAAAGATGAGCAAAGGGGAGACCACGTGGTGTCGCGGTAAGCAGTGGGAGGGCGTAGCGGGCGATGGTGCGGGAGAAGGGGAGGGAAAAGCTTCCCCTCGACTCTGCGGTTGATTAGTTGATACCCGTCCGTCGTCGAGGGTAGATCGCTCGAAGTGAACGTCTTATGTGTGTACCGTCGGGTATTCGTGTCGTGTAACTACTAACGTGATTCGACACCGCCGCGTACGTGAATGTTCCCCATTCCATGCGCGCGTCGTACGTTGCTTTTTCCGTCGCAGTGTGTATTCGTTGTGAAAACGAGTAGCTAGTGAGTAGTGGCTGCCACGAGAAAGACGATTCTCCTGAAGAAAGTGACAGTGCTTTGTGCTGTGTGCTCTCTCGCCTCGACTCTTCGTTTCTTTCTCTTTGTGCCCGTTTTCGTCCCGGTTCCATTGCTTCGTTTTTCTTTCATTGCTGACCAGTGAATAACAGTGCATACTGGCTATGACCTGGGATACCATCGGATATACCTGAGGATAACGGAGACATATCCATTACTCCTGACAGGACTCCGTCGTGACGGGTGGAAGTAACATAACCTCTTCGAGGGCCTCTGACGATAAGATGTATCCCAGTGCCAGTATAAACGCAGCGGCAGCTGTGGCTGTGGCAGCTGCGGCACGGCACCCGGTAAGTGCTTTTATTTTCTTTTTCTCGCTTGTCGATCTTTTTTTTTTTTTTTCCCTCCTCCCGTTTTCTTTCCCTTCTTCTCCTCCTCTCGCGTATATATACACGCTCGATAGGAATGACTGGCACGACCATCGCGATAAAAATAAAACGGCAAAGGATTTGAAGTATTGAGACATCTCGTATCGAGCTCCACGAGGCGGGGAGCGTTTGGATTTTCGCGTTTAGTCGCGCCGAACCGTGTGATTCGATCCGACGCTACCGACACCAACTTTCGGTCGTTCAAAAGTCGTATAAAATCGCGTTCTTTTACGGAAATTAATTGTAAGCTTCAATAACTATTTATACGCGAATTACAACGAGCGTGTAACTAGCATTTACGCGATGCTTAATCATCGTATTTATAATTGCCAGGTCGTGCACGTATTGAAAAAAATTGGTTTTTCTCCGAATCGGCAACGTAATCATATCCCTTTTCCGCTCCGATCGTTTATCGCACATTCTATGTTTCTGTTTATTGTAATTCTTATTTATCGGGATATTATACGAGGAGTGACGAGGTCGATTAACTTGAATCGGTGACCTCGCTATATCTTGTTGTCAATAACCAACGATTATCAGCATAAAGCAACCGTGAAAACATTCAGATCCGCGGTCAGATTAACGTTCCACCATAACCGATGTTTCCCTCGACATTATCGTGTACTTGCACACCGTGCGTGCGTCCTCCTCGTCGCGGATATTACGATCAAACCGGTGAAATTAAATTTAACCTTCCTCGTTAAAAAGGTTACGACAGACTGGCAATTTGCATGTCGTAAGAAATAAGGTTGTAAAAATTGCACATGGTAATAAACAATCGTCGCGCGATCGTATTTTTATTTTTTATCTGAAGCTTCTTGTACGGTCAAGCTGTTTTTTTTTCGATGTTTTGGCTACGGAAAGAAACAAAACCAAGAAATACTTCCTTTCGATTTGGAATTGTTGTTAGAAGTCGTTTCTTTTTTTCTTTTTTTACATGAATAATTTTTTGTAACTTTAAAACACTTGGAAACTTTATTTTTGTAACATTGTACAGCACGATTTACTTAAGAAATATGATAAACGTACAACGTGAATCACCGATGAGTCGCTTGACCCGAATGACAAATTATGGAATGTGTTAATTGAGTGCTCGACAAATATTGAATGTCAATGCTTTGTGACAAACGTCTGGTTGAAAATCATGGTGAAGCGCGTAAGTGGCAGATCTTGAAAACTTTGATTCAGACACGTGCAGACGATTCTGGTTATAATAAACGTACAATGTTATTTTTCTTACGAAAAAACGACAACACCGAACTGTCTTGCATCGTTATAGCTTTCAGGCGGCAAATGACAAGCGTGGACAAATAATACCGACTGATTCGAGAAACAGAGTTTAAACAAAAATTAGATACAATTAAGTCAGAAGTATACATTTCGCAATGAGTTGCTTTCGATATTTCTATGACACAAAGGTCGATGTTGTCTTCGTAATTCGTCGTCTTGTTTCGCCACGGATATCGTGCACGTATCGCGTATCCTCGCGATCGAAAATGCTTTCGATAAGTTTCGTTCGTTGCAGTACCGGTTGGAGCCTCTATCCATGCTAATTCGAGATACCGATATATCGACCGGTATATGGGTGCCAGGTCCATAGACTCTTTCTACCGTCGGATGGATTCTCGTAGCCCATGGTCTATGGTTCCATCCATTCCCCTCTTCTCTCCCCACTCTTCCCTTTCATGCATCGCCGTTAGTCAAAAGGAATAAAAAAGGCAGACCTGAAAAGTACTGTCAGAATGGATTTTTTTTTCCTTTCTGTTTTTTTTTTCGGAGCCGGTCGTCGGAACGGTTGCGACGGCAGGCGAGTCGCGCGCGCGCGCGCGCGCGTATACCCGCTCTGCCAGACGGACTCTTTCGGATCGTTAGTCGAATGAATCCGGTCCCGTATTTATTTTCTCTCGATAGTTTACCCACGTTCTGCACCCATCACCCTCTCCACTCTCTCCACGCCCTTCCCTTCGTCGCTGCCTCTATCATTCTCTTCCTGCAAAGTACACACACGCGGCAGAAACTCTGACTCGCGCGCGAGACAAAGTTTGCTCACGCGTCTGTGCGCTAAATACCTATGGCGCTCCTCCTGTGTATAGATACGCGTCCGATGAAATTGACACGAACCTAATTTTCTTTTTTTTTTTTTGTGTGTGTTTCTACGTCCAGTTTTTTCGGACCTTTAGTCCGAGCTTCGAATTTACTGGGCGTAGTACAGCTACTGAACATGAAAGGGACATGTGTGCGTGGTATTGGTAAATGCGTGGGAGCGTACGTTTGTGTGGAAACGCCTTGAACTTCGCGTGGAAGTTATTTTTGAATTAGTATCCTGTTTACAATCTTTCATTCATAATAAGTATTGATCTGTGGTTGTTCGAAATCGTGACAGACGAGATTCCGAGATTAATATACATTAGATTGTAATGTCATACCTTGGGAAGAAGCTCGGAAATTCTTATCTGCCGAAATGCGTCTCGAATTACGTATTTCGAAACGTGTAAACGGACCTTTACTCCTCGCTTATTTTATGACAGACGTAAACAATGATATATCTGTATCACATCAGATTGTCGGTATTTTGTTTCGTTAATAGACCACCGTTATTCCCACCGTATGGGAATAAGCCACTTATTTCGTTCAATGAAAAAACATTGAATAAGAGAGAGAGAGAGAGAGAGAGAGAGAGAAACACCGAGAAGAATTCCTCGAATTGTAGCTCCCAGATAAGATCACGACCCTTGGCTAGTTAACGTTCCACTACTGTATATTGTTTCCATCTAATATACGCGTTCGTTCGTTCACGAAGCTTTCGTATATCTTGTGTGTTTGCGTTGCACAGCGCGGGTATACAGACGGATGGACGGACGGTGGCGCAGAAACGGTCGAAAAACGAACGAACGAACGAACGAAACGAAACGAATGACTGAACAGGGGGAACGCAGTGGGGAAAGAGATCGTGAACGAGCGTTGGGGTCGCCGACAGAATAATATTTGGCCGGCGTGCAAATTTCCATTCGGCCGTAAACAGGCCGCGAGCCGAGGCGGAAAAGCTCGTGTCGGGAATACGACGAAAATAAATGCGTGTATCGTGACCGCCGCCGGCCAATATCCGCAATTACATTATGTTTGCTATACCGTGGCACCGGTTGGCCGACGTATCGACGATTACCGACCGAGCAAACGGCGGGAGTCGAAGGAAGAGAGAGACAGGAGAAAAAAAGGCGGTTTGGGGCGGAGGGGAACGGGAAGGAAGTAAATCCCGGATAAGAAGGGACGCTTCTGTCGCGTGGAATTATTTGAAACTGCTGGAACATTTCCAATACGGTATATCGAAAGTGGAGCAGATTTGCTGCTCGCTTTAAAAGCCTGGTTTAGGCGATCCATTTTTATTCGACGTTCTGCTGCACAATCGTTTTATTGTCCCGACCGTATAACATATGCGCGTCATCGAACACGCTTCTTTCCGTCGCGTACCCCCTCCATTAACGATTTATAACGCGTTTTATGTGAATGTGCGTTTACTTGAAACTATAGGACTGTAAAATTATACAGAAGCAGTTCTGGATTTTTCTTCTTTTTTTTTTCGTTGGAAAAAAAGGTACGTGAAAAAGAATTCTATAGTATTGTTCTGAAAACAGTATATAACCTATAGCACACAATATATAGAAATTAGAGGTTAGAAATTCTTGATTCGTGAAAGATAGTTTTGTGAAAAGGTTATGTTACGTACGAACACGAGTTTCGTCGTAAACGTAAGATAGAACTTTTCAACAAATTCTTTTCGTAAATATTCGCCATATAAACGAGAAAAATTGTAATTCTCGTTACTTCAGCGTGCGTATCAACGTATATTGCACCGAGCGCAACCGTAGAACCTGTTCCTAGATAGCCGCCATTTTTATCTGATCGTAAACGATTCTGCGTTTAACCGTACTATCGGTAAGTCGATGGAAGTCGGTTATTCCTGTTTTATCGCCGTAATACGCGCCGTTTACAGGTTTCCGTAATCGATATGGGAGCTGCTTATAAAATCTACCCCGAGGACACGCCGCCTCGTTGCGTCTTTCCACAAGCGTGTTTTATCCATTGTCAGTTCGCCGCTACTCTCGGTATCTTAGCTTTTTATGTTTTAATCCGGTAATCCTATTAACGTCGTGCCATCGTAAAATTCCCGAGCCCTTGCTTCAGTGTGGTTATAATTTACAAAGGGGACGAGTCGATTGTTGACAAGTACCTGCAATGTAAACACAGGTGGATCTCGAAAGGCGAGAGGAAGAGAGAGAGAGAGAGAGAGAGAGAGAAAAGTAAAAAAGGTGTACATCTCTGTAGCGATCGGTATGTTTGCCTGTCATTGTCGGTCTTGATTGTTTGGCTGGCTCGTTACACCCGGAATTCCTACTTTTATTGATCCTTCGCAGTTTCAAATAATATTTTTCGAGTAAACGCGATTCGGTCTGACTCGAATGCCGTCCGTAGAACTCGCTTTTTAGCGAAGTGATGTTTGGGCATAGGCGTAAAGGATCTTTGTTCGAGGAGTAGACATTTGAGTCGAGGAAAGTTAGTTCGAAATGTGTCAATTGTACGACAATCGAAAGGACGACAGATATTAAAATTATCGAGAAAATCGGAGTACATTTGCTTAAAATGGTTAAAAATACAACTCGAACGTTTGAATTAATTTTGTTATTCACAGTACCAGAAAAATTGTATCGAAATATTTCAATGGAAATTAGATTTTTAGTAATGTGAATTTTAGTAATGTGAAAAGTAGTAACTTTGTGTATTTTATTTATATTTTTATTTTTTATCGTCTTCTTAACGGGAATTTACTTAAGCTCCAAATAGTCTTCAACACCCAATCTAGCAAATTTTACATCACGCGAGATCAAAAGCTTCGATCAAAATGCAATTACATTTTACGCATCTTCGACATTACTCGCAGAGGAATCTTCTCGTGTCGATCGATCGGATTTAACAAAAGATCGAGATTGCGTCTACCGCGTCGCTTCCATTAAATAAAAAACGAAGGGCCAGAGAACGAAGAAGGAGAGATAGAAAGGATCCGTCTAAATCGGAGACGGAGGAGTACATTTAAAATCGCGAATCGAATTAAATCCCGAACCGGATAATGGAAGCCGGGAGCTTTCTTGTAATTATTATATGGCGATATACGCGAGAACAATTGGTCGCGTCGTATAATTGTCGTCTGGCGTGTGGAAACGAAGAAAAGAGGGAGCACGCCAAGGGATATATATACATATATATATATATATACATATATAAGAGAGGAAGAGCGTTGGAAGAGTGACGTGCAAAGAGGAAGAGAAAGGGGGAGGGGTGGGGTGTGTGTGTACGTGTGTAGGTGGAGAGGAGATATATTCAGGCTGGATCAGGGGCGAAATTGAAATCGAGACGAGCGGAACGACGAGATGGCGGTGAGATATGGGGGGGGAGGAAGGGGATGTGAGACGCGAGGAGGGCGGCGAGAGGGGCGAATGAAGGGATTCGAAGTACGATTGCACGAAATTCGCGGTTCGCACGCTTCCGAGCTTCCGCAGAGACCGCAATATGCATTGGTAATTACACGGGATGAATTACACCGCGGAATGAGCGAAGCGTGTTACGTGTAATTGGCGCGCATTATAAATCTCG